>CAWUFW010016138.1:0-325099 GCA_963921515.1 Calotriton arnoldi
TTACGCATTGTTGCTACTTAGTTGACGAATCTTCGCGAAAGTTTCCAACTTGTTGGGGCGCTCCGGTCCGCTCCTATCCTGAAAGTCTCGGGGTAATACGTCAAGCGGGGGCCGAGAAAAAGGGGGTCCCAAAACGCGTTTTCCCATTCATTTTTCCATAGGAACCTTTAGTCGCAGCTACAGCCCGAACTGCTGAACGGAATTACACCAAATTTGGCAAAGAGGTAGCCCTTGGTTCAGTGTCGTGCCTTTTGCTTAAATGGTGTAAATCCGTTCAGTAGTTCCTGAGAAAATCAAAAGTAAAGTCACATATATATCTGGGCGGAGCCTAACCACACATGTCATCGTGAGATCTGATTGGCTGTCAGCACTTCATCCTGGAATTGCTGGCAGCCATCTTGGGACCAATATAAATGATAGTACCTCATTGAAATGCATTGTAGTGAATAGAAGATTTTGAGGGTCACCAAAAGGAGAACTATAAAGGGTGATAACAGGCTTTAGTTACATTAGAATTTATTTGTTGATGGTACCATACTAATTTTAGGAATTGTGGTGTATTCTAAGGTGATTTTACCATGTGAAAAACCCTCTGCTGGGATATCATGAATCATGTTTGAGAGAACACTATTTTCTCATGCTTGTCCTATGGAGGTTTGGAAGGTGCTCCAGAAGCTAAAATGAGAGCATATTTTCTGTAAATTCACATTATCTTTCTCACTCATGTGAGAATGAAGTCTGACATTCTCAGTAAAACATGTACATCCAACAAGGGCAGAGACTGTCAGTTGATTCCTTTGTGTTCTACTGCAGCTTCCCAGAGTGTTCTAAAGAACAACTAGAGTGCTAACAGCCTTACTTATGACAAAAGTATGGCACACCTGAAGCCATTTTGATTGGAATAAACTGGTAACACTTAAAACATTTAATTTAAAAAGGAACAAAATGATGGGGTTCATTTTGTCATAGAAATATGGTTAGTGCTGTAGAAAGAAAAATTAGGACATATTTCAAGTGTGATCTCAAATATCTTCCTGTTATATTTCAACAGGAGCAGCCTGCCAGTTGATGCCTTTGTGTTCTACTGCAGCTTCCCAGAGTGTTATAAAGAACAACTAGAGCGCTAACAGCCTTACTTATGACAAAAGTATGGCACACCTGAAGCCATCTTGATTGGAATAAACCGGTAACACTTAAAACATTTAATTTAAAAAGGAACAAAATGAGGGGTTCTTTTGAAATAGAAATTATGGTTAGTGCTGCAGAAAGAAAAATTAGGGCATGTTTTAAGTGAGATCTCAAATCCTCTTCTATTTCATTAGAAAATTCTGACATGCAGACTGAAACAATCACTTTCAATACCAGCAGCAGACTACCAGTTAACTCCTGGGTAGCAGTAGCTTTACTCCAGTGATCTAAAGAGCAACTAGAGTGCTAACATTCTGATTTTATGGCAGATGTGAGACACATCTGAATGCCTTCTTGATGGAATCAAAGTAAAAAACTGAAAGCATTTCCTACTGAGGAGACTGCAGTAAATGAAGAAATTAGGAAACTTCATAACAAAGAAGTCTTCCAAGATGGCCACCAGTGAAAAAGAGCCCAAATGTAGCACAAATATTACCCAGATGTAGCCCACATATAGCCCAATGACAAAAGTGTGCAAAACACTTTTATTTTTAGTTTTTGCAGTTTTATGTAGTGCAGACTGGTCAGTTATTGGAGCATTGCATCTTAAAACATGACCCCCTACACTACAAAAACACCACTGCACTACCTTAAACCCTAAAACACTACCCCCAGCACGACCCCCTACACTACCCAAACACCACTGCACTAACCTAAATCCTAAAACACTACCACCAGCACGACCCCCTACGCTACCCAAACACCACTGCACTACCCTAAAACATGACCCCTACACTACACAAACACCACTGCACTACCCTAAACCCTAAAACACTACCCCCAGCACGACCCCCTACACTACACAAGCACCACTGCACTACCCTAAACCCTAAAACACTACCCCCAGCACGACCCCCTACACTACACAAACACCACTGCACTACCCTAAACCCTAAAACACTACCCCCAGCACGACTCCCTACACTACCCAAACACCACTGCACTAACCTAAATTCTAAAACACTACCCCCAGCACGACCCCCTACACTGCCCGAACACCACTGCACTGCCCTAAACCCTGAAACACCAGCCCCTGCATGACCCCTATACTGCCCCAACACCACTGCACTGCCCTAAACCCTGAAACACAACCCCAGCATGACCCCTACACTGCCCGAACACCACTGCACTGCCCTAAACCCTGAAACACTACCCCCAGCAAGACCCCTACACTGCCCGAACACCACTGCACTGCCCTAAACCCTGAAACATCACCCCCAGCAAGACCCCTACACTGCCCGAACACCACTGACCTAAACCCTGAAACACCACCCCAGCACGACCCTCTACACTGCCCGAACACCACTGCACTGCCCTAAACCCTGAAACACTACCCCCAGCATGACCCCCTACACTGCCCGAACACCACTGCTCTGCCCAAAACCCTGAAACACCAGCCCCAGCACGACCCCCTACACTGCCCGAACACCACTGCACTGCCCTAAACCTTGAAACACCAGCCCCTGCACGACCCCTACACTGCCCGAACACCACTGCACTACCCTAAACCCTGAAACATCACCCCAAGCACGACCCCCTACACTGCCCGAGCACCACTGCACTGCCCTAAACCCTGAAACACCAGCCCCAGCTCGACCCCCTACACTGCCCGAACACCACTGCACTGCCCTAAACCCTGAAACACCAGCCCCAGCACGACCGCCTACACTGCCCGAACTCCACTGCACTGCCCTAAACCCTGAAACACCAGCCCCAGCACGAACCCCTACACTGTCCGAACACCACTGCACTGCCCTAAACCGTGAAACACCAGCCTCAGCACGACCCCCTACACTGCCTGAACACCACTGCACTGCCCTGAACCCTGAAACACCAGCCCCAGCACAACACCCTACACTGCCCGAACACCACTGCACTGCCCTAAACCCTGAAACACCACCCCGTGCATGACCCCCTACACTGCCCGAACACCACTGCACTGCCCTAAACCCTGAAACACCACCCCTGCAGAACCCCCACACTGCTCGAACACTACTGCACTGCCCTAAACCCAGAAACACCATCCCCAGCACGACCCCCTATACTGCACGAACACCACTGCACTGCCCTAAACCCTGAAACACTACCCCCAGCAAGACCCCCTACACTGCCCGAACACCACTGCACTGCCCTAAACCTGAAACATCACCCCCAGCAAGACCCCTACACTGCTCGAACACCACTGCCCTAAACCCTGAAACACCACCCCCAGCAAGACCCCTACACTGCCCGAACACCACTGCACTGCCCTAAACCCTGAAACACCAGCCCCAGCACGACCCCTACACTGTCCGAACACCACTGCACTGCCCTAAACCCTGAAACACCACCCCCTGCATGACCCCCTACACTGCCCGAACACCACTGCACTGCCCTAAACCCTGAAACCCCACCCCCAGCATGACCCCCTACACTGCCAGAACACCACTGCACTGCCGTAAACCCTGAAACACCACCCCCTGCACGACCCCCTACACTGCCCGAACACTACTGCACTGCCCTAAACCCTGAAACACCACCCCTCAGCATGACACCCTACACTGCCCGAACACCACTGCACTGCCCTAAACCCTGAAACACCACCCCAGCACGACCCCCTACACTGCCCGAACACCACTGCACTAAACCCTGAAACACCACCCCCTGCACGACCCCCTACACTGCCAGAACACCACTGCACTGCCCTAAACCCTGAAACACTAGCCCCAGCACGACCCCCTACACTGCCCGAACACCACTGCACTGCCCTAAACCCTGAAACACCACCCCCAGCACGACCCCTACACTGCCCGAACACCACTGCACTGCCCTAAACCCTGAAACACCACCCCGTGCATGACCCCCTACACTGCCCGAAAACCACTGCACTGCCCTAAACCCTGAAACACCACCCCTGCAGAACCCCTACACTGCTCGAACACTACTGCACTGCCCTAAACCCAGAAACACCATCCCCAGCACGACCCCTATACTGCACGAACACCACTGCACTGCCCTAAACCCTGAAACACTACCCCCAGCAAGACCCCTACACTGCCCGAACACCACTGCACTGCCCTAAACCCTGAAACATCACCCCCAGCAAGACCCCCTACACTGCTCGAGACACCACTGCCCTAAACCCTGAAACACCACCCCCAGCAAGACCCCTACACTGCCCGAACACCACTGCACTGCCCTAAACCCTGAAACACCAGCCCCAGCACGACCCCTACACTGTCCGAACACCACTGCACTGCCCTAAACCCTGAAACACCACCCCGTGCATGACCCCCTACACTGCCCGAAAACCACTGCACTGCCCTAAACCCTGAAACACCACCCCTGCAGAACCCCTACACTGCTCGGAACACTACTGCACTGCCTAAACCCAGAAACACCATCCCCAGCACGACCCCTATACTGCACGAACACCACTGCACTGCCCTAAACCCTGAAACACTACCCCCAGCAAGACCCCCTACACTGCCCGAACACCACTGCACTGCCCTAAACCCTGAAACATCACCCCCAGCAAGACCCCTACACTGCTCGAACACCACTGCCCTAAACCCTGAAACACCACCCCCAGCAAGACCCCTACACTGCCCGAACACCACTGCACTGCCCTAAACCCTGAAACACCAGCCCCAGCACGACCCCCTACACTGTCCGAACACCACTGCACTGCCCTAAACCCTGAAACACCACCCCCTGCACGACCCCCTACACTGCCCGAACACCACTGTACTGCCCTAAACCCTGAAACCCCACCCCCAGCATGACCCCCTACACTGCCAGAACACCACTGCACTGCCGTAAACCCTGAAACACCACCCCTGCACGACCCCTACACTGCCCGAACACTACTGCACTGCCCTAAACCCTGAAACACCACCCCTCAGCATGACACCCTACACTGCCCGAACACCACTGCACTGCCCTAAACCCTGAAACACCACCCCAGCACGACCCCCTACACTGCCCGAACACCACTGCACTAAACCCTGAAACACCACCCCCTGCACTGACCCCCTACACTGCCAGAACACCACTGCACTGCCCTAAACCCTGAAACACTAGCCCCAGCACGACCCCCTACACTGCCCGAACACCACTGCACTGCCCTAAACCCTGAAACACCACCGCCAGCACGACCCCCTACACTGCCCGAACACCACTGCACTGCCCTAAACCCTGACACACCAGCCCCAGCAAGACCCCCTACACTGCCCGAACACCACTGCATTGCCCTAGACTCTGAAACACCAGCCCCAGCAAGACCCCCTACACTGTCCGAACACCACTGCACTGCCTTAAACCCTGAAACACCAGCCCCAGCATGACCCCCTACACTGCCCGAACACCACTGCACTGCCCTAAACCCTGAAACACCAGCCCCAGCACGACCCCTACACTGCCCGAACACCACTGCACTGCCCTAAACCCTGAAACACCAGCCCCAGCACGACCCCCTACACTGCCCGAACACCACTGCACTGCCCTAAACCCTGAAACACCAGCCGCAGCACCACCCCCTACACTGCACGAATACCACTGCACTGCCCTAAACCCTGAAACACCAGCCGCAGCACTCACCCCCTACAATGCCCGAACACCACTGTACTGCCCTAAACCCTGAAACACCACCCCTGCACCGCCCCTACACTGCCCGAACACCACTGCACTGCCCTAAACCACCACCCCTGCACGTCCCCTACACTGCCCGAACACCACTGCACTGCCCTAAACCCTGAAACACCACCCCCAGCATGACCCCCTTTACTGCTCGAACACCACTGCACTGCCCCAAACCCTGAAACACCACACCCAGCATGACCCCTACACTGCCCGAACACCACTGCCCTAAACCCTGAAACACCACCCCTGCACGACCCCCTACACTGCCCGAACACCACTGCACTGCCCTAAACCCTGAAACACCACCCCTGCACGACCCCTACACTGCCCGAACACCACTCCACTGCCCTAAACCCTGAAACACCACCCCTGCACCGCCCCTACACTGCCCGAACACCACTGCACTGCCCTAAACCACCACCCCTGCACGTCCCCTACACTGCCCGAACACCACTGCACTGCCCTAAACCCTGAAACACCACCCCCAGCATGACCCCCTTTACTGCTCGAACACCACTGCACTGCCCCAAACCCTGAAACACCACACCCAGCATGACCCCCTACACTGCCCGAACACCACTGCCCTAAACCCTGAAACACCACCCCTGCACGACCCCTACACTGCCCGAACACCACTGCACTGCCCTAAACCCTGAAACACCACCCCTGCATGACCCCCTACACTGCCCGAACACCACTCCACTGCCCTAAACCCTGAAACACCACCCCCAGCATGACCCCCTACACTGCCCGAACACCACTGCTTTGCCCAAAACCCTGAAACACCAGCCCCAGCACGACCCCTACACTGCCCGAACACCACTGCACTGCCCTAAACCCTGAAACACCAGCCCCAGCACGACCCCCCTACACTGCCCGAACACCACTGCACTGCCCTAAACCCTGAAACACCAGCCCCAGCACCACCCCCTACAATGCCCGAACACCACTGTACTGCCCTAAACCCTGAAACACCACCCCCTGCACCGCCCCTACACTGCCCGAACACCACTGCACTGCCCTAAACCCTGAAACACCACCCCCTGCACGTCCCCCTACACTGCCTGAACACCACTGCACTGCCCTAAACCCTGAAACACCACCCCCTGCACCACCCCTACACTGCCCGAACACCACTGCACTGCCCTAAACTCTGAAACACCACCCCTGCACCGCCCCCTACACCGCCCGAACACCACTGCACTGCCCTAAACCCTGAAACACCACCCCCAGCATGACCCCCTTTACTGCTCGAACACTACTGCACTGCCCCAAACCCTGAAACACCACCCCCAGCATGACCCCCTACACTGCCCGAACACCACTGCCCTAAACCCTGAAACACCACCCCTGCACGACTCCCTACACTGCCCGAACACCACTGCACTGCCCTAAACCCTGAAACACCACCCCTACACGACCCCCTACACTGCCCGAACACCACTGCACTGCCCTAAACCCTAAAACACCACCCCCAGCATGACCCCCTACACTACCCGAACACCACTGCACTACCCTAAACCCTAAAATACTCCCCCAGCACGACCCCCTACACTACCCGAACCCGACTGCACTGCCCTAAACCCTAAAACACTCCCCAGCACGACCCCCTACACTACCCGAACACCACTGCACTGCCCTAAACCCTAAAACACTCCCCCAGCACAACCCCTACACTACCTAAACACCACTGCACTGCCCTAAACCCTAAAACACTACCCCCGCATGACCCCCTACACTACCCAAATACCAATGCACTACCCTAATCCCTAAAACACTACCCCCGCACAACCCCTACACTACCCAAAGACCACTGCACTACCCTAAACTCTAAAACAATACCCCCGCACGACTCACTACACTACCCAAAGACCACTGCACTACCCTAAACCCTAAAACACAACCTCCTACACTACACAAACACCACTGCACTACCCTAAACCCTAAAAAACTACCCCCAGCACGAACCACTACACTACCCAAACACCACTTCACTACCCTAAAACATAAAACACTACCCCCAGCAGTACCCCCTACGCTACCCAAACACCACTGCACTACCCTAAACCCTAAAACACTACCCCCAGCAGTACCCCCTACACTACCCAAACACCATTGCACTACCCTAAACCCTAAAACACTACCCCCAGCAGTATCCCCTACACTACCCAAACACCACTGCACTACCCTAAACCCTAAAACCCTAAAACACTAACCCCAGCACGACCCCCTACACTACCCAAACACCACTGTACTACCCTAAAACACTCCCCCAGCACGACTCCCTACACTACCCAAACACCACTGCACAATTTGTTACAGGCGTTGCAACGCAGGCCTGTGGTGCTTACTGGAAGTACCTGGTGGGCTAGTTGGGCCCCAGGGACTCTCAGGATTCAAGGTGACCTAATCCCCCAACTTAAAACGCGCCACGGGGCGCGTTTGCACAGTGATGAAGGGAGGGGCGGGGCCTCAGGTGACATGTGCGCAAACACGCCCTGTGGTGCGTTTTAAGTTGGGGAGTTAATTCCCTTTGAATCCTGGGGGCCAACTAGCCCACCAGGTACCTTCAGTAAGCACAACAGAGTTGCGTTGCAGATAGGTGAAAAAAGGTGCGTGGCCTCGGAACGCCTCTCTGCAACTCAGCTCTGTGGTCCTAACTGTAGGTACCTGGGGGGCTAGTTGGGCCCCAGGGACCCTCAGGATTCAAGGGGACTTAATCCCGCAACTTAAAACGCGCCACGGGGCGCGTTTGCACACATGTCACCTCAGGCCCCCCCTCCCTTCACCACTGTGCAAACGCGCACTGGCTCTGGTTAGTCAGAGTCAGTTACCACCAGTACCCGTCTGAAAAATTTGTGGGCACAGGATGATTTTGCAACAAGGCCTCTTTCTGCTCCTCTGTTGGTTCTTTCTGCACATCTTTTGCTTCTTTCTGTGCGTTTTTCTTCTTTCGTCACATGTCCTACCTCTGTTGGCATAGTTAGAAACTAGCATTTAAAAAACCTTTGAAATTCACTTAAAAATCATACGTTTCAGGCACGTTATAGTTAGAAATTAGCATTTAAAAACCTTTGAAATTCACTGAAAAACCATAGGTTTCAGGCACGTTATAGTTAGAAATTAGCATTTAAAAACCTTTGAAATTCACTGAAAAAAACCATAGGTTTCAGGCACGTTATAGTTAGAAATTAGCATTTAAAAACCTTTGAAATTCACTGAAAAAACCATAGGTTTTAGGGACAGTTATAGTTAGTTGGACATTGCACTCGTACAAAACCCGTGAAATTCCCTGTTATAGTTAGTTCAGCTAACTATAACTTCGCGCTCCGCAATGCACTGCTGATGACGTCACATATTACATCACTCATGACATGGTCAGTGACATCACTGATGACATCACTGATGACATCTCAAATGACATCACTGATGACATCATCCATGTGATAATTTCATGCATCTTCTCACACCCTAATATAACTTTTGATACACCCACTCTAAATTACAGACTGCCATTCTCAAAACCATAGACACTCCAACACCAAAAACTACATACCCACTCACTGATTCTTAGGTCTACACACACATCCACTCACTCACCTGTACAGTCACTCATACTTACAGTCACTCAGTACAGGACTATCATATGCACTCATACACCTATATAAACACTCACACACCGCCACTCATCCATAGAGGTACTCACACACCTAGTCAGTCATGCAAAAATTAATCACACACCCATTTACTCACCTATACAGTTATACACACACCAGCTCACTTACTCATACAAATACTAGCACATTCTTACGCTCTTATACAATAACTGATACAAGCACACACGCATCCATACACCACTCTCACAATAACACACTCTCACTTATAGCCATTTAAATACTCTAACACACATATATACTGCCTTTTACATATGTAGCTACTCGCACATGTACCACTGAGATATACATTTACTCACTAACACACCCCTACACACACTCACCCACCCAAGCAGTCCATCACAGATGCACTCTTGAAATCATGCACCCAGTTAATCACCCACTCACACATCTATGTATAGAGTCACACACACCCCACCCACACAAACACTCAGGCAGCCATACAGATACTCAGAGAACCAATCGATAACCCATATAGACACTCATGTAGCTATTCGCAAATCCATGCATCCACTTACACACCAACAAACAGACGGATACAGACATTCACACAGTTTAGTCACTAACCCATGCATTCAGTAAGATACGTTTAATCACTCACTTGTAGAGTCAGTCACTCACGTACTAAATCATCCATTCAGACACTTATACACCCACTCATTCTTCAATACTCCTTTCCCTATATATATTAAACATATTTAAACTTTACAGAAACACACAGTCATTGGATGATGTCATCAGTGATGTCATCAGTGATGTCATTTGAGATGTCATCAGTGATGTCATCAGTGATGTCACTGACCATGTCATGAGTGATGTAATATGTGACGTCATCAGCAGTGCATTATGGGCGCGAGTTATAGTTAGCTGAACTAACTATAACAGGGGAATTTCACGGGTTTTGTACGAGTGCAATGTCCAACTAACTATAACTGTCCCTAAAACCTATGGTTTTTTCAGTGAATATATATATATGTGTGTATGAGTGTGTGTAAATATATTTATTTCTATATATATGTAAATTTTACAGTAATTCTTTAAAATAATTTTTGGTATCTATTTTTTTTTATTATATTGTCAATGTCACACAAAAATACACTTGGATTCCATTGCTCTTTCTCTCTCTCCTCTCTGTCCCTCTCTTGATCTCTTTCTCCCCCACCTTTTTCTCTCTCCTTTCTCTCTCCCTTTTTATTTTTAAACACCAATATACCTGGGGTATTTATAGTACCCAAATTAGGAAAGTACTTTAGTTTCTTATTAATGACTATAGATGCTATACAAATGTGATTACATTACATATAAGCCAATGCCTTAATATTCATTAATACAGCATTAATTATTGTCTTTTTTTTTTTTTGATGGCTTATAGATAAACAATTGCCGAAATTAACTGAAGTTAATCAAGAATATCTTAAGGCTGAAATAACAGGGAGTGAGATACTGACAGTGCTAGACAGAGCTAAGAATGGTAAAGCTCCAGGTCCCGACTCAATTCCGATTGAGGTTTACTCTATATTGAGGGAAGAGGTTGTCCCTGTCTGGTTGGTGTTATTCAATGATATCCTAGCAGGAAAATCTCCTATGCCAGTTTCTTGGAGTGGGGCGGTTATATCACTGATATTAAAACCTGGGAAGGACCCAATGCAGTGCCAATCATATCGGCCTATTTCTCTGTTAAATGTCGATTATAAGGTTTTTGCGGGAATTTTAAATAATCGGCTATCTAAGACAGTAGGTTCAATCATACATCAAGATCAGAAGGGCTTCCTCCCAGGCAGACAGATGTCGGAATTAGTATACTCCGCAATAGGGGCGATGGACTTGGCAGTTTCACAGGGTTTACCCCTTTCTATGATTACTGATGATGCTGCCAAAGCCTTCGACCGTGTGAACTGGGGTTTTCTGGATAGGACTTTGAAGGTTTTTGGGTTTGGAGAGGAGTTCAGAGAAGTTCTCAAAAAATATATAAGACGCCCACAGCTCAGATCCTAGTTAATGGTAGTCTTTCCCCACGGTTAGAATTGGTCGTGGAACTAGGCAGGGTTGTCCACTATCCCCTATTCTTTTTGATTTATATATTGAACCTTTTGCCCAGAGCCTACGGCAGAATATGAAGATAGTGCCTTTCATAGTGAATGGGTTCAAAAGGAAAGTAGCTCTATATGCGGACGACCTGGTCTTATTCTCCTCAAATGTTAATGTCTCTCTCTCAGAGCTCCTGGCTGAAGCTCCGTCTTTGGGAAATTCTCAGGTTATGAGATCAATGAAGACAAAACTGAGATCATGGCCTGGAATATTCCTGATCATGCGAACACTTTCGCAAGACAGCTTAGATATCTTGGAGTTATAATTACTCAAAACCCCGATAATATTCCAAAAACCAATTTAGATAGGGTTTCCAAAGAGATGGATGAACTACTGAAAAGGTGGCAGAGTATACCGCTTTCTCATTTTGGAAGAGTCAATCTTGTTAAAATGTGTATACTCCCAAAATATACCTACTTATTTAACAACATCCCGTTAGAATTTGCAAAGGTAGACCTGCTTAAAATCCAGGGTAAGATCTCCTCCTTTATCTGGGTTGTCCTGGAAGAAACTAAGGCGTAAACTGCAGAGTGGAGGTATGGGCCTGCCGGACTTACAGTTATACTCATGGGCTTACCAACTGAAAAACTGTAGGATGCTATTGCAAACCCCAGACGATTCATTAATCGGGAATATGTTCAAAGCTATGCTAACTGGCATAGTGGAATCTGGGTTCATGTATAAATTTGGGTCTCCTAAATTCTTCAAGAAAGTACGCCTGAAGACTCTGCGTGCGGCGGCTAAGTTATGGTCGGTTTGTCGAGGTTGTTTGGGACTTTCCTTTACAGTGACTGGGCCCCGGTGTGGGACTCTCCCGGAACTCCGGAGTGTTTATTAGATGCTTTAGCCCGTCCCTTGGTCGAGATCCGAGTTACGTTCTGGAAAGACATTATTTCGGGAAATGAATGTCATCCCTAGGAATATTGGAATACCATCACCGGAGGTGTTCTTTCGAGGTTTAAATTCTATCAGATCTTGTCATGGTGTAAGGCTCAAAGCTGGCCTTCTTCTATTAATGACTCAATGGAAAGGGATCTACAAAACCCCGCACCGAGGAAAAAGAAGTGGCGTTATGGTACAACTACCTCCTCACCGCAGTAGACAGCAAGATGAAGAAGCCAAACCGAGTCTGGGAAAACTACTTGCCGAGCGAGGAGCTGGATGACATATGGCAAGTATCTATAGATACTCTTTACCCGTTAGTAAAATCTGCTGCACTCAGGAAGAATCATTTTTTTACAATACACAGGTTATATTGGTCCCCCTCAAAATCTCAAGAATAAAAGGCGGTGGAGAAGCGAGATGTCTCAGGTGTGGTTTTCTGAATGCAGACGACATCCATGTATTTGCCTCCTGCCCCAAGCTGCAGGAATTTTGGGGAAGAGTGGGTAAGACTATCGCTTGGGTGCTGGGTTCCGCTGTGGAGGTAAGCCCAACTTTTATTCTTTTTGGTGTAGCTTCTAAAGTTATGGGTACGCATAGTTTAAACAGGACACAACAGAAGTTAATATTCTATTTGATACTTCTGGCTAGGAGAGAGATATGTAAGCTGTGGCGTCAGGAGACACCCCCCTCATGGAGCGCCTGGTGGAATTCTGTTAGATATTTTAGAGCATTAGACCAGAGGGTAAATACCCTCAGGGAGAGACCGGATACTGGGTTATTTTGGAATCTCTTAGATAATGTACATAGTGATCAGTCTGGGATACATTAAGGCTATGGTTTGGTCCTGGTTTGTCTCCAATGATTAAAACCTCTGGGTCAGCTCAAGTTGAGTATTTTGGGTGGTTCCCAGAAAAAAAACATACCGGCTGAGACTGTATTCCACCAAGCTACCAGCAACAGAGGTGGAACAGGCCGAGAGGTTGCTACAGCTATGGAGGTCATATGAAGAAGAAAAAAAAAATTAATTATTGTCTTGAGCGTAATCCTATGACTGCTGTAGGATTTGTGTATCAGTTATTGTAACACTTACACTTCCTCTCCTTGTGCTTTTCTACTTGTGCAGTTCTCCAAAAAGACACCATAACTGACTATTGATTCTTGAAAGGAACCACTGAATATCACACTAATGTATAAAAGCAACACTAGATTTGGAGAATAGCTATGCTACACATTTACCCACAATAAATACATTAGAGACAGCCTTTACCACATCCAACCCCATACCTGCGATAACTCATGTTATGCTATCATTGGATATTCAACAGCATTAGATAGCCAACAGTGACAGGGGACATCATTTTTCGAATCTCAACCAAAAAAATTTTTATAGTCAAACAGCGCATTCTTGATCGTACTCCCAAACCAATGAGCATAACATTTGGCAAAGTGCTTCCAGATCAATGGCACTGTCACAAGCCACATCAAACTACACCCTAGAAAGGTGCAAACAAGACTTGCTTAGGCATAGCACAATCTCACGAGCACCACATGCAAAATTAATTAATTTTACATCAGTGAAGCAACATACACTTTTAAACAATGGTTTTTCCAGTCCGGTTGTTGCCCTTTCAACATCTGCATGAAAAGGTGCCCAGACAGCGAAAGTGCTACAGTGCTATAGGCAGGGTTGGACAGCATATAAGGCAGTCTGGCAGTGCCAGAAAGGCTGGTCTAATAGGTCAGTGCTTGGGCCATTTCTTTCTGTTTGTGGACCTATGTTATGGTCTGTTGGGCTAGTGTTTACTGTTGATTACCCAAATATTACAGCAAAACTTTACTGTAGCAAGCAGAAATGGCATGCAAGTGTTGGAGCAGAAAATCAAATCAGTCTTTATCCACTGGGTCCATAACATACCATTTTGGACAATTTGCTGCTGATGATCTCACCTTGTTTATTATTGATCTCTACTCACACCTTCAAGGCTTTGGTCCTCCGATGGACCTTCTTGTCGCATTGAGGGGTGAGGAACTAGGGTGTCTCCTGTTGGCTACCCAATGAGGACCACCTAATTGGTAACCAAATCGGAAATCAAATTCAAATATATTACTCTCAGAATCATGCTGTAGATATATAGGATGACTAAAGGAATCCCAAACTTGTTAAAATTTCAGTATGGCCAAATCATACAAACCAATAATTCTGCTATAGCAGTGCAGAAAAATAACAATAGAATTTGGTGTTCTGAGAATAATCAATGGCTATCCCTGTTATGCATTAGAATCTGAGTCATATTATGGACGGTCTCCGTGGAAATAACATTTCAAATTATAATTTAAAAAAGACGCACACAATGAGGGACAATAAATAAGCCCCATAGTTCGATCAGAGTTAGGATTAGGGGAAAAAGGCAAAGACTGGTAAGTCAATAATGTCAGCAGCCTCACAGACATGGATTCCAAAGGTAGCTAGGGAGAAGAGAGTCAGCATCAGCAGCCTCAGCATCAGGAAAATGAGGACTGCCAAGGAAAGGATGTCTCAGTCCGAGAGTCTGAGAACATGTCTCTGAGAACCAGCACCTACAAGTGTCTGACAGCATGCAGTGGAAAGAGTCAGAGTGCTCTTAATAATATATTATTTGCTGCATTCAGAGGTAACATCAAGTGTCACACCACAGTTGACAGTCACCCATGTGACCATCTTCCGCTCACAAGGTGCAAAAGAACATACTTTAGAGAATTTTCCCATACCATCTATTGGAATCGATAACCTGTTCTGGGCATACAGGTAAATCCACAAAGAACAATTCAATGTTGCTTTCCATTTACTGGTGTCAAGAGTTCAGGTTCTCACACAGAAAACCATATCAAAGAGAGGAAAAATACCCTTTAGACATTAGGAATGTTATGTGAAAGATCGGAAAAAGTTACATGAATAGGCAAACAGAGTCCTTTCACATCAGTCCATTCCATGAAGTAGATTGCAATGCTAAAGGGAAAATCATTTAATGCATGTAAAGTAATAGAATTCTTATTACGAAACTAATGTGCGATTAGATTCAAGCACAATAAATTCAATAAAGTATTCGTGTCTAAATAAGCAAGTATTATAAGTCATCATCAGGGCTTGCATAGAAATGTTCAATCCTAAGTATGGCCTATTACTATGAGTCACAAAGTACCTATATGTAAAATAATTCTATAAATCATGTACTCATTGTCATTTGAATAAATCTAAGTTTGTATAAGTATAAAGCAGCTACAGAGAAAGTTTCATTCATGTAAGTTGTATTATGATACATTTGCATCAGCTTTTCGATGACTATGGTGCGTTACAATGGAAACATTAAAAGATGGCTTTCACATTTGTTACACACTGCATAATTAAATTGAGACTCATGTAAGCATACATATATGACTTATCAAGTTTAGTTTAGATTAGTTTGCATCTTATCAGTGCATATTTCTATGAACTTTCATTTCAGCATTTGTAAGACACAATATATGAATTCTTTCTATTTCTTAAGCTCAATCAGTCTTTAATGGTGCTTGTATTCTCGTCTTCACTCAGTATCATTAAAATACTTTTAACGTGTGCATGTTGCACATTTATTTCCATGTGAGGTTTTGTTGTTGCATCAAGTGTTATTTGTTCTAAATATTTGATAGCGTTTGTGCTGCAACACAAGCCTACAGTACCTTGGAAAACACTTATACAGTGTGTCTTTGCAAGTTCAAAACTGCCCCAATTTAAACAGAGCCAGACTGGGAACTGAAAGCAGCTCTGGAACATTTTGCCAGACTATGCCCCATACTGCATGTAGGGAGTGAGTGCAATGACAGTGCCTGACCACAGAGTGTTTCGGGGGGGTTCTTTCCAAGATATTTTCGAAACACTGTGCCAATATGGTGTGTTTCACAACATGTTTTTCATTAAACCACCTTGCGCAATCATTGAATGAATGGATGGAGATTGGAGACATGGCTGCATGACTCAATGGAAGAATAGTTGGATAGTTGGATGGAGAGGAGTGGGTGGAAGAATTAATTCAAGAATGGAGGATAATGAATAACAACTTTGAGCTATTTGGAGCAAATGATCTTAATGAATTGGTCAATGGAGTGCGTTCTGGTTTTTATTTTAGCTTCTGCAATAAAACATCGCTCTCCCCAAACACTACTCCCACCAATCCTCATGAAACATGCATAGCCATGATGTACTTAACACAGTGCACTGGTTTAACGCTCCAAAGAATTCAACACAATGCATTAAACTTTATTCTAAAATGGGAGTGAGAATGGGATAACCATTGTTAGTGTATACACAAAAGAAGCTACCCTGAGTGTAAAATGACTGAGGCTTAAAAGGTAATAAGTAGAGTACCTGGCATCTCACAAAAAGAGAGAGACTTCTTCCCCCCTCGGCCTTTACCCTGATGAGGCAGACAATAGAGATTTAGACTCCCGAGATCTGAAAGTAAAGGACCCCTTGAAGGTGGAGGTACACTAGTAGCACCGAATTGACAGTGGACCGGACTGCAGCTGGTACCACTGTGACTGATGCCATTAAACTTGAGTATGGTATTTTTTATATATATTTTTTCTCACGAAAAATAGCAGAGTGACTACAATTAGGTCCTGAGGAATGCCATGAACCAGATGGTCAAACAGGCAGAAACATGTCGACCTTAACCCAATAGGGAATATCTATACCCCTATTTTTTCACTTAGCTTTTCAGTTCTAACCATTGGGGATACCTATTAAAGTTATCTTTGTCTCCCATAAGTTAGTTTTAATTCACTTTTTGGAATTTTTCATTATTTGCACTCTGCCCCTCACTCCGTCTTCCATTGGATGATTTAAAACACCTCACGCTCCTCTCCTGAGGGAGAGTTGTAGCCCACACTGTGTACCTTGCGGTCACAGTGTGCAAGAGGGAACGCAATGATGAAGCATGTCACCTTTGGGTAAGTGAGGGTTCTCGTAAAAAAAATACTGATTGTCCGTCCCTTTACACTTACACCTTAGTATGTTAGCCTAGCATCCAAACCATCCTGTTACCTTTTTGTGAGTATAGCATCTCACAAAAAGTGAAGGACTGTCCTCACACACCACCAGGTGTCATGCTTCATCATTGGCAGTCCTCGCTCTCTAAAAACTTGGTTTGAAAGAGAGGGGCCTATACCTGTAGACAGGGAGGCACTTCTAAATCTAAGTGGGGGCCCGTGACAGTGAGTGATTATTAAATACCAATATAATTGCCAAAATGCATTTATTTTAACAGGCAACTACTTGATATTAAAAATGGAAAAATGGTGATTAGAGGAATTAGTACCCCATCACCGTAGTGATTAAAGTCATCGACATGTTTCTGCCCCTATAGCCCAAGGGTCCGCAGCATTCATCAGGACAGAAAAAAAGGAAGGATTGTGGGCTCCTATCTTACCAAAGAGTTGATACGAAATTACCACTGGGTAGGTTGACCTGTGTAAAACTCTACCTGAAAGAGTTTCCTGAAACCTGTAAATGTAAAGAAAGCGAGATTGCCATCAGAGACAGATTAATCTGAGATGAATTCCGTCAAAGCAAATTGAAAACTGCACTGAAAATTGCCCCACATGCATCAATATATATATAGTGGCTTTTGTGTAAAACATGTGTCGCTGCAAACGTGAGACACACACACAATTTGTTTTTGCACAGAAGTTTGAGATAGGTACAGCCTCCTCCTTTTTGAAAGCTTCCATCTGAAGGCATTCCGGCAAAACCTTACGGTAGGCCAGTTTCTTAGGATCCGAAGGAACTGCTCCTCAATTGAAACATATGACGAACAAGCCGAAGTACTGGAGAACAAACTGGTAACACGTCACTACCCCAGAAAAATGATCAAAAAGGCAAGAAAAAGAGCTAGAAATAATAATCGAGAGGCACTGTTTGAGTGTCAAGAGAAGAAGGAGAATGAAAGACTAGTGTGTGTCACCACATACACCCCGATATCTAACAAAGTACAGAACATCGTAAGGAAACACTGGCACACCCTCAATGGAGCAACAAAACACTGGCCACCGCCACTGTTTGCGTTTAAGCGGAACACAAGCCTATAGGACGAGCTGGTCCACGCAAAAACACTGTCCCCACAGACCCAGAGTCAGACAACACTTTGGGGCAACCTAAGACCTGTCGGTCACTACCCCTGTAGCAGCTGTGTGGCATGTAATTACACCAGTACAAGTAAGGAGGTGAACATAAAAACTAACAGACCATGGGTTTTAAAGAACTTCAGTAATTGCAATAGTGAGAATGTCATTTATCTTATCACATGCCCCTGCAATTTGGTGTATGTGGATATGGCCACCAGAAAGATTAAGATACGCATTAACGAACACAGGAGCACCATCAGGTGCAAAAAGATGAATATCAAGTTGACGCGACACTACATGGAAAATAACCATAGAGACGTGGATCTGAGATGGGTAGTGCTTGAGGTCATCAAGAGGAAGAGTCCGGATATCCAGAGAATACTCCACACCAGAAAACAACGATGGGTGTATCGTCTCCGGGCATGGGACGTGGGATTGAACGATGACATCCCATGGTTACATATTGGGAAATAATGTGACTGTGGACACGTGCTCACAAGCACACATTACACTGCTAGGATTAGGTGTACATACAGGGAACATGGTCTATCTGACCCCGTAGATGGCACACCTAAAGGGGCCTCTGTCTAGCTTGTACGAGCATTCAAAATAAAAATAAAATGATTTAATTGCATTATTTAATAACACTGACATTTATTACCAGTGCAATGATTTAGTGCATAAAGTTCACTTTCCAACCTCCTGTTTCACCCTGGCCCATTGCTCTCATGAAAAAAATTGCAATCATTTACATTTTCTGCCAGTGCAATTTTTTAATTGTAAAATGATTTCCGTTTTAACATTCAAAAGGATTCCCATTTCATCCTGGTTTGTTTACAGTTATGTAAATATTAACCAGTTCTCACAATAATAGCCAATTCATTTTATAAACTGTGAAAATTCCACGTTTCAACATGCCACTACACGTAATAAGTAAGAAATTGCCACCGCGATTATGAGCAGCAAAAGGGTGCGCACCCCTGCGTCACCATGTAACAAATACACGCATTACGATCAGCCGCACGCAAAGCCCAGGCAGCCCCAGCTGGGACTGCTGGGCTCGCACGCGCTCAGTAAAGCAGCGCCGATCGATGCACACAGCTGACGCGAAGCCCAGGCGGGCCCAGGCAGCCTCCGATGGGACACCGGGGAATTCACAGGTTTTAAATGGACAGGCGGCAATCAGGACCTCCCGCCACATTACATTTTTCCCTGAAGCGTAGATCAGTCATCCGATCTCTAACAAGCAGGAGTTTTTCCGGACACCGGAAACCAAATCAAAAACCTGCGATCACACGTGCTACCAATTTACTCATCAAGGGTACTACTTAATTCTAAAATCCTGCGTCCTTTATTCCACAACGGGGAAGAGGAGCAAACAGAACTAGGATCACGGCGAGAGACGCACCTTGATGTAGTAAGAGTATGAATGGTTGTGTGGTTGTGCGCTTGTGAGAAACTTTACCATTCCCATAAGGAAACTCTAAATTCCAAAAATCTCCAACAAGTGTGAATTTAATTTTTTCTACCAGAGTGTGACTACAGGGGTCTCTCCTTCACCCTCCTCCCATGGGGTGTGTAGGAATCTAAATTAGGGTAAGTCTGTGAGCTGGTTTCACACTCCTGTGCAAAAACTAATTGTGTGTGTCTCACTTTTGCAGTGGCACGTGTTTTATACAAAAGCCACTATATGTATATTGATGCATGTGGGGCAATTTTCACTGCAGTTTTCACTTTGCTTTGACCGAATTCATCTAAGATTAATCTGCCTCTGATGGCAATGTCACTTTCTTTACATTTACAGGTTTCAGGAAACTCTCTCAGGTAGAGTTTGACAAGGGTCAACCTACCCAGTGATAATTTCGTACCAACTCTTTGGTAAGATAGGAGCCCACAATCCTTCCTTTTTTTCCGTCCTGATGAATGCCGCGGACCCTTTGGTCCATAAGGGCAGAAGCATGTAGACGACTTTAATCACTACGGGGATGGGGTACTAATTCCCTAATCACCATTTTTCCATTTTTAATATCAAGTTGTTACCTGTTAAAATAAATGCATTTTGGCAATTATATTGGCTTTTAATTATCACTCACTGTCACGGGCCCCCACTTAGATTTAGAAGTGCCTCCCTGTCTTCAAGTGTAGGCCCGCTCTATATCAAACCAAGTTTTTAGAGAGCGAGGACTGCCAATGATGAAGCAAGACACCTGATGGGGTGTGTGAGGGCAGTCTTTCACTTTTTGTGAGATGCCAGGTACTCTACTTAGTGCCTTTTAATCCTCGGTCATTTTACACTCAGGGTAGCTTCTTTTGTGTATACATGTTTAGTATGGAGGCCAGCTCACCCTGAATACCCCGTGCCTCTAGTTCCCGCCCCTGGAACTCCCCAGGGTTAGTGTGTTGCATAAACATTGTTAGACCTGGCATCTTTGGCATGTTTTCCCATGTCTTTTTTTCTGGTTTTAGAACTCTGGTTACTTTACCACTGCTGATTAGTGCTAAAGTTCAAGTGCTCCCCATGTAAATTGTGATTATGATTGGTTATCTATGATTGGTATATTTGATTTACTGTTAAGTCCCTAGTAAAGTGCCCCAGGTGTGCCCATGGCCTGTAAATCAAATGCTACTAGTGGGCCTGCATCAATGATTTTGCCACCCCCATGAGTAGCCCTGCAACCATGTCTCAGACCTGGCATTGCAGTCAGTGTTTGTGTGGTTTTAATCTTCCATGTCGACCTGGCAAGTGCATCCACTTGCCAGACCCAAACCATCCTTTTTCTACACGTAAGGCACACCTAAGGTAGGCCCAAGATAGCCCCACGGGCAGGGTGGAGTGTATGTGAAAGGTGGGACATGTACTGAGGTATTTTACATTGTCCTGATAGTAAAATGCTGCCAATTTCGTTTTTCACTATTGCAAGGACTATCTCTCCCACAGGTTATCATTGAAGCTGCCTTGTAACCTCTTACAAGGGTAAATTTTCAATTGGGAAGAGATAGAGATTTGGAGTTTGAGGTTTCTGAGCTCATAATTTAGAAATATGTCTTCTAGTGAAGTTGGTTTTTAAATTGCATGTTTGAAAACTCCACTTTTAGAAAGTGGGCATTTTCTTGCTTTACCATTTGGTGCCCCTGCCTGTGGGATCCACGTCTGGTTTAGACTGACAGTTGGGCTGTTCGTGCGTTCACTCTTGACAGTCACACAAGGATAAAAACGTGGTTTGAGCATAGAATAGATATAATGGTCTATTTAGCCGCAATGAGTGTGAGTCCACACGGTCAACATATTTCATGCCTGTTACAGTCCCTAGCGGATCATGGCATTTCGTCAGGACCAGGGAGACCTTATTCTACTCTTCACAGGAAGGGGTAAGTAGAGAGTGTGTGCGCCATGCCCTGTGTGTTTAAAAAAGACATTCAAATCATACCCAGTATACTTTACATAGACATTCAGAACATCTTCTGGGGATAGACACAAAAGTTCGGGAAGCAACTGCCCTATCGGACTGGACAAGGCATACCCTAGAGAGCGTACCGTCGATGCATGTCGAAGTGCAATGCGGCTGTCGACCTACCCAGGTCCCTACCGGTGCAACCCTCTACATAAAGTTATAATACTATGAATAGCATAAGATAGCAACTGCACTGCCCCAATTTGTGCTGAACGTGATTATTGGGGAATTGCAGGACCTGTGGCCTGAAAACAGGCACAGCATCAAGTTACCCCCTTTCCCTTTTATATGCTGCAGGGCCAAGAATGTTGGCATCAACACCACTTCCATGTTGGCACTATTCCTCTAACTCTTAGCCCTAGCACAAAGCTCACAAAAAAACTGGGTTTTAACTCTAGCGTGACTGTGTGGTGTGTTAGCCGACATGCAATATCTTCACAGTAAAAGGCCTTGTCCAAATAGGGACCACAATCCTAGTGAGGGTAAGCTAGATACACACTTTAAATTAACCTGTGCTCACCCTCTGCTAGCCCGGCACAGAGCCGTCAGGTTTAACTTAAGAGGCGTCTTTCGCAAAAACTTTATTTCACATTGATTAAAATGCATAAAAGTACAAAATTAAAAACTGTTTAAAACAAAATTTACATATCAACAATTAATATATGTAATTCATATATACATGATCTTAAAAAGATATTAAAAGAACAATTTAATCTATGCTGCACATTTTCATCTCATAAAAACTATTATTTACGTGGCACTCAACAATAAATAGCACATTAAAACTATATACGGGACAAACGCTGCCCATACCAAAATCAAAGCACCAAGTACCTACGATGGCGCTTTAAGGTAGTCCAGAGATACGATGCGAGGGCGTAGCATACATAAACATCTTTCAGTTGTTGTATAAAAGATAATGCTGAGTAACATTGTCTAAAATTATATGTGCACAACAGTGGAACAATAAACCGCCTTCTTTGTTGTGTGTATAAGGAGCAAACAAATAAAATGTGCAGACTGGACTGTATCGACTTCTCATCACAAAGACAAAGGGACAATTGATTCAAAGTATTACAAGGAAAACCAAGCATCAGAGAAATACAATCCAAATAGAATCATGTCAAAATATACCGATGCTGAGGGTTGTGTACAGAAGACAGATAGGACTGTGCACCATAGATCACAGAGGGTAACACATTATATGAAACTATGGTGCTTTTATCTCTATATTTTACCCATCTTTCAGCATTAGCCTTTGCCAAAAAATGTATTTTAATTTTGACCTTGGAAAATTAGCACACAGCAGTAGGGCATCAAACAATTCTTAAAGACCCAAAGATGTAAAAGTTGTTTCTACATAATTCAGCCAAAGGGATTCTATGTGCATGGTCCATTTTTAAACTGTCCCTCATCACTGATTGGTTCAAATTAACAGTGTCCCTTTTCCATATTGAATGCCATAGTAATAATATTGAATGCCATAGTAAAAAGGGGGCCAATTTAATCTGATCTGTTAGGTAGGGTAAGCCCAATTCATTATGGCAGATATAGTTCACACAGCTTCGTGGTACTGCTAATAATCTTTTATACAATTTGCCCTCCACGCATTGCAGCGAATCTACATTCGCCAGACCCCAAATCGCTGCCCCATATGTCACAATCGCTATCGCTTTAATGATGTAAGTCATTAAAATCTCCAGGACAGGTTTTGATCCAAGTTTTTTCGAGAAGCTAAAAATTGTAGCGATACTTTTTTCTATGAGATTAACCCTATTCAACACCATGTCCTTCCAGGTAAGTTTGCTATCGAAAAGGACCCCATGATAGGTGAATTTATCAACCAATTCTATCCTTCTTTTTCCCATCTGAAATCTCGAGGATTTCTTAGGGCGTGCCCCTGCGATTAACCCGAATGATTTTGACTCGTTCACGTGTAAATCCAGACTGGCCATAAATCTTGCATACTCCTGTATGACTCTCTGCAGTGCCAGGGGGTTCTGGCCAAAAGCACTGCATCGTCTGCATAGAGGAGTATTGGGAGAGGAGCAGCCTCACCATAGGGCACATCCTTAGCCTTTTCTACCAAGGTAGAATCTAATTTTTTGGTTTTGAGGGCAAACAAAAAAGGGGCAAGGACAAAGCCTTATCCCACACCTTTTTCTATATTAAAAGGCCTTGTGCACTCCCCATCTCTTCCATATCGGACACACTCAGTAGCACCTGCATATAGCTGCCTTATGAAGGTGATGATACCCGGGTCCACACCCATACTATCCATAATGGGCCATAATTTACTGTGTACCACACAGTCGAACACGGCAGAGAGGTCCATAAAATCCATATAAAGTTGGCCATTTTTTACTATTGAATACTTGGCAGTCACCATCATTAAGTTTAAACATTGATCCATTGTGCCTTTTCCCTTTCTGAAGCCATACTGTGCCTCAAGGACATTCTTTTCTCCTACCCATTCTTATAACCTGTTTAATAAAAGCTGTCCCATCAATTTAGCTGTACAATCAATTAAGGATATGGGCCTGTGGTTTTTTGGATTGGATCTATCCCCCTTTTTAAAAATTGGTATTATTATTGAGTGGTTACATGATGTAAGCAGTCCCCTTTTAATTATACTATTAAAAACATTTGTCAATAAAGGACCCCATAAAGTTTATTAGTTAAAAAGAAGTCAATAGAGACCCCATCAGGTCCAGGAGCATTCGAAGAGCATGACTGTGCCAAGGCTCGTTCTAATTCTACCACCTCAAAATTCAATTGGGGGATATCATCCATTGTGTGGCTGTGTGATTTATGGGCCCTACCTTATTTTGAAAGATATCTTGAAAATAGGTAACCCATCCCTCCCCTTCAATGTGGACATCTAAAAATGGCTCCCCCACATCTTTTAGAAATGGAGAATTTACCACCTTCCAGAATGCTCTACTATCATTGCTCTCAGAGGCTTGTCGTAGGTCTCCCCATGCTTCTTCTCTTAGGTATTTTAACCTATTATCTCTTGCTTCCTTATAGCTGATACGTAAGGCCTGTACAAGCTGCATATCTCAGGGGATCCTATGTAAGGCATCGCGCAAACTGGCTAGAGCCTTTGAACAATTGCTATCGAACCACCGTGCTTGTAAGCGCTCGTTTTGATTGTGGATGGGTAAGGTGCTGGTTAATTCCCTTCAGAATTTCCTCAAATGTCTCCATACTAACTCTCGGTTGGCGCCATCATCTAGACAGCTCATAACCTTAGGACATTTACTTGCAAGAACTGCGGGGAGTATATCAGCTTTATCCACTTTGTCCCACTTTAATGTATAGCCATTTGTTTTAGGCTTTCGAGGCTTTGGTACTCTCCCCCCGCTGATTTGAGATGTACCACCCATCTCAAATCGCAGACAAATGGGGCATGGTCGCTAAAATCTAAAAACATTGCCTGCATGTTATTTATGCTATCTCTCAGTGTTTCTGATACTATTATGTAATCAATTGATGAACCTTTTCCTGCACTTTCAAAGGTCTTTTCCATTACTCCAGTCAATGGGTCTATCATATTGCCAATTCCCAAATTCAATGTGATCAGGAGTCTGTTTAATACATTTATGTAGGGTGAGTGACTAAAATGGATAGTTGGATCTCCGTTGCTGTCCGTTACCCCACAAATCGATTTCTCTGTTATTCGACAGCTTTTAATATTAAAATCTCCCATCAAGATAATTTTCAGCGGTTTAGGGTGTGAAAGGGTTACCTCATTGATTACCCGTTCTATTTCTCCAGCCACATGTACCATATTCCCAAAGTTGTTATTATAGTAATTTATAATTACCATATCCCAATTTTCTTGAGCCTTGCAAATCAAGAGATGGTAAAATGGAAATTATTAAGAAATGTAAAAGTTTCTGGCCTAAAAGTATTCAGTATCGGTGTCACTAGTCCTCCTTTAGCCCTACCTGCCCTAGTGCCGTGGTTTGATATGTTAGATATCTATCCAGGAGAATGGGACTCACCTCCCATGTTTCCTGGAGGCATATTATGTCATATTTTGTGAACTCTTTTAACCAATCTTTGTTATCTTTTTTACCACTATAGCATGCTATATTCCATGTTATCATCTTCACAGTTTTTGACTCCTCTATCTTTCTCTTGCTCTCCCCATTGGGTAGTTGTGTGCATTCCCCTTCCTTGTCTAAATTATTTTCTGTCCTGGAGCGCCAATCGCAACCCTCTAGGCTTTCCAACAGGGCAAAGCGATTTTTAGTGTGAAATCCATTGAATTGATTTTGTCCACTCAAGGAATCAATATTGGGTCAAGAAGGAACCCTACTAATTGCTCTTGCTATTTGGGATAACATATATCTTGTGGCTTATAAAAGTAGCCTAGGGGTAGGGCAAAAATCTAGGATCCAATGGAGGGCACTATTGGTAGTTTGGCTAACAGATCTCCAACTAGGCCCGGGCTGTCAACATTTACCATAATATAGTCACCCGGGATATTTTTCAAGGCAGGTCCCACCCATGGCATTATTCTAGCCATAAGGAGGAACCCCTTTCTGTATGGGCCCACTCTTGCAAACTTGGTCAGCCAATAGAGTCCTTTATCAAATAATTGCTCTGATGACTCATATTGTGTCTTCATTAACTCTGATACATTGGCCAATATGATAACATATGGATAAGCTGCAGGCGGGAGGCATAGTGTCTGAACCCTCGTCCACCCCCTAACCTGTTGAAAAGGATCTTTCCTTGCCCTCTCCTCACTGATTCCTGTGCTTCTCTCTTACTTTCTTTCATCTCTATGTGCATCTGTTGGATTGGGCGCATCAAGTTTAAGGTGGGGGGCCTGTCAGGTATACCTGATGATAACTTACCCAAAACCCCCCCTCTACTAGTTTTAAAATCCTGTCTAGAGCCCAAGCTAATGGAATCCAATGTCTAGAGCCAATAGCAATGAGAACATGGGCTGGGCTCTCGCATTCCTGTCCTCATTCCTGTCCCCTATCTCTGTTTTAATACCTTCAGCTTTGGTTAAATCATGTGGATTTGAATATACATCCAAAAACTATTAACACTAGAGGCGGCATTTGTGGATCCCTGAGTCTGCTTTATCCCTCCATGCTCCATTAGTTGGACTATACGCTGCTCTACATTATCTAGGTGATTTATTAGGGGCTGAACCAAATTTAACAATACACATTCCAGTTTGTCATATAATACATCCAAATTAACTGTTTGGGAGCCCTCAATTTTCGGCTGGGCAAGGGGGTCTGCTATGATCACTTTCTCGTTTGTTTTTTGCTTTGGTGCTTTGTTGCTCTCTATTCCCTCCTATTTCCCTTTTTGCTGGTTGCTCCTTTGGTGAAACAACTATATTATCACATTGGCTTGAAGGACTGGTTTGTGGCTGTGATGGAGAGCCCCTAAGTAAGTCACTAAATCCCGTTCTCAAGTATATGTAATTCAGATATATTATAATTTGGTGTAACTTGGCAAGATTTATTTGTATAAGTTTAGATATTGCTTCCCTGCATATAGCGTTGTAAATGTATGTTTGAGTTTTTACAGAACTAAGCCCCTGAGGAAGGGCTACAATGGCCCGAAATGCATTGGGCATCAAATAAGAAATTCTTCGTAAAAGAAATTGAATTACAAAAAAATGCATTTTCTGTGAAAATCAACAGATTAAATGTTTGATATAAGATTTAAGGTTTTTTTGTGCATCTATGTAAGGGTATACATTATTGGATCAGACTGAAGTAACATTATTGTATATATGCAAGAGAAGAATATGTTGTAATTCACGCAGTAGCAATAGTGCACAGAGGTCAAGTTTGTACACTTGAAGGATGATGTGATGTTAGTAGGCATGAGCAGACAGCATGCCAGCCTCTGTAGCACGCTTGGTTTAAATGGAAAGTAACAGGTCACTTATATTGGTAAAGTTCACGGAGTTCTCCTCTATCTTTTTTCATTTTTCTTTTCTTTTCTTTTTTCATTTATTAGGGGCTGAACCAAATTTAACAATACACATTCCAGTTTGTCATATAATACATCCAAATTAACTGTTTGGGAGCCCTCAATTTTCGGCTGGGCAAGGGGGTCTGCTATGATCACTTTCTCGTTTGTTTTTTGCTTTGGTGCTTTGTTGCTCTCTATTCCCTCCTATTTCCCTTTTTGCTGGTTGCTCCTTTGGTGAAACAACTATATTATCACATTGGCTTGAAGGACTGGTTTGTGGATGTGATGGAGAGCCCCTAAGTAAGTCACTAAATCCCGTTCTCAAGGGGCTATTGCTCACAGGCTTTCCTGTTGTTACCACTTCTAGTGAGAGTCTTCTTTCCGTTAGTTCAATTTCTTTTGTTAGAACATTTGCCACCCTTACCAGGAATGAATCTAGGGTGGTAATAATATCCCCACCTGGTTCTTGCTTTGTTTTCCTTTTCCCCATCGCGGATATATAGCGTCTTTCAGGGAACCAGCAATGTCAGGGGGGGCCCAGCCTCCTCCGGGCAGGGACGGGCCCACCCTTGGCCAGGCACGCCCACGTGCGCGTCCTGCACAGCAAGATGGCATTGTGCTTATGAGTGTGAAGCAATCCCCAGAGTATGTAGGGAGTTGTGGCCTGCTCGCCAGTGGTGCAGTGGTTTTGTTGTGGCAGGGCTTCTCCCTTGGCTGTAAGAGTGCAGGTACAGGTGGCTCCATGCCGTGGGTCGGCATCGCACTTATGAGCGTGACGCAATCCCCAGAGGATGTCAGGAGTTGTGGTTTGTTCCCAAGTGGTGCGGGAGGTTTTGTTGTGGCACCGCTTCTCCCCAGGCTGTGAGAGTGCAGGTACAGGTGACCACAACACCACGGGTCGGTGACGCACTTATGAGGGTGAAGCAATCCCCAGAGGATGTCGGGAACTATGGCTCGTTCCCCAGCAGTGCAGTTGGTTTTGTTGTGGCACGGCTCCTCCCCTGTCTGTGAGTGTGCAGGTACAGGCGACAGTTTAAGATCAGTGGCCACCGGCATAACTCGCAGGTGGCGGAGGGTCACGGGGGATGTCGCAGGGGGGTCGTGCGGTGGGGAATAAAAAAAAACTTACCTTGAGGCCGGGTCAAGTGTCTCTGCTCCTGCTCTCCTACATCCGACTCCAGGAACAGGAAGCAGGCAGCCAGGCTCCCTCCCCTAAGCCACTCACAACACTGCAATGCAGTGTTGTGATTGGTCTGAGCGCTGTGACATGGCGCTCAGCCAGGGGCTGGAGAGGTGGGCATTTACTCCATGCAGGCTGTAATGCAGCCTGCAAGGAGAACAGGAAAGTGCGCATGACTGGTTTGGGCAGCCTGAGAGGGCCAAAAACACAGTCATTGCACACTTAGGAGTGGGCAAACCACTCCTCCCCTGCTCCGAGAGCAGAGCAGCCCTGCCCACCCGCCCGCTCGCCCGCAAAGCAGCAGGACATGAAGCATAAAATGATAATAACTCAAAGTTATTATAATTTTATGTTTCTACTTGGCACTGCTTAAAAGCAGTAGGGCGATGCTCCTCCACCATAGCGGAGTAGCCGCCACTGCTTAAGAGGCAATGTGTAATGTATTTGTGCAACACACACACACAGAGTAATACACTAAAAACACCACAAAAGGCTCCACACAGGTTTAGAAAAATAGAGAATAATTTTATGAGAATATCAAGACTAAAATGACAAAGGTCCAATAAGTTGAACCGGAGTTATGGATTTTTAAAGAACAAATCAAAAATAGTGCTTATAAAGTCAACAGCGCTAAGAGGTTACTTGAGGTCACGCTAGACTGGGCAAAATCCAAAGTTCAGGCCGGCTACAGGACTTAACAAGTTCCACTGACAAAGTCTCTTGGATGGAGTAAAGGGTCGTCGTCGAGAGTCTGATGCATCAGTTCTCATTCACACAGTCAGGTTGATACGTCAAAGTCGAGCCTCGCAGCCGGGACCTTTGATCGCTGCTGCGTTGTCATTGAGCCATGCAAAGATGTATTCGCATCGACACTGCATCGTCTTTGAGCCACACAGGAATGTTTTTGGATCGGTGTGTCGATGTCGAAGGGCACTGCGTCAGTTCTGATTGGCGCAGTGGTGAAGATGCGTTGGTTTGGTAGCAAAACAGTACATGTCCTACCTAATAGTTACACAGCACCCTGTCCTCAGGACTACCTAGGGCTTACCTTAGGGGTGACCTAGGTGTAATAAAATGGCTGGTGTTTAAGTCTTGGCAAGTGGTTTTAAATACCAAGTAGAAGTGGCAGTAAACTGCACACACAGGCCCTGCAAAACCAGGCTTGAGACAGGGTTGAAAGGCTACTTGTATGGGTGGCAAAACCAGTGCTGCAGGCCCACAAGTAGCATTTCAATTACAGACCCTGGGTATATTGTATACCACTTTATAAGGGACTTACAGGTAAACTAAATATGCCAATCAGGTATACACCAATATCACGGTGTTTAGGGGTGAAGCTCCTACACTTTGGCACTGGTTAGCAGTGGTAACGCGTCCAGAGTCCTACGGCCAACAAAAATATATGGAAAAAAGTTGAGGTAAGCAGGCAAAAAGTTGGGGAAGGACCACCCTAAGGATGACAGGTCTAACACATGTCCTTCCCGCCTGAAGCTGGGGAGATCTACCCAACCTCTAGGGAGTTCGTACATCACTAAGACAGAAAAACCTGGATAGACCGTCATCATTGGCTTGGTCTACCCCTGGGCTGTGTTCCACCCTGAAGTCTATACCCTGTAGGAAAATGGACCACCTCAACAATTTTGTATTCTCACCCCTCATTTGAATGAGCTACTCGAGGAGCCTGTGGCCAGTCTGAATCAGGCAGTGAGTAATCAAATGGCATGGCCTCAACTTCTTGCGTGCCCATACCACAGCAAAAGCTTCTCTCTCTATAGCACTCTACCTCTGTTCCCTGGTGAGTAACCTCCTTGAGATGAAGGCTAAAGGTTGCTACTGGCCCTCTTCATTAAGCTGTGATAACACTGCCTCTATGCCATATTCTGCAGCATCTGTTGGAACGATAAAATCCTTGGAGGAGTCAGGGGTCCTACGCAAAGGGACTGTGCACATGGCGTGCATCAGGGAGTCAAATGTAGTTTGACATGCCTCTGTCCAATTCACATTTCTGGGTTGCTTGTTAGAGGACAGCTCTGTCAAGGGAGAAACAATGGTGCCATATCCCTTGACAAAACTCCTGTAGTACCCAGAGAGGCCCAAGAATGCTCTGACCTCAATCTAGGTTTTTTGGGTGCTCCCAAGCCATGACGGTCTCTATCTTGGCCTGGAGGACCTGCATCTTATTCCTGCCCACCAGGTGTCCCAAGTACACCACAGAACCCTGCCCTATCGGGCACTTGCTGGCCTTGATAGTCATGTCTGCTTGTTTCAGAGCCTGAGGCACATCTTGGAGGTGAAAAAGGTGGCCATTCCAACTGGTACTGAAGACAGCTATTTCATCCAGATAGGCAGCTGAGAACGCCTCCATACCAGCAAGTACCGTGTTCACCAACCTCTTGAATGTGGCAGGGGCATTTTTGAGTCAAAAGGGCATCACACAAAATTGGTAGTGGCCCTCTGGAGTGAGGAAGGCTGACCTCTCCTTGGCACCTTCTGTTAGGGTTATATGCTTGTATCATGATGTAAAATCAAAGGTGCTTAAGTACTGGGCAGCCCCAAACCATCAATGAGCTCATCAGCCCGGGAGATGGGATGAACATCAACATTTGTTGTAGATTTTACCACGCTATAATCCACACAGAACATCAGTTCAGGTGTGGTTCCCGCTGGGAACGTTTTTGGTACCAGAAGCACAGGACTGGACCAGGGGCTACTAGAGGGTTCTATCTACCCCAATTCCAACATCTTAGAGACTTTACTCTTAATGCTGGCCTTCACCTTATCTGAGAGATAACAGGAAGGTTGTCCACTGTGTCCACATCATGGGAACACAGGTTGGTAGTACCAGGAAAAAGGGAGAACAGAGAGGAGTACTGTCCCAACGCTTGCTGACAGTACCTTTCCTGCTTAGTTAATGTGAGTGACAGGATTACTTCTTCTACAGATCCATTTTTCTCCTTGGAGTCCAAGAGGGCAGGGAGAGGCTCACTATCTGCTTCCTCTTCTCCATCTCTCACCAACAGCAGGGTGACCTCAGAACTCTCAAAGTGGGGCTTGAGGCGATTGATGTGAAGCACCCTGTGGGGTTGCCTGGGGGTCTAAAGGTCCAACAGCTAGTTAACCTTACTCTTGTTTTCCATCACCTCAGAGGGCCCAGTCCAATGGTCCTAGAGGGCCCGGGTTCCACAGGTTCCATCACCCTCAATTTCTGCCCAAGCTTAGAATCCACAGTGATAGAATTTTGGTCATACCACTCTTTCATCACAGTCCGACTGGCTACCAAGTTGTCAGAAGCTTGCTTCTACAACTTAGCCATCAGGCTTCTGAAGGCCAGCATGTAGCTCACTGCATCCTGGGAAGTCTTCCTGGCAGCCTGCTCCCACTCCTCCTTTACCCAACTCAGAGGTCCTCTAACAGGGTCCCCGTAAAGAAGCTCAAAGGGGCTGAAGCCCACTCCCTTCTGGGGTACCTCCCTGTAGGCACACAACTGGCATGGTCAGAGGATGCCCCACTTATTCCACAGGGCAGCTTCTAACCATGCCTTTCAGGGTCTTGTTGAACCTCTCAACAAGCCCAATGGTTTGTGGATGGTAAGGAGTGGAAATATGTAGGTTATCCCACACTCCTTCCACATTGACTGCATGTATGCAGTGATGAAGTTTGTGCCCCAGTCAGACACAACTTCCTATTGGAAACCCATGCGGGTAAAAATCCCGACCAGGGCCTTTACGAATGCAGGTACAGTCATGGTCCTCAGAAGGATTGCCTCTGGGTACCTAGGGGCATGATACACCAGAACTAGGAAGAACCTATTGCATGATGCAGTCTGGTGATACATAGGCCTAGCAATGTCGATGCCCACCCTCTCAAAGGGTGTGCCAACAACTGATACTGAAACATGTTTACATGTAGGCTCATTTTTAAGACATGCTGTGAGGGCACGTGGCACTTTACTATTATAACAACCTGCTGCTATTTTGTGCTTTTAATCCTTATTTTTAACTTATAGTGCTATGTGTAGACATGTTTTATCTGATTTATAATAATATGACAATGTACTTATGTTGATGTAATGGTGATTGTTTTATATGCATGTACTTTTATGGAAGGGTAAACTTTCCAAATAAAGAAATTGAACTGACCTGAACTGAACTGGCAGTGGGCTTTGGGGGCTTTAAGCCTTTACCCTGTCTTCCCACTAGCCTGGCAGGTTACACAGTTCTTGCAGAATGCTCTGAGGATGCCTTGATCTTGGGCCAAAATGAACATGGGACAAGCCTTGGAAAAGGCCTTGTCTTGGCCCAAGTGTCCGGGGAATTTAGTGAGCCAGCTCCGAGTAGGAAGTCCCTGTGACATTGGGAGACCACCAGGGCCCTTGCTGTCTCATGCACAGGAGCCTTAGGCTCACTGTAAAGGAGGCTACCCTCCCAGTAAATGTGATAACTCCCAAAGACATCACCTGATGCTTGGGCTTCAGCCTGTTTCCTCATGCCCTTCAGGGTTGGACACTCGTTCTGTGCCCTACAGAACTCCTACTTGGTGGATCCTCCTTCTACATGCTATGCAGCAGGTGTATGCAGGACACAAAAGGAAGCAGTGTCCTCCTCAGTGGGTTCTGGAGCAGCCACAGCAGGTGCCCCATCCACCCCACTGGGAAGACACTCAGGGGCTGGTTTACCATGCCCTCTGCCTTACCCCTTTTTAGCATCTGGCTTGGCCATTGTTCCAGGCTCCAGCCCTTGTTCACTCTCACTCTGGGCAGCCTTGTACCTTGTCGTTGCAGATATCCAATCAGGTAACCTAACCATATTCACGTAAGCATTGCGCTCTACTTCCTTCCAGATAGTCTGTGCAAGGTCATTACCCAACAAACAATCCACAGGCATGGTAGGGCTCACAGCAACCTTCAGAAGAGCTGTACCTGCCCCGAAATCAAAGGGCACAAGGGCCACTGGATACGGACCCTCTCCATTGTAAGCCACCACAAGTTGGTGGAATGCATTTGGAATTACCTGCTCTGGTGACACCAGTAGACTCCTTACCATAGTCATACTGGCTCCTGTATCCCTCAGAGCCCCAAATCCTTGCCCATTGATGGTGACCCATTGCCTATACTTAGTAGTATTTGGGGGCACATGGGTCTTAGGAGCCATCTCACTGGTACCCAGGGACACTAGGGTAACCCCACTAAACTCCCCCATCAACTGGGAGAAACTCCTCCCCAGCACTACCCTAGCCACCCCTGGATCTTGCCTCTAGTGGGAGGTGGTGCTCCTTTTGCACACTTGGGATCTCCCTTGTAGTGTCCATACTCGTAGCACTTCATGGGCTTGGGCTGCTGACCTTTGCCAGGGTAGTTTTTGTTCTGGTGGCTAGATTGGCAATCAGAACCAGACCCTTTCCCCTGTGAGTTGTTTTGGGGGCCTTTAGAGAACTCTGTCCTTTTTTCTCCTCCTGCTTCTACGGGTGGGAACATTGACCACCCTTTTGGGAGTCCTCCTAGAAGTCTTCTTTGACACTCTGGTGCTGACCCAGATGTCCGCCTCCTCAGCAAGTTTCCTAGGGTCAATTAACTTTCTATCAGCTAGGTATTGGTGCAGCTCTGGAAAACAAATATCAAGCATGTACTCCTTCAAAATCAAGTTGTACAGCACTGATTAATCATAAACCTTGCTGCCCCTCACCCAGTCCTTCCTGGCATAATCCAAGAAATCCACCCATGTCTGTGATGAGATCTTGTGGCTGCCCCTGAATCTGAGACTATGCCTCTCAGGGGTCAGTCCAAACTTACTGACTAGAATGGCCTTCATTGCAGAGTAGCATGTCTGGTCCTCTAGTGTAAGGAGTGCGTCCCTCCCCATCGTGGGCATATACCCCCACAGACTACCACCCTAGATCTCCCCTGGGACCGTGTGCACTCTCAGAGACACTTCATAGGCTGCAAACCATTTGTCCATATCATCTCCCCCACATACCTGGGCACCAAATCCTTTGGGTTCCTGACTCTAGGCTCACCAGTGGACACTTCAGGTATGCTGCCACCATTGCTGTTGCTGGATCCCTCTCTCATGACTCTGATGCCCAGCTCTCTCATGCTGAGCTCATGGGCCATTTTTCATTCTTCCACGGCCAGCATTCTCTCCTCATGAGCCTGCTCCTTCTCTCATTTAGCAAGGGTCTGCTCTTTGTCTAACTTGGCAAGATCCAATTTAAGTTTTCTCTCCTCCCCCCCTGTCTCCAGCTCCTCTGGGGACAGATTCCTTGAAGACACACTGCTGCCTGGTCTGCTGTGGGCTTCCAATCCTGGAAGGATGTTACTTCCCACATCAATAGGCTTCATGTCAAGACATCCATCTTGGTCCTTCTCCAAATCCTCCTACTCAGACTCTGACCTCTCCCACCTCATCCACTTCTCCTTCTGGGTGGGCTGTTGCCCATTCTCTTAAGACTTCCTGAAGCATTTCTTTCTCCGCACTTCCCATATGGAACATCCTTCTCTCCTGGCAGAACCCCTTGAGCTGGGCCACTGTGTATGCCTCCAGGCTGACGGGCTCGAATTCCATATTGGCAGGTAGGACCACAGACATTGTAGAGAAAATGAGTATGGGGCAAAAAGACTTTTGGAAAAATCAAAGCTGTCGCTCAGGGAGAGTTGAAAAAGATTCAAATTGGTCTTAAGTATAGAGTTATAGTGAACAATGAATTACTATATGAAAAACACAAGTCCTATCCCACCGCTGCCTCCAATGCTAGAAATTGGGTCTCTAATTGGCAGGGTTTGCACCATGTCCATGTAGGGACCACAATACTAGGCAAGGTAAGCTAGATACGCAGTTTAACTTAACCTGGGCTCAGCCTCTGCTAGCTTGGTACAGAGCAGGCAGGCTTAACTTAAGAGGCAATGTGTAAAGTATTTTTTCAATACACACACACAGCAACACAATGAAAATACCATGAAAAGACTCCAAACAGGTTTAGTAAATAGAGAATAATGTTATGAGAAAATCAAGAACAAAATGACAAACATCCAATAAGTGGAACAGGAATTGTGAATTTTTAAAGAATATACCAAAAATAGTGCTCAGAAGCCAATAGCGCTAAGATGTTACTTGGGGTTGAGCTAGACCAGGGAAAATCCAAAGTTCAGGCCAACCACGATGGAGGGAAGGCTGGCTACAGGACTCAAACAGGTCCTGCTGATAAAGTACCTGTGATGGAGCAAAGCGTCGTTGTTTAGAGTCTGATGCATCGGTTCCGATTCATGCAGTCGGGTCGATGCGTTGAAGTTGAGCCTGGCAGGCGGGACCTCGGATCGGCGCTGTGTCATCTTCGAGCCTGCAGGGGTGTCTTCGGAGCAGCACTGCATCATCATTGAGCCACGCAGGGATGACTTCAGAGTCAAAGGGCGCTGGGTCAGTTCCAATCGGCACAGTGGTGACGATGCGTCAGTTTTGCAGCAAAACAGCTGCTGAACCCACTTCTTAGGCCCAGGACTGGGGGGGAACCTCGGGCAAGAGTAGGACTCACAGTTGGCAGAGTCCAGCAGCACCAGCAGAGTTGCAAGAAGTCTTTTATGACCCTGAGACTTCAGAAAATAGGAGGCAAGCCAGCAAGCCCTTGGAGTCACTCTGAGTTGAAGTGAAATGTCCTCAGCAGGGAAGAGATCAGCAGGGAAGAGATCAGCAGGCAGCAGAGGCAGCTCAGCACAGCAGTGAAGAAGTTCCTGGGAACAGTCAGTCTAGCAGAGTGGCAATCCTTGTAGCACAGCAGTCCTTACTCCTCGCAGAGTTCTTCACAGGTCCAGTAGTGTACTGTCTTGGTATAGTCAGAGTCCCAGTACTTATACCCAAATGTGCCTTTGCAGTGAGGGGTGACTTCAAAGCAGCTCCTTGAAGTGCACAGGTCATCCCAATCCTATTTGCCAGACTATCTGTGGGGGGTAATCAGCCCTTTCTATGGGACACAGGATACTGCCTATTCAGATGTAGGTGTCAGCTCCCACTCTCCCTTCCTGCCCTATCAAAATGCATATCAATGTAGATGAGTCCTCTGTCACACCACCCTTCATGTGTTTGTGGCTGCCTAGAGGGAATGCACAAAGTGTAGCTGTCACTTAGCCAAGATGTGTACTGGAGACAGGATGTAAGGCAGCTAGAGCAGTATGAGCAGAGAAATGTTCACTTTCTAAAAGTGGCATTTCTAAACTAGTAATGTTAAATCCATCTTTACCACTCAAGTCAATTTATCATTACCATTCCAAAGATATGAAACATGATTCAGCTACTCCATTCTAAACAGGAATTACAGCTTTAAAGTGCTTTAAGGAATACCCAATATTAGCCTATGAAAAGAGTAGGCCTTGCAGTAGTGAAAAACTAATTGTGCTGTTTGTCACTACTAGGACATGTACAACTTAAAAGTACATGTCCTACCTTTTAGTTACACAGCACCCTGCCCTCAGGGCTACCCAGGGCCTACCTTAGGGGTGACCTATGTGTAATAAAAGGGAAGTTTAAGGCTTGGCAAGTGGGTTTAAATGCCAAGTCGAAGTGACGGTACACTGCACACACAGGCCCTGCAATGGCAGGCCTGAGACACATTTTAAATCTACTTGTGTGGGTGGCACAACCAGTAATGCAGCCCCACTAGTAGTATTTAGATTACAGGCTCTGGGTAAAATGTATAACACTTTGCAAGGGACTTACAGGTAAACTAAATATGCCAATCAGATATCCACTAATGTCACCATGTTTAGGGGAGAGGCACATGCACTTTAGCACTGGTTAGCAGTGGTAAGGTGCTCAGAGCCCTAAGGCCAATAAAAAGATACATCAAAAAGTGTAGGTAAGCAGGCAAAAAGTTTGGGGAAGACCACCCAAAGGATGACCGGTCTAACACTAAGGTTTTGTGGTTTAGCTTCCCTATAGGATATCTTATGGAGTTAGCCTCTCTAAGCTGAGCTTTGCATTATCATGCATGCGATGAAAGAAGTTATCCTCGTCCCTAACCAGTGTTGTACTGGGACAGAAAATAGGCCCGGATACCAAAATAAAAGTTTTCCCCGTTAGTGAATTACATAGCTAAAAAAGAGGCCCATGTTTGCAAACTGTATGTGTTTTACAAGGTATGGACCGATTGCATGGATTTCAGGCGGCTGCAGGTAATGTTTGTATTTTTATCAGGCAATCAACAGAAAAAACATGTGCAGTAGGGATCACTGACATAATATCGACAACAAAAATATCGAATATACAAAATATCGGCGTCATAATATCGACTACAATAATATCTACTACCAATACTTATTTATAAAAATACAAAAATATCGAGTACACAATATCGTATATAAAAATATCGTACACCACAATATCGAAATGCAAAATATCGTTACATTAAATATCGTTTTAATTTAAATAACATACAATATAACAAAATATCGAATACCAAAATATAGACATCAATATTGTCGACTTTTTAAAAATATCGACTATAGAAAAACTGCTCAATTAAATATATCTTTAGCACCAAATACAAATTCACATTATAAAACAATATAAAACACTTAAACAACATAATAAAATAATTTGCAAACACATCAATATATAAAACTAAATTTTTCTCTAAACAAACAATTACAGTAATAAAATAAAAACTGTATAATATATAATGCTTGCATCATTTCACAGTAAAAACAATGTTTAAAATATTTTAAAAAGCAAAACAGAAAAATAATTACTTTCTACTAACAGTTTCTTAATTAGCGTTTCCCTTAATGGAAACAAACAGCCAAAACAATAAAAACAATTAACTTCAACCAATAAAATACTCACATTTTAAAATACACCAATAACATAAAGCAACCAATTAAATAAACACTATATAAACATTGAGGGGCCGATTCCGATCTCGGTCGGAGGCGCACCCAATACCATTCGGTCGGGAAAAAAGCCATGCGAAAGCCTGTTTCCCGACCGATCCGTACAGCACACCGAACGAGTAAGTACGATGCGCACAACAGCACAGAATCCGGCCGAGCCGTACTCACCCAAACCAGGTCCTGTTCCCCGACCGAGGCGAATCCGGAAACGCAGAATCGAGTCGCACGGAAGGGAAAATGCAGCTCCGTCCGGCCGAACGAGTACGATGCGCTTTCTGTACGCGCCGAACCCGTCGCTACGCACGGCACGTCAAAGCATCCGGGAGAGGCGCACATAAGCTCCGATTCTCGCCACAACACGATCCACGGCTACGAGACGAACACGCCAGCGATGAGGACGAGGCGAAGCGACGAGGACGACGCGAAGCAACGAGGACGACGCGAAGTAACGAGAAGGACGAACGACACAAACCAACCATGAATCCCTTCGTCCCGATCATACCAATATTCTACATTTACTACCGGAACAGGCAAGGACGCGTACGGTGCAGAAGGTAAGTCAGACACCAACCACAAAACACATACAACACGTACACGACACATCACACACACACAGAGGGATGCAGATTATACTTACACCAGCAACAGCAGCACCATAGGGGCGGGATGCCCATCACCAATGCCACATATGCACACAGGGGCCTGAATGCGCACCACCACCCCTACCCAGGTGGGGCAGGATGCCTACCACCACCCTGAGCCAGGGGGGCTGGATGCCCACCACTACTACCACCCTCACCCAGGGGGGCTGGATGCCTACCACTACTACCACCCTCACCCAGGGGGGCTGGATGCCTACCACTACTACCACCCTCAGCCAGGGGGCTGGATGCCTACCACTACTACCACCCTCAGCCAGGGGGCTGGATGCCTACCACCACCACCTTAGCCAGGGGGCTGGATGCCTACCACTACTACCACCTCAGCCAGGGGGCTGGATGCCTACCACTACTACCACCCACACCCAGGGGGGCTGGATGCCTACCACTACTACCACCCTCAGCCAGGGGGCTGGATGCCTACCACTACACCACCCTTAGCCAGGGGGGCTGGATGCCTACCACTACTACCACCCTCACCCAGGGGGCTGGATGCCTACCACTACTACCACCCTCAGCCAGGGGGCTGGATGCCTCACCACCACCCTTAGCCAGGGGGGCTGGATGCCTACCACTACTACCACCCTCAGCCAGGGGGCTGGATGCCTACCACTACCACCCTCAGCCAGGGGGGCTGGATGCCTACCACTACTACCACCCACACCCAGGGGGCTGGATGCCTACCACTACTACCACCCTCAGCCAGGGGGCTGGATGCCTACCACCACCACCCTTAGCCAGGGGGGCTGGATGCCTACCACTACTACCACCCTCAGCCAGGGGGCTGGATGCCTACCACTACTACCACCCTCAGCCAGGGGGCTGGATGCCTACCACTACTACCACCCTCAGCCAGGGGGGCTGGATGCCTACCACTACCACCCTCAGCCAGGGGGCTGGATGCCTACCACTACTACCACCCTCAGCCAGGGGGCTGGATGCCTACCACTACTACCACCCACACCCAGGGGGCTGGATGCCTACCACTACTACCACCCTCAGCCAGGGGGGCTGGATGCCTACCACTACTACCACCCTCAGCCAGGGGGCTGGATGCCTACCACCACCACCCTTAGCCAGGGGGCTGGATGCCTACCACTACTACCACCCTCACCCAGGGGGCTGGATGCCTACCACTACTACCACCCTCAGCCAGGGGGGCTGGGTGCCTACCACCACCCTTAGCCAGGGGGCTGGATGCCTACCACTACTACCACCCTCAGCCAGGGGGCTGGATGCCTCACTACCACCCTTAGCCAGGGGGGCTGGATGCCTACCACCACCACCTCAGCCAGGGGGCTGGATGCCTACCACTACTACCACCCTCAGCCAGGGGGCTGGATGCCTACCACTACTACCACCCTCAGCCAGGGGGCTGGATGCCTACCACTACTACCACCCACACCCAGGGGGGCTGGATGCCTACCACTACTACCACCCACACCCAGGGGGGCTGGATGCCTACCACTACTACCACCCTTAGCCAGGGGGCTGGATGCCTACCACTACTACCACCATCAGCCAGGGGGCTGGATGCCTACCACTACTACCACCCACACCCAGGGGGCTGGATGCCTACCACTACTACCACCCTCAGCCAGGGGGCTGGATGCCTACCACTACTACCACCCTCAGCCAGGGGGCTGGATGCCTACCACTACTACCACCCACACCCAGGGGGCTGGATGCCTACCACTACTACCACCCTCAGCCAGGGGGGCTGGATGCCTACCACTACTACCACCCTCAGCCAGGGGGGCTGGATGCCTACCACTACTACCACCCACACCCAGGGGGGCTGGATGCCTACCACTACTACCACCCTCAGCCAGGGGGCTGGATGCCTACCACTACTACCACCCTCAGCCAGGGGGGCTGGATGCCTACCACTACCACCCTCAGCCAGGGGGGCTGGATGCCTACCACTACTACCACCCTCAGCCAGGGGGCTGGATGCCTACCACTACTACCACCCTCAGCCAGGGGGGCTGGATGCCTACCACTACTACCACCCTTAGCCAGGGGGCTGGATGCCTACCACTACTACCACCTCAGCCAGGGGGCTGGATGCCTACCACTACTACCACCCTCAGCCAGGGGGCTGGATGCCTACCACTACTACCACCCACACCCAGGGGGGCTGGATGCCTACCACTACTACCACCCTCAGCCAGGGGGCTGGATGCCTACCACTACTACCACCCTCAGCCAGGGGGGCTGGATGCCTACCACTACTACCACCCTCACCCAGGGGGGCTGGATGCCTACCACTACTACCACCCTCAGCCAGGGGGCTGGATGCCTACCACCTACCACCCTCAGCCAGGGGGGCTGGATGCCTACCACTACTACCACCCTCAGCCAGGGGGCTGGATGCCTACCACTACTACCACCTCACCCAGGGGGGCTGGATGCCTACCACTACTACCACCCTCAGCCAGGGGGCTGGATGCCTACCACTACTACCACCCTCAGCCAGGGGGGGCTGGATGCCTACCACTACTACCACCCACACCCAGGGGGGGCTGGATGCCTACCACTACTACCACCCTCAGCCAGGGGGGGCTGGATGCCTACCACTACTACCACCCTCAGCCAGGGGGGGCTGGATGCCTACCACCACCCTTAGCCAGGGGGGGCGGGATGCCTACCACTACTACCACCCTCAACCGGGGGGCTGGATGCCTACCACTACTACCACCCTCAGCCAGGGGGCTGGGTGCCTACCACCACCCTTAGCCAGGGGGCTGGATGCCTACCACTACTACCACCCTCAGCCAGGGGGCTGGATGCCTACCACTACTACCACCCTCAGCCAGGGGGGCTGGATGCCTACCACTACTACCACCCACACCCAGGGGGGCTGGATGCCTACCACTACTACCACCCACACCCAGGGGGGCTGGATGCCTACCACTACTACCACCCTCAGCCAGGGGGCTGGATGCCTACCACTACTACCACCATCAGCCAGGGGGCTGGATGCCTACCACTACTACCACCCACACCCAGGGGGACTGGATGCCTACCACTACTACCACCCTCAGCCAGGGGGCTGGATGCCTACCACTACTACCACCCTCAGCCAGGGGGCTGGATGCCTACCACCACCCTTAGCCAGGGGGGCTGGATGCCTACCACTACTACCACCCTCAGCCAGGGGGCTGAATGCCTACCACTACTACCACCCACACCCAGGGGGCTGGATGCCTACCACTACTACCACCCTCAGCCAGGGGGCTGGATGCCTACCACTACTACCACCCTCAGCCAGGGGGGGCTGGATGCCTACTACCACCCTCAGCCAGGGGGGGCTGGATGCCTACCACTACAACCACCCTCAGCCAGGGGGGGCTGGATGCCTACCACTACTACCACCCACACCCAGGGGGCTGGATGCCTACCACTACTACCACCCTCAGCCAGGGGGCTGGATGCCTACCACTACTACCACCCTCAGCCAGGGGGCTGGATGCCTCACCACCACCCTTAGTCAGGGGGCGGGATGCCTACCACTACTACCACCCTCACCCGGGGGGGGCTGGATGCCTACCACTACTACCACCCTCAGCCAGGGGGGGCTGGATGCCTACCACTACTACCACCCTCAGCCAGGGGGGGGCTGGATGCCTACCACCACCCTTAGCCAGGGGGGGCGGGATGCCTACCACTACTACCACCCTCAACCGGGGGGGGCTGGATGCCTACCACTACTACCACCCTCAGCCAGGGGGGCTGGGTGCCTACCACCACCCTTAGCCAGGGGGGGCTGGATGCCTACCACTACTACCACCCTCAGCCAGGGGGGGCTGGATGCCTACTACCACCCTTAGCCGGGTGGGCTGGATGCCTACCACCACCCTTAGCCAGGGGGGGCTGGATGCCTACCACTACTACCACCCTCAGCCAGGGGGGGCTGGATGCCTACCACTACTACCACCCTCAGCCAGGGGGCTGGATGCCTACCACTACTACCACCCACACCCAGGGGGGCTGGATGCCTACCACTACTACCACCCACACCCAGGGGGCTGGATGCCTACCACTACTACCACCCTTAGCCAGGGGGCTGGATGCCTACCACTACTACCACCATCAGCCAGGGGGCTGGATGCCTACCACTACTACCACCCACACCCAGGGGGACTGGATGCCTACCACTACTACCACCCTCAGCCAGGGGGGCTGGATGCCTACCACTACTACCACCCTCAGCCAGGGGGCTGGATGCCTCACCACCACCCTTAGCCAGGGGGCTGGATGCCTACCACTACTACCACCCTCAGCCAGGGGGCTGAATGCCTACCACTACTACCACCCACACCCAGGGGGCTGGATGCCTACCACTACTACCACCCTCAGCCAGGGGGCTGGATGCCTACCACTACTACCACCCTCAGCCAGGGGGCTGGATGCCTCACTACCACCCTCAGCCAGGGGGCTGGATGCCTACCACTACAACCACCCTCAGCCAGGGGGCTGGATGCCTACCACTACTACCACCCACACCCAGGGGGGCTGGATGCCTACCACTACTACCACCCTCAGCCAGGGGGCTGGATGCCTACCACTACTACCACCCTCAGCCAGGGGGCTGGATGCCTACCACCACCCTTAGCCAGGGGGCGGGATGCCTACCACTACTACCACCCTCACCCGGGGGCTGGATGCCTACCACTACTACCACCCTCAGCCAGGGGGCTGGGTGCCTACCACCACCCTTAGCCAGGGGGGCTGGATGCCTACCACTACTACCACCCTCAGCCAGGGGGGCTGGAGGCCTACTACCACCCATAGCCAGGGGGGGCTGGATGCCTACCACCACCCTTAGCCAGGGGGGGCTGGATGCCTACCACTACTCCCACCCTCAGCCAGGGGGGGCTGGATGCCTACCACTACTACCACCCTCAGCCAGGGGGGCTGGATGCCTACCACTACTACCACCCACACCCAGGGGGGCTGGATGCCTACCACTACTACCACCCACACCCAGGGGGGCTGGATGCCTACCACTACTACCACCCTTAGCCAGGGGGCTGGATGCCTACCACTACTACCACCCACACCCAGGGGGGCTGGATGCCTACCACTACTACCACCCTCAGCCAGGGGGCTGGATGCCTACCACTACTACCACCCACACCCAGGGGGGCTGGATGCCTACCACTACTACCACCCTTAGCCAGGGGGCTGGATGCCTACCACTACTACCACCCACACCCAGGGGGCTGGAAGCCTACCACTACTACCACCCTCAGCCAGGGGGGCTGGATGCCTACCACTACTACCACCCTCAGCCAGGGGGTTGGATGCCTACCACTACTACCACCCACACCCAGGGGGCTGGATGCCTACCACTACTACCACCCTCAGCCAGGGGGCTGGATGCCTACCACTACTACCACCCTCAGCCAGGGGGCTGGATGCCTACCACTACTACCACCCACACCCAGGGGGCTGGATGCCTACCACTACTACCACCCTCAGCCAGGGGGGCTGGATGCCTACCACTACTACCACCCTCAGCCAGGGGGGCTGGATGCCTACCACCACCCTTAGCCAGGGGGGGCGGGATGCCTACCACTACTACCACCCTCACCCGGGGGGGGCTGGATGCCTACCACTACTACCACCCTCAGCCAGGGGGGCTGGGTGCCTACCACCACCCTTAGCCAGGGGGGGCTGGATGCCTACCACTACTACCACCCTCAGCCAGGGGGGGCTGGATGCCTACTACCACCCTTAGCCAGGGGGCTGGATGCCTACCACCACCCTTAGCCAGGGGGGCTGGATGCCTACCACTACTACCACCCTCAGCCAGGGGGCTGGATGCCTACCACTACTACCACCCTCAGCCAGGGGGCTGGATGCCTACCACTACTACCACCCACACCCAGGGGGGCTGGATGCCTACCACTACTACCACCCACACCCAGGGGGCTGGATGCCTACCACTACTACCAACCTTAGCCAGGGGGCTGGATGCCTACCACTACTACCACCATCACCCAGGGGGCTGGATGCCTACCACTACTACTACCCACACCCAGGGGGGCTGGATGCCTACCACTACTACCACCCTCAGCCAGGGGGGGCTGGATGCCTACCACTACTACCACCCTCAGCCAGTGGGGCTGGATGCCTACCACTACAACCACCCACACCCAGGGGGGGCTGGATGCCTACCACTACTACCACCCTCAGCCAGGGGGGGCTGGATGCCTACCACTACAACCACCCTCAGCCATGGGGGGCTGGATGCCTACTACCACCCTCAGCCAGGGGGGGCTGCATGCCTACCACCACCCTTAGCCAGGGGGGGCTGGATGCCTACAGGGGGCTGGATGCCTACCACTACTACCACCCTCACCCAGGGGGCTGGATGCCTACCACTACTACCACCCTCAGCCAGGGGGGCTGGATGCCTACCACCACCCTTAGCCAGGGGGGCTGGATGCCTACCACTACTACCACCCTCAGCCAGGGGGCTGGATGCCTACTACCACCCTCAGCCAGGGGGCTTGATGCCTACCACTACTACCACCCACACCCAGGGGGGCTGGATGCCTACCACTACTACCACCCTCAGCCAGGGGGCTGGATGCCTACCACTACTACCACTCTCAGCCAGGGGTGCTGGATGCCTACCACTACTACCACCCTTAGCCAGGGGGGCTGGATGCCTACCACTACTACCACCCTTAGCCATGGGGGCTGGATGCCTACCACCACCCTTAGCCAGGAGGGGCTGGATGCCTACCACTACTACCACCCTCAGCCAGGGGGGGCTGGATGCCTACCACTACTACCACCCACACCCAGGGGGGGCTGGATGCCTACCACTACTACCACCCTCAGCCAGGGGGGGCTGGATGCCTACCACTACTACCACCCTCAGCCAGGGGGGGCTGGATGCCTACCACCACCCTCAGCCGGGGGGGCTGGATGCCTACCACTACTACCACCCTCAGCCAGGGGGGGCTGGATGCCTACCACTACTACCACCCATACCCAGGGGGGGCTAGATGCCTACCACTACTACCACCCTCAGCCAGGGGGGGCTGGATGCCTACCACTACTACCACCCTCAGCCAGGGGGGCTGGATGCCTACCACTACTGCCACCCTCACCCAGGGTGGGCTGGATGCCTACCACTACTACCACCCTCAGCCAGGGGGCTGGAAGCCTACCACCACCCCTTAGCCAGGGGGGCTGGATGCCTACCACTACTACCACCCTCAGCCAGGGGGCTGGATGCCTACTACCACCCTTAGCCAGGGGGCTGGATGCCTACCACTACTACCACCCTCACCCAGGGGGGCTGGATGCCTACCACTACTACCACCCTCAGCCAGGGGGGCTGGATGCCTACCACCACCCTTAGCCAGGGGGGCTGGATGCCTACCACTACTACCACCCTTAGCCAGGGGGCTGGATGCCTACCACTACTACCACCCTCAGCCAGGGGGGCTGGATGCCTACCACTACTACCACCCTCAGCCAGGGGGCTGGATGCCTACCACTACTACCACCCTCAGCCAGGGGGAGCTGGATGCCTACCACTCACCCTTAGCCAGGGGGCTGGATGCCTACCACTACTTCCACCCTCACCCAGGGGGGCTGGATGCCTACCACTACTACCACCCTCAGCCAGGGGGCTGGATGCCTACCACCACCACCTAGCCAGTGGGGGCTGGATGCCTACTACCACCCTTAGCCAGGGGGCTGGATGCCTACCACTACTACCACCCTCAGCCAGGGGGCTGGATGCCTACCACCACTACCACCCACACCCAGGGGGTGCTGGATGCCTACCACTACTATCACCCTCAGCCAGGGGGCTGGATGCCTACCACTACTACCACCCTCAGCCAGGGGGGCTGGATGCCTACCACTACTACCACCCTCAGCCAGGGGGGGCTGGATGCCTACTACCACCCTCAGCCAGGGGGGGCTGGATGCCTACCACTACTACCATCCACACCCAGGGGGGGCTGGATGCCCACCACTACTACCACCCTTAGCCAGGGGGGGCTGGATGCCTACCACTACTACCACCCTCAGCCAGGGGGGGCTGGATGCCAACCACTACTACCACCCCCACTCATAGGATGGACAATGCATGATACAACCAGCACACCACAACCTAGGGAATCCTAGAAGACATCCCCCAACACCATGACAAGCGTGTGTAGACTGTGTCAAATGCCTACAACACCGAACATGACTTTGAACATACAATGTGACCCCCTAGCACTTGTGCCACACATATATGTGTGTGGCACCCACAATGCAAGCAGGCCATGACCATTGTGGCAATGGGGTCCAAACCCCCATCATCACAGTGACCAAAATGTAAGTGTGGGGTCCATAGCTGAAGCACATTTTGAACATTGTGGCAATGGGGTCTAAACCCCCATCACCACAGTGACCAACATGTAAGTGTGGGGTCCATAGCTGAAGCACATTTTGAACATTGTGGCAATGGGGTCCAAACCCCCATCATCACAGTGACCAAAATGTAAGTGTGGGGTCCATAGCTGAAGCACATTTTGAACATTGTGGCAATGGGGTCCAAACCCCCATCATCACAGTGACCAAAATGTAAGTGTGGGGTCCATAGCTGAAGCACATTTTGAACATTGTGGCAATGGGGTCTAAACCCCCATCACCACAGTGACCAAAAGGTAAGTGTTGACAAAGAAAGAGGTGCAACTGCCAAACTGCATGGATGATTCCTGGTCACAGAACAAAAAACACATCAGTGGCAAAGTAGTGTATGTGTCCCATTGCAACATAAATTTGGGGAGCCAAATACTGCAGTGCAAATAAGACATACCTCTGGCCATGTGCAGACAAACAACACCCATGGGGGCTGACACCGTCAACAATCATCAATGACACAATGACAGAAGTGACCATCAGAATGCAGACCCACATATTTGCACTAATGGGCACACAAATGCAGATACCGTGTGGAGACTGCAGATGTGAGGTGAACAGATACCATACCATGGCAGCAATGGGACACACAAACCATGATCATTGTGCTGACCGATGACCTAGGAGTCCCAGGGACAGCTGGGGAAACCCACAAAACTACATACAGCCAATGGCACACCCAAGATATGCCAATGCAGTGGTGCAGATGCACAAACACAAACAGGCAGACCCACACTGCACATCATACACAACAGGTGAGGGGGGGGGGGTGCCAGTGTCCCCAGGCAACCACACAACACATGAGGAGACCTGAATACCAATCATACAGATGTGCATACAGTGCCACACAAAGGTAACTCATGGATCCAAATCCCCTATGTGGGCAAGCAGGCATTGTCAGATGAGAGGGAGCACAAATCACACATGTCACACAGGCACGTAGGGACAGCAACTGACACAGCAAGACACAGACACACCACAGCACCACCCCCAGGGCCCCCACAATGTGGTGACCCTGGGCTGCATTACAATCCCACTGTGATGACAAAGCTAAATGTGGTTCACACTGTGAACCACAGTCATGTGTACTGAGCAACTAACTACCATCACACCTACACAAGCACAAATCAAACAGCATGGCCAGTAAGCCAAGGCCAACATGGAGGCAGGGGCCTAGCCAGGCAACAACTCTCACCTGCACACACTCAACACCACACCCTCGACCTCCAACAATGTGCAGCAGTGAAGCACACATGCACTGGTGACATTGCACATGCACCCATGACTATTCCAGGGTGGTGGGTGGGAACCAAGGTGCAGAAACACATCACACATGGACACTCAACAAGACTCCTGAATGTCTGACACACTGCACACTACGCTGTACATGGACATGACGGCAATACCACACCAACCAATGGGATCACAGCCACAGTCACACACCAATGAAGAAGCCAAGGTCACCCACAAAGAACACACATAGACAACAACCAACATTGCAGCCCGGATCCTGAGGAGTGCCAGCAGTCACACACACAACGTGTCACAATCACAATCACTGAAAGATAACACAAACTGGAAATCACATGACAGGGGCAAACAACAAGTGCCAAGGGGAAACCTGACTGTGACCCATCTGCGTCTGCACACAAACTCAGCCCTGACAGCAAGCACACCTATGGGTGACACCCTGATGACCAGTAATGTGCCATGCACCCACATCACAGAGAACCCAGGGAGAAGACTTTGGGGGAACATAGCTCAACTCAGCTAGCATCACAAAGAGGTACAACACTAGGGATCACAGCATGCACAGCTAAATGGAAGTGAACACACAGACATGCACATACAACACACACCTTGGGCGCAGGCAATGTCACAGGAGTACACACTGCCATGAGGGGACTCCACTCCTGTGTGAGGAAAGCTGTGCCATATGTTGCCTCAGTAGGGCCCCACCATGTCAGCTGAGCACTTGGTCACACAATCAACAATTAGCACCAAATGAGGGCTCCCGTCACATCAGCCTGGTCATGGAAGTGCCAACGGAATCATCAGCAGAGATCCAACACACTTGTATAGCAATGTTGCACTGACAACACAGATGAGTCCTTCCCCATTGATGCCCAAACCTGCATGTCCACTGGAGATGGCCACACGGTCAGGGAAGTAGACGAATTGAACAATGGCAGGCACAACAGATGTGCAGGGGTGGAAGCCACAGATGTGAAATAGCCAATCTAAGTAGGAAATCCCATTGCCAAATACTGAACACATGACACCCTCAGATGCTGCTATGGATGACATGGATACACCACAGGATAGGACACATTCCCCCTGGACCACATGGGTTCCTGCACAGTAACACTTCATTATCATGAGACCAAATATCACCATCACTGCAGCAAGGGCATGGTTAGCATCATCAACATCATGTACATCAGAAGCAAAAGCACTAGAGAACAGAAAGTTGCTTTATTCAGCATATGTGGCATTAAAAGTAGAAGTCCGGTAGAACATAAACAAAGGCCAATGGCCAGTCCATCAACAAAGTCACAAGTGGGTGACAGTGGCAGATGCCACCCTACACATGCCTGCACAAAACCAGGGACAATCCACTAGGAGGGGCAACCGGGGGGTAGGCCAGGCACCGCAGGGACAGGATCAGGGCTCACCAGGAGGAAGCAGGGAAGGGGTGGTGGGTGCTGGAGAGCCACTGACAACTGCAGTGGAGGTGTCTGACATGGTGTGTGCCGGCACAACTGGGGGCATGGCTCAGATGTTGTGGGTGCCGGCACGACTGCAGTGGACCCTGCAGATGGAGTGGACAGGTCCGCCACTGCAGTGCCCAAGTCAGACAGGGTGGTAGTGGACTCCACTGCAGTGCCTACCACCAGGGGAGGAGAATGGGGAACAGGCAAGGTGGGCTGGACAGAGGGGGAGGACACCCTCACCACATCAGTTGCACAGACAAGCGCAGCGGGGGGTGTGGTGCCGGGAGAGCAAGTGGCAGGGGAGAAGGCCGGAGCCTCTTGGGGATGGTATATCTGTGGGTGGGGGAACCTGGGGCAGGGTGTGGTGGGGGCACCTGTGGAGTGGGGGCCTGAGGGATGGAGGAAGGAGACCTGGTGCTTGAGCTGCAGGGCGGCGGCGGGGTCTTGCTCTTAGCACTCCGGGGGACTTGCGGGTGGGGGCCTCAGTCTGTCTGCGCCTGGGGGAGGGTGTCCGGGGGCGAGGGACACTCTGCTCCATGTGGGGGCTTCCTCTTCCCCCTGGATGCTGGGGCAGCTGGATCGGAGGGGAAGAGGCCGAGGTCACTGAGGAAGAGGCGCTGGGTCTTTGGGGTTGCAGGTGAGGCAAGTGAGGGTGCTTTGGAGGGAGAGGCAACTGAGGACTGCGCAGTGCCCGTGGATGCGTGTGTGTGTACCAGGGCCCCATCCCCTGTGAGTCTGGTTTCAGTCCCCTGACTGTGCGTGCGTGTGCGTTTTGTTTGTGGCATGTGTGTCTGTGTGCTGGACGTGTGTGTGCTGGTGTGTGCCTGTGCCGGTGTGTGTGTGCTTGGGACGGGTAAGGTGCTGGGGAGTGTGGATGGAGCAGAGGCAGGAGGGGTGAGGGACTGTCTGAGGAGGGACACTGCTGCCGTCAGGGAGGAGTCCATGGACCTATTGCCCCTCTGTAGGTCAGACATGCCCGATGAGATGCCCTCCATGAACGACACCAGCTGAGTCAACAGTGCGGTGTGCGCATGGAGGACACTCAGCATGGCTGTCTGCCCTACATGGAGCTGGCGAAGGAGGTACACAGACTCCTCACTCAGGGCAGCAGGGGACACAGGGGCAGGGGTGCGGTGCCTGGCCCAAAGGAGACACGCTCCCGAACATGGGAGCCTCCACGGACCTGGGGAATGGGAGCCGATGGGAGGGCGGTGGTGGTGCTGGTGGTGGCGGGGACAGCAATACTAGCTGGGGTGTGGTGGCTGCTGACACCCTCCTCCACAAGGGAGTCATCCTCCGAGTTGCTCTGGTCCTCAGCTGAGGTGGATGGTGCTGAGGACTCCTCGGTGTGGCTCCCCTCGCCCTCCGTGCCACTGGGTCCCTCCGACCACTCCTCGGCTGCTGACCCAGTCTGGCTCCTCCTGGTCCGTGGAGCTGTCCCCTTCTGTGGCCGTGGATGTATCTGCAAACAATGGGGAAACAGACAGACATCAGTCACCTGCACCAAACGCACACACCACTGTGAGCACAGCACATTACAGAGCAAGCCCTGGCATCATTAGTTGTACATTGCTAAAAGTGCCCTAACTGAACAGGAGAAGCCAATTGTCAGTCTGATGCCAAGCATGGCACTCACATCCCACATGGCCTTGCACCCATCTGTCTGGTGTCTGTTGGATTGCAACACCCCAGTGTGGACACATGCACCAAGTACACAGTAGTTGGACAGTGCAGAGGACACGGTGTGGCATGTGGTCATGCACACATCACAGCTCTTGCCACTGAGTCAGTACAGGTTTCCGGATGAAAGGGATGCCCAGAGTCAAATAGGAAATGCATGTGATGCATACCAGCGACAGACACCATGATGCACCCATGTCCTGATAGCCATCGCCACAATGGTGTGCATGTAGCACATGTCACTCCCCTGCAGGACCACCAATAAGTTGACACATGCCATGGCAGAGGCATGACTGCTAAGTCATACATCACTGTCTCAGTGATGTATGACTTGGCAGCCAGACAACAACACTATGCACTGTGTCACAATAGTAGGTCATGGGGAATGCAAGTCCTGGAGCTGCACAAGTGCACATGTACATCCCCCACACAACACATCATCTTAACCCTCATCTGTCCAGGTCATACCTATTGGACATATGGGAGACCTGTGACACTACCCTCTGAACCTGAGCCCCTCACAATTTGCTGTGAATGGGGAACAGCTGCCTGAACTTCACATTTGCATACCCCAGTCTGCACGCGCAGCTGATCAAACACCTATGTGACACACAAGTATCGTCTCCTATGGTCACATCTCCAGGGGCATGCTGAGCCCCTACCAAGAAACACCCCAGCAGTCCTGGCAACTAATCCACAGCACACTGACACAGAGGCAGACACCTGAGGGGTCAAATCACTGTGCACAATGTGTCAGCTGATACACGGGAGTGGGAGTACAGAGTGCATTGCATGGCCTGGAGTAGGCATGACTGTCCTGCTCCACATGAATGAGGGATGTGCCCTGGACAGTGGATAGCTGGCTATGTATGTGTGACACACGTAATCTGCACACTCCTGGGGCCCAAACATTGTTCCCACCCGCTGCATGGGCGTGTGCCACATACCCCAGGCACATGTGGTGGCTCAGCTCAGCAAGTGGACCGCATATCAAAGCAACACGCAGATCACATGTCCAAACACAGGCGTTGTGTGAACAATGGACCCACCCATGATGCCCACAACAGAGTTAGGGAAACAGATGCTGTCCCCCACCTTTAGTGAAGCAAACTGCAAGGACACAGTCCCAAGTGACAAAATTCCCTGACTGTAAGGGCCACACCTGGGTATCATATGAGCAGTGGGCAGTGCACAATAGAGGGACATGGCTCCTGGACAACATGACTGCTGCACTGTGGCAGTTGAACCAGGCCAGAGGAGGGCACAAAGCATGTAATACAGAGTTCACAGTGCAGTCTTTGACTCACCCCTCCTTGCTGCTGTCTGGCCTTCAGCTGCCCATCCAGGTCTGGAAACACCACCGCCAGGATCTGGAGCATGTGGGGGTCAGGGTCCATGTTCCGCCCCTCCTGCGAGGAGGCGACAGCTTCAGCTGGACCCGTGCAATCCTCCGGGTCCAGCCCCGAAGGTCCTGCCACCTCTTCTGGCAGTTGCGGATCCGGCGCTTGTAGACCCTCACGGACCGGACGGCCCGGACGATGTCCTTCCAGATCTCCTGCTTCCGATGGGCATTAACCTGTCAGGATGATAAAGTGAAAAGGCCATTACCACACATGCAACATATCCGTGCATGACACAGTTGTATATACATGTCTCAATCACAGGGGCACATGATGTACACAGGCAGTGCAAAGCTGCCCATGGACAGTTTGCCAGACGTCACTACATGGTATCATTGCATGGGAAGTAAAACCATGTTCAAATGCACTGTCACTGCACCATACCTGTCCAGTGCAAGTCACTACACACTATGGGGGGTGACAACTACTCAGTGAGCCTGCTAGCCAGTGGCGTGCAGACTTTCAGCCTTGCTAGTCACACAAAATGCACATTCAGAAAGGCAGTGCACAGAACACTCACCTGCTCCCCTGGTGTCCCATACAGCTTGCTGTACTGTGGAAGTAGGCTGTCCAGCAGGGCCTGGTTCTCTTCAAGGCTGAAGGCTGGGGCTCTCTCCACAGTACGTGCCATTGCAGGGTCCAGAGGGGCAGAGACAGCAGCAGTGCAGTGGCAGATGTCATCCTGGAGCATGTAGTGCAGGCAAGTGAGCTCTCAGGGGAACAGCCAGCAATATATATGTGCTGGAGAGGCAGATACTGTCCCTTGTGTCCAAAGTGATAGGTCCAAGTCGTTTGCATCTTCTGAATCTGGCCAATCCATGGAATAGCAGCACCAAAACACGCCCACAGCATCCTTCAAATCTTCAACTTCATGACATACATGATTTTGAAACATTGTTGTGGGTGACCAATTGATTTTCCAGCAACCGACTCGTTCGAAATTCGAAAACGCGTCCGTTGCCAGGCAAGCCCATTGTCAATGGGTGCGCACCGATCGGTCCATTGAGGTACAACGCGTACAGGGGTACAACGCGTACCCGCACACATTGAATGCAATGGGCCGGCCGGAGGCACCGATCGGTCCATTGCAGTACAACGCGTACAGGGGTACAACGCGTACCCGCACACATTGAATGCAATGGGCCGGCCGGAGGCACCGATCGGTCCATTGCAGTACAACGCGTACAGGGGTACAACGCGTACCCGCACACATTGAATGTAATGGGCCGGCCGGAGGCACCGATCGGTCCATTGCAGTACAACGCGTACAGGGGTACAACGCGTACCCGCACACATTGAATGCAATGGGCCGGCCGGAGGCACCGATCGGTCCATTGCAGTTCAACACGTACAGGGGTACAACGCGTACCCGCACACATTGAATGCAATGGGCCAGCCGGAGGCACCGATCGGTCCATTGCAGTACAACGCGTACAGGGGTACAATGCGTACCCGCACACATTGAATGCAATGGGCCAGCCGGAGGCACCGATCGGTCCATTGCAGTACAACGCATCACTGTACATGTGACTGGCATATGTCAGCATGCCTGTCTCAGATGGACATATGCCAGCCACAGATAGCTCCCAGGGAGTGAGGGGCACACCTACATCACGACAGCCTGTCCAAACTTTATCATAAGGCATGTAAGGCTGCATTTCCTATTGTGTGTATGTTGGTGTACATGTTGTCCTGTGGGTGTCACCTGTGGGCAGCCACCCCCAGGCTGTGCACGTGTTCATGGGGACAGGATCCTGGGTGTTACGTGTACATGACCACTGTGATGTGCAACTGTTCATATCTGTGCATGTGCCATGGTCACATTTCACGGTGGTGTATGTGTATGTCATGTCACATACCCCGTGAGTCCCATGTGGGACGGTATGTTTGAGCCAGGGTGTCCCAGTGGCACAATAGTGATGGTCCTCCACAGTCTTTGTGCATGTAGTGTTTACAATGTCTCTGATTTCATGTGCACAATGGGAGACAGTCTCCACATCCACGTTGTGTGTGCATGGACTTTGATGTTGTGCGTGTGTGTGTCACATACGTCCATGTCTGTCTTGCCGTGGCAAGTGGGGCCACTACCTGTGGGGGTCATGGTTGTTTTGCTGTGGTTTATACATGATACTCCATGTAATGCCAGTGTCCATGTGGCAATACAGGGTCCCTGGGAATGTACCTGTCGTTGAGCTGTGGTGCCTGGGGCACATCTGTCCTCACATGTCACTGTGGGGGGTTATTGTGACACGGCAGCAGGAGATGGGAACTGTGACACAGCCTCATGATATCCAATGGGCCAACCTGGGACTAATTGATGCCACCTGTTGGACCATGTTGACAGATGTTGGCCATGTATGTACCATACATGTCCTTCCGGAACTGCACACTTCATGTAGTTGTGCCTCATAATGATGTATGTTGGGATCTTGAGTGTGTTCAATGCCGCATATGTGGGGTGACTGATAATCTTGCTTACTTCTCCTCTGCACTGCAGGGCTCCTGCTGTCCATCGACCATTCCCAGACCTGGCAACGATGGTGGAACGGGACAGCATCCGACGGTACCGCTTCACCAGGCAGCTGATTGAGGATTTGGCAGTGCAGTTGTCCCCACATTTGCAGCCTGGCCGGCCGTATCCTACAGCGCTGACCCCCAAGGTTAAGGTGATGGCAGCCCTACACTTCTTTGCCACCGGTACCTTCCAACATACTGTGGCGACTGCTGGTGGGATGTCACAGACCATGTTGAGCCGTGTGCTCCGCGATGTTTTGGCGGCAATGTTGCTATTCCTGAACCGGTACATCTATTTCCCTAGACTGCGACGACTCACTGACGTGAAAAGTGACTTTTATGCCCTGGGGAGGATGCCGCATGTCATTGGCTCCATTGATGGGACACATGTGGCTTTGGTACCACCACAGGCCCAGGAGCAGGCCTACAGGAACCGCAAGCACTACCACTCGGTCAATGCACTGTTGGTGTGTCTTGCAGACATGACCATCACACACGTGTGTGCCCGTTTCCCTGGTTCAGCACACGATGTCTTTGTGATGAGGAGTAGTCGCATCCCCAGGATGATGGCACAGATGCAGAACCAGCGTGCCTGGCTTGTCGGTGTGTACTGACTTTGTGCCATTGTGTGTGATCTGATCTGTAGTATTCCGCCCACTTTTCCAAGTCAGCTAATGTGCACTTGTCTGTCCGTAGGTGACTCTGGATACCCCAACATGCCGTGGTTGCTGACACCCCTCAGGAACCCTGTGACACCAGCCCAGATGCGCTACAATGAGGCACATGGTCGGACCAGGAGAGTGATTGAGCAGACATTTGCTCTCCTGAAGAGCCGATTCCGCTGCCTGGACAAGACCGGAGGGTCCCTCCCATATGCCCCTGCGAAAGTGTGCAAGATTATCATCGTCTGCTGCATGCTCCACAACCTGGCAGTGCGGAAGGAGTTGCCTCTCATCCAGGATGTCAATGACCAACACCCGCCACCTGTGGAGGATCCTGGCCTGGACCACGATGCCAGTGACGATGATGATGATGATGATGATGGTGATGTCCGCACACAGCTCATCACCAACTTCTTTAGCTGAATGTGAGTATCCTGAGGTGTCATGTCAATGATGTGAGTTGGCATGATGTGTGGGTGGTGCTCTGGTGCTGTTGGAGTGTGTCCATGGGCTACTTGACTGGATGTGTGTTGCGATGTGTGCTAACAGGTGGGCTGTACTCCCCAACAGTGTTGACATGCTAACTTGGTTCTGGGTGGGTATCTTGTAACATGTATTGTGCATGAGTTTTGCTGTTCTGTCCTGTACTCCATTGCTTTTGACTGTGTGTCATTTCTGTCCTTCACAGGGTACTTTCAGATTTGTTTGGTCAACTGTGTCCACCGACGACGTGATTGCACATCCAGGCTGGTAGCTGTTGTGTCCCTACAGGTGATGTGCGCCACACCCATGGACATCCTTCCGTCTACAGTTGTTGACTGTGTGCCCGCTGCCAGGTGGGATTACCTTGCATCTGTAATGGTTACGACATGTTGCAACTGTGTAATAAACCTGTGCTTCACTTTGTGATGTGCGTTGTCTGTGGTCACACATTTGACTGCCATTTGCTTACTGCACCTGTGGGCTACTTGACTACAACTGGGAATGGGTGTGGTGTCTGTGCATTGCACCGTCTTCCCTGGCAACATCAGTGTAGGCAATGAGTCAGATGGCCTAGGTGTGTATGTGTTGTGTAGCCCTGGTGGTGTGTCTCCCTCATGTGTGTCACGTTGCCTGTACTCACATGCCTGTGTTGTCCTTGCTGTTGCAGTTCGCATACACAGTGTAATTTTGCAGTTCATCATCCCCATAACAGCACCCACGTTGGAATCACGACAGAGGCAAGTATGGTGTATTAGTGTGTTTATTGTGATACATTTGTGTTAATAGTGCATAGGATGGGTAGTGCTGTACATAAATCTTGCAATCCGAAGTTCCTAGGTGAATTGAAAGTCCTGTTAGACAGGATCCCCAGTATCGGGGCCACAGTTGTCTGACACATTGGTCCAACTTGTACTCCCCATGCAATGTGTGGGAGTAGTGTTGCCGTCAACAGGGTGAACAGTCTGTGCACAAAGGCGAACATCCAGAACAGGTTCAGGCTTCCTGGGAGTTGCGCTTGGCCATCGGCCTCTCACTTTTCCCTCCTCGGACAACCCCTCTTCTTGGGGGGCCCATCAAGTACAGGCTGCTGCGGTGCAGGGGACTCTCCGCCAGAGTCCTCCTCCCTCCCTGTGGCAGTTGCAGTTTGTTCGGCACCAGATGTTGTTGGCACACAGGGAGGTGTGGACTGGTTGCTGTTCATCTGGCGGAGGCATTGTAAAATGTCCCTGTGCACCGCCGTCATCTCATGCAGTGCATCCCACTTGGACTCCACGCGGGACATGTGTGAGTCCACGCGGGACATGTGTGACTCCACGTGGGACATGTGGGAGTCCAAGCGGGCATGATGGACAGCCTGCTGCTGTTTCATGTCTCTGAGGAGCCCCACTACCTGGCTGAGCTCTCCGGTGCTGGACTGGTACGCATCAGCTATGCGTACCAGTTGTGGGTCATCATGCACACCAGCAACGTCTGCAAGCAGCGACCTCTGTCTCCCACCCCTCCCACCACCCCTGCTGACATGTGCAGTGTGTGCAGTGGCACGCACAGATAACCCTGGTCCACCTTGGGGGTTGGTGGTGGTGGTGGTGTCCATGGCCCCAGGTTGGTCCAGGGTCCCTGTGCTGGTGTTGCTCCTTGTTCTGTCCATGTCGGCAGGGATGGTATTCGTGGTGACAGTCGTTGGAGGGGTGGGTGCAGGGGGTGCAGCTGGTGGTCCTGCTGGTGCTGCAGCTGGTGGTCCTGCTGGTGCTGCATGTTGACTTGCACCGGATGTGCCAGGTTGGTCTTCATCGTCCGAGGAGGACAGAGGCTGTACGACGCCAGTGAGCTCCGTATCCTCTTGAGCCTGGGACTGGGACTCCTCAGCGTCTGCTGCTGTGTCCCCATCATCACCTGTTTTTGGGAGACACAAACAATGTATGTTATGTTTCTGCAGGCATCAATGGTTGACACACATGACAGTTGTGACTGTGCCTCTGGGTGCGGGCCTGTACATTGCATTGTCCTAAGTCGTCACAGTCAGGGGTTGATATTGGTGTGGCACATTGTCCTGCATTATTTGGGCATTTCTATGTATTTTCTGGGGTGTGAACATGGTCTGCATTGGTTGTGTTTGGTTGACAGCCGGCCCTCCTTCCCACCCACCCAGCCAGTCAGTTATCCCACCATGGAACGTGCTTGCATTGCAGGGAGTGTAAGTTGTCTCTCAGGATGTCACTCAGTGGTGTCCTGCTGTTTGTTGGTGCACAGTTGCCAGCAGGGCCTTGTGCTCCCCACAGCAGTAGCCAGTGTCAGCCATCTTGTGAGTCCTTCTCCACTCCCTGTGATGTGAGCATGGTTCAGGGTGGTGTTGATGGGACAGTTGTGGGGGTGAGCTATGTCTGTGACTACGACTCCCATCATGCTATTGCCTCCACCCCACTTCCCAGCATTCCCATACTTACTTGCTTTTGTGGGGAGTTCAGTGTGTGTGGGTGTGAGAGCAATGGCAAGATGGCTGACAGTGGTGTCCTGCTGTTGGTTGGTGTGCAGTACCCAGCATGCCCTTGTGCTCCCCACGACACAGCAACAGTGTCAGACATCTTTGATGGGCCTTTCCACTCTCTGTGGGATGTGCATGCATTAGTGTGAGCTTGCTGGGCCATGTGGTGGGGGATGTAGAGCTGTGACTACGACTCCCATCATGCTATTGCCTCCTCCCCCTTCCCAGCATGCCCATGCTTCCTTCCTTTTGACTCTGCTTCCCTGTGGGGTGGGCTGGCTGTGCTGACAGGATGGCTGGGAGTGTTGTCCTGGCAGTTGTTTGGCTAGAAGTCCCAAGAGTGTCCCTGTGCTTCACACAACATAACCCAGGGTGGTGGTTCTTTGTGGGATCTTGTGTTAGGATGGGGGGCATTGCATTCTACCAGGTGGGTTCTGTGGAGTTTGTGTTGGGGTGTGTGTGAGGGGAGGTGCTTGTGACTATGGTCAGTGCTGCAAGTCCTCCTTCCCACCCAGCTAGCCAGATATCCCACCATGGAACGTGCTTGCATTGCAGGGAGTGGAAGTTGTCTCTCAGGATGTCAGTCAGTGGTGTCCTGCTGTTTGTTGGTGCACAGTTGCCAGCAGGGCCTTGTGCTCCCACAGCAGTAGCCAGTGTCAGCCATCTTGTGAGTCCTTCTCCACTTCCTGTGATGTGAGCATGGTTCAGGGTGGTGTTGATGGGACAGTTGTGGGGGGGCAATATGTGTGACTGCGACTCCCATGATGCTATTGGCTACACTGACTTGGCCAGCATACACAGAATTCCTTCCTTTGAGTGGTCTTCACTGTGTGTTGGTGTTGTTGTGGTGGCTACATGTCTGGATGTGTTTGTTAGTTCTATTTGTGCCACTGCCTAGCTGTAGTTGTAGTTGTGTTTGTACATGTGTTGGCACAGTTGGATGTGACTTTTTGATGGCATGTGTTGTGTTTATCTGACTGACATACACATTTTGGGATGATTCTGTTCTGGTTGCTGTGTAATTGCTATGAGTGCATGGTTTGACTCTCCCCTTGACAGTGATGTGTGTGTTTTGTGGCAGTATATTGTGTACATTTGTTGTGTACTCACCAGGCTCTGGGATGTCCTCTAGTCCATATACGCTCACTGGCGGAAGGATGGCCCGCACCTTCTCCTCCCAGGGCCTGAGGTATATTGGCTTGGCAGGAGGGCCACTGCCGGTGTATTGGCTGTTGATGTAGTCTTTCTTCAGCAGGTCCCGTACCCTCCTGCCCACGTCATACCACCTGTTCTGGATGTCGCTCTTTGTGCGCCGACATGGTGATTGTGCGTTCACCCTGTTGATGATCCTCTCCCACATCTTGGTTTTCTGGGAGATGGGGGTCTGTTGGACTAGTGTGCCAAACAGCTGTGGCTCTACCCTGAGGATCTCGTCTACCATGACTTCCAATTCACTATCTAGGAACTTGGGATTCTTCTTGGGGGCATGGTGATGGGTGGTGATGGTGAGTGATGTGTGTGTTGGTGTGCAGGTGAGGGTGTGTGAGTGTGTGTTTTGCTGGGTGTATGTGAGGTAGGTATTTGTTGGTGTGCTGATGGTGTGTGGCTTGTGTGAGGGATGAGCTGTGGGTGTGTGGTTGCTTTCTCTTGGGTGCTGGCAGTGGAATGGCATTTGCAAAGGCTCATGGTTGTGATTTGTGTCCTTTATATAGGTGGAGTTGAGGGTGTGTCTTTGTTCTCTGTCCCCACCCCCCTGTATTTATTGGCTTGGTAATTGCTTGTTTGGCCTTTTTTTGGGTGATTTTTCCTTTGTGCTGTTTGTGTATGTTGGAAACGTTCTTGTGACCGAGTCGGACCCTGCATTTGTCTCGTACGGTGTTCTCCGCTTCGCTCACGCTGTGTTTGTGCAGTTTTCTATGCTGCGTACGCGTCGGTCGCGGTGTTTTGTGTTGCTTCGGCTCGGTTTTGTATGCGTGTCGGTCGTACGGCTTGGCCTCCGTCCGACTCGCTCGTGGTTTTCGCGCCTTGCATCGTACTTTGCGGTTTGGAGTTCGCGTGTACGTTTCGGTCGGATTTGTTCCGGGTGCGTGTCGGTCGGTTGGATTCGTGTGTTTTTCCGGCCGGATTGCTGTTTTCCGTGCGGCTCGGTCGGTCGACTTGGTTTCGGTACGTGTCGGTCGGATTTTTCACGCCTTGCATCGTACTTGGCGTGTCGGGCGCCACGGGTACGTGTCGGTCGGTATTATTTCCGGATCCGAGTCGGTCGGTGCTTTTTCCGGCCCGAATCGGAATCGACCCCATTGTCTGTTGAAATGCTAGCAGTCGGAGGCGTTCCGACCAACATCGTAATTAGCCCCTAAGTCTTAAACACATGCTTCACCGAAGAGCTACTATAGTTCAAAGATGTTGTTGCTCATATTCACATTGCTGAGAGAAGCGCTCACAAACACTCTCATACATGCTCCATAGCTCACTCAATCACTTACACAAACTCAGTCTTTCACTCATTCTAAGCCTCTTTATAACATTCTGATTTATCACTAACACTTGTAAACTTTCATACTTACTCTCTTACTAACTAGGAAGATGATGTACTAACACCTGTTCACAAACCAGAATATGGAAACTGCATACTGACTTGTTTGTGAACAGGGATACAATTTTCAATGCTATCTATGTGCTAATAGGTCACATCACAAATTGCCTAGTCACAGAGGGTTGCAAAATGAGCTGCCTAATGAACATTAAATAGGCAGGTCACAATTTAAGATCCCCTGCAATTGGCTGCCACTACAGGGATGATTCCTGCGAGGAACAGCAGACCTCTGTCTCTGTGTTTCCATTCCCAAATGGGAACCTTTTTCTAATTAAAGTAAACCTTAGCCATTAAAGAAGCAGGTGCTACTTAAAAAAGGGCTTTCATTATGAGACAATATTGGGTGGCGGGGCAAACAGGCAATGGCCCTTCAGACAGTCTAACTTTTCAATAGTTTGTGACCACAACTGCAGTCACAAATAATGTGCCAAGAAAAAATCTGTCCTATTTGCACTTATACTCTCACTCCTCCTCTAATGATTGAAATGTACACATGAAAAGGTTGAACGGTCATGCACAATTAAAGACATGTCACAACTCACAATTCCAATTATACTGAAATATATAAAAAATTGATAGAGGGAATGCTTGAATAAATCTCAACAACTGGTAATTACTCGGGCCACTTCCAAGCCATCTTTATATTGCACACTATGCCTCCAAAGTTTGGACCCAGTCATATGCAAATCAGTCTTTACTCTCCTCCAACAGGAACAGCTTAACCTAAACTGCTAGGCCAGATCTTTCCTGAATCGGAACAAGCAATCAAGATCAGTTTCATACTTTTTAAAGCTCATCAGTTGGGTGTAGATTAGCTCCAGTGGCACAGTGTGCACGAGATGCATGTCTGAGCATACTCATTTGAATTTGGGCATCTCTCTGATGTAAAGAAAAAGTGATGAATAGAATGCTTAAATAAATGTCAGCCACTGGGAATTACTTGGGGTCGCATCCCAGTCCATCATTATTTTGCACACCATGTGTTTGAAACTGGGTTTCTGGTTGGCAGAGGTATGTACCCTGTCCAAGCAGAAACCACAATCCTAAGCAGGTATAAGTCACAAACATACCCTAAATTAACCTGTGCTCACCCCGTAGTAGCTAGCAAATATACCCTACATGGTTAGAAAAATAGAGATCAATTTAATAAATAAAACATGACAAAAATGACAAACATCCAACAATTAGAACTGGAGATATGGATTTTTAAAATAATAAGTGAAAATTGCTCCAAAAGCTCTAAGAGCCAACAAGGGATATCTGGTTGTTCTGGACCGGGCCAAAGTCAAACGTTTAGGCCGACCGTAATGCCGCATGGGCCGGCTACATGGACCAGGTTGGGCCCTCTGATCAAAAGTGCCTTGGATCGGGCTGTGGCGAAAATCCTGTAAATGGAGTGGCTGCGGTGCGCAGAGGGCAATGCATCGATGTCGATCCACCCGTTTGCCGGCGATGCGCTGGTCCTGACGGTGCAATAGCGACAATGCATTGGCTCTGGTACAATGCAGAGCTTCAGCTTCAACGTCGAAGCTGTCATCAGATGCGAGTACTTCACCTGGAGAGCGTCACACAGTGATGGTTCCAAAGGCAGAACAGAGGCTTTGATCCAGGCAGAGGCAGCGATGTGTCAGTTGTAGTCTTGCAACAGGGGCGATGCACCGGTTCTCATCTGCGCAGTGTCAAAGATTTGTTGGCACTGACCATGCAACGGCGGCGATGCGCAGGTTCTGTATGCGCAGTGATGATGGGTTGAACAAGCACCTTAGGCTCACTTCCAAGGGTCCAGAACTGTGGTGGTATCATTTGGCAGAGCAGACCCACCGATGGAAGAGTCCAGGTGCAGAATCAGGATAGTTGGAAGTCTTTTATGTCCTTGAGACTTGAGATCACGAGGTAAGCCAGCAAGACCTTGGAATCACTCTGGGTTCAATGATGCAGGCCTAGTCCTTCTCAGTCAGGCCAGATGGGCAGCAGGTCAGCACAGCAAGACAACTGTTCTTCCATAGCAGCGGTCCAGTAGAGTGGCAATCCTTCAGTAGCACAGCAGACCTTCCTGGCAGAGACGAGACTTCACAGGTCCAGAAGTGTACTGAAGTGGTAGGGTCAGAAGGTCAGTTCTTATACACAGTGGTGCCTTTGAAGTGGGGGAGACTTCAAAGAAGGGCTTTGAAGTGCACAGAGGTCCTCCCTTCCTGCCCTGGAGTCAGGCTCACTACCAGGGAGTATACAGCCCTTTGTGTGGGTACAGGACACAGCTTATTCAGATGTAAGTGTAAGGCTGTACCGAATTTCTCACAGGATGGCCCACTAAGTCACACCTAAGCTCCCAATGTGTGTAACTGTCTAGAGGGAATGCACAAAGCCCAGCTGTCATCCTCCCCAGAAATGTATTGGAGACAGGCTGAAGGCAAACAGGAATAAGAGCAGAAAAATGTCATCTTTCTAAATGTGACATTTTAAAAATTGTAATTATAAATTTGACTTTACCATTAAAGATGATTTCTCATTACAGTTCCATAGGTACTAAACATGACAGCGCTACCTCCTTCCAAATGGGAATTAAAGTCTATTAGGACTAATACTGAATCTCCAATGTTAACCTATTGGAGGGATAGGCCTCACAGTAGTGAACAACGAATTTGGGAGTTTTTCACTACCAGGACATGTAAAGCTTATTTTGTTTTTTTAAATTTTTGCAGAGAACTAACAGCATACAACCAAAAAATCACAGCATGTAAGTTACAGTGATTTCAACATTATGCATCAATCCCCATAGTACAATATAAGCCCCAAACTGAAGAAGGGGGCCGAGAAAGGCAAACAGCCACTCAGCTAAAAGTCCAACCCATAGAGGTGGTGCCAGCCATTGTTGCATTGTAATCCCCTGCAGCAGTTACAGAGTGAGTCTCACTACACTGTGCGGCCTAAGGAAAAGGGTTCAGCGCCCGGGTGGAGCTGCACGCTCATTCTCTGCTTGATCTGAATCTGAGGTGGCAGCCCTAGCACCCCCTTGTGCACCCAGGTATGTCTCGATGGGAGACCGTATATCCTTGGGTCAAGAACAAGCCGTCATCAATTCCCAGTAAGGGTTCAGCTGTTCCTGGCAGAATGCTGCATCCCCCAGCCTTCCATTCCTCTGGGACATTGCTCGCCTCCCCAATGAATTGCCACCTGACTCTTGGCCAGCAGGAATGGGATCGCAGTCAGTTTACGCGACTCCGGTGGGACCTCTTTGCCGTAGCTGAGAAGCATGAATCTCTGGGAACACTCAGGGGCATGCCCTGCAATTTTTCCAATATCATCAAGGACCATTCCTCAGAAGTGCTGCTCTCCGGGACAGTCACAAGCTAAATGCAAGAAATTGTCATTAGGCATTGCCTAGCACATGCAGTCCACATCAGCAGCCAGTCCCATCCTGTGCATCCTCTCAGGTGTGAGGTATATCTTGTGCAGGTATTCGTAATGGGCTAAGCGCAGTTGTTAGTTTGGGGAAAGGGCTCTAGGTTTAGTGCAGCAAAACTTCTATAGCTCGGCAGCAAGGGGGACCCGGAGGTCCGTGGCCCATGCTTTTTGGGCACTGGGCACCTGGACCAGTGTGGCTTTGTGCATTCCTGCTTAGAGCCTCGTGACCAGCCTGCCAGGGTATGGGCTTGTAAGAGTCACCTCCAGCACATTAAACACTAGATGGCCCTTCGGGAAGGTGTAATGGACAGATTTCAGGGCAGCATGCAGCTGATAGTAGGTGAATGTGTCTAATAGTGAAACAGCAGGTTCCTGGGGTGACTGTTGCGGGTTGGAAAAGCTTCCAACTGGGTACAATGCCCCAAAGGATGTCACCTATTGCCCACATAGATGGCTCTGTGTGCCAGAGTCTATAGTGATAGGAAGTGAAGGGTAGGCAATAATCGGCCTACATAAAGAAAATAAATCACCCAGTCGCACCCTCTGCTGTAATTCATTCCACGCCCTCACTGTGCACGACATCCTATTTATGCAGTCACCTGGGAAGACGGTACGAAACCATCTGCACTGGAGGTGGGGCAACATGGTCATGTTCAGGCATCGTATGTGGTTGGAATTGTGTAGGGTAAAGCCAATAATGAGCAAGTTGTGCTAGTGCACTAAAGTAATACATGTCCATTTCTGGAGCTCCCAGCCCACCCAGCTCAAAGGGAAGTGTCATTATTTCCCACGTCATTCTGGGTTGTCTGCCCATCCATGCCAAATTTATGAGGAGGGACCTGAGCTGCCTTCAAAAGTACGCCGGCAGGGGGAGTGGCAGATTGATGAGCAGATAAAGACATTTAGGAAGGACCACCATTTTAGCAATGGTCAGTCTCCTTTTAGCTATAACGGGAGCTTCATCTACCCCTCCACCCGTTTCTCTAGCCAGGACATCAATCTGCCATACTTAGCCCACTAGAGCTCATCTAGGTCCCGACTAAGCCATATCCCCAGATAACGGACTGGGTCCCACGCAGTTGCAAGGGGAACTCAGAGTCAAACCACTCGGTCGTAGCCCTCAGGGGGAATATGATAGATTTAACCCAATTGAAGTTGATACCTGTAATGCCACTGAATCTGGTGACCTTCCTAATCAGTGGCTCCAACATATCATGAGGATCTCTAAAATACAGGCTGACATAGTATGCTTACATGGACTCTAGGACACCATGAGGGTGAACGCCAGCCCGCGGTGAGACTGGTGCAGCTGCAGTCGAGCTGCCAATGGTTCCCCGAGATAACTTAAATGGGGGAGTTATCGTCCCAGTAACTGGCAGATAAACAATGAGCTGGGCAAATAAAATACCTATTAGCCTAGTAAACTTGTATCCGACTCCACTGTGATTCAGTAGTTTGAAAAGGTAGGGCCATTCGAGCGAATCGGTCACCTTGGTGGCATCTAAGACTACCGCAGCAGCGCTGACTCCAGGGTCAATTGTATGCAAGAGGGCAAAAAAAGTACCCAAGTTGTGGACCGTTGAATGACCCGGTATGAATCCAGACTGATCAGGGTGTGCTATGCTCGGTAGAACCAGTAGGAGCGGCAAGGCTATCAATTTCACAAAAATGTTGTTGCCTGTGTTTACCATGGCTAGAGGTCTGTATGATTCCCAGTGATGGGGGTCTTTATCTGGTTTTAATATGGTGACAATCAGAGCCTCCCGGAGGGAAGGGGGGAGTATACCATTCGACAGAGACTCTTGCTAAATTGTTAGGCAATGTGGAGCAAGGCGTGGAGTGTACTCTTTATAAAAGGTGGCGGTAAGGCTGTAGAGGCCTGGGGCCTTATCTCTAGGCAGCGCATGGATAACCTGGATAACTTCCTCTACTGTGAAGGGCTTGTCAAGGAATCGCCGGTGACCCTGCTACAGCCAAAGCAGTTGCACAGAGTTTAAATAAGAAACAGGGTCAGGGGGTACACAGGCTGCATGGACGTGTATACATTGGAGAAGAAGGAGGTCATCACGAACTGTATAGATTCCACCCCAGCATGCACGTTCTGCTGGTTCGTCTATTAATTCAACTATGCAATCACTCTCCCAGGGTTTGGGCAGAAGGTTATCCAGAGTCTTTCCCACCCTATCACCCTTTCTGTATCGTCGTGCACAGGATTCCTTTTGCAAATAATCTATTTCTATATGTGCTGCTTCGCCATACTCTGAGAGTTTTCTACAAATGGACACTAGTGTGGATTCACTGCATGTGTCAAAGTACTGGAGTTCTAAAGCTCGACTCTCTGCTTCTACCCTCGCCAACTCTCCATGCAGCATCTGAAGCACACCAGCCTGCTTTGCTATGCAGACACCCTGGTTCACCAACTTAAAAGCCTCTCACAAGTTGGATGTGGATGAAACCGACTGTGAGTTGCGTTTGAAGTACACTAGTATGGCTGTTCGCCCTTCAATCTGGTCTTGAAGAGCACCAGCTGATAAAGGCCAGGAGGAAGCACACATTATGTACTCCGGACGGGCCATTTCTAGCAGGAATCATGCATGATTGGACAGTATCCATGGCAGTTGCAGAATATTTATGGTCCAAACATCTAAATCCCTAGTTGCCAGCCAGTATCAATTCTCGACCAAGTATTCTTGGTAAATGCTATGCAGGTGCACTCTGCACTGCCAGCGTGGTAGGATCGCCAAAGGTCAGTGAGATCACTGTCAGTCACTATGACGTGCAGCTGTAAAGCAGCATTCAGTTGCGTGCGTCGGAAGTGCTGGACCTGTCCCCATGCTAGCATAAACTACTACATTAAAATCCCCCTCCATAACATATCGGCCCTGCTAATCGCAAAAAACATGGCACGTGTGCCATAGTATGCCCTTACTAATCGGCACCACAACCTCCCCGAGTGTGTAGTTAGAGTAATATGCCATTTGTAGCTCTGCAATCCAGCCTGCATGCCGGTGCCCCTGGGTTCACCCTGTTAGGAGCAACGCCTGTATCAAGCCTATGTCAACTCCATGCCACTGCAAATACCCCAACACATGCTGTGTCTTCTGCCTATCATTGAGCCCCATTATGTTTCAGGTCACACATTTAATTGGTGACATCTAGGAATATGAATGGGAGTGAGACATCTGGACACTCAGGCAGTGGATACAAGTAAAATAAGCAATAGTCATCATGCTGAATGGCATCAAGGGTTAGGAACAACTAAACACAGTACAAGTAAAATGTATCTAGCATTAGCATTACCCCAACAAACAGCCTACCTCCTACTTCAACCCGCCAATCTGGCCAACTATTACCACCCCACCTAACACACAAAGCCCAAATTGCAGCCAAAGGTGACAGTAAGGAATTAATCCTGGGGGGGGCATCCAAGAGGTCCAACACTCTCCCAGCTGGGTTGGAGCTGGGTGGCCAGAAAAATGGGAGGATTGAGAAGGCCAAGGCAAGCCCGAGCGCAACGCCCGGCACCCCAAAAGCTATCAGTTCAGGGAACAGTCATTGGGAGAGACCACTATTTCCCGCTATATGACAGCCCATCCACAGTTTCCAATGGTGGATGCATCGCATCAATCGTTATCACTGAGGTGTACCCGTCCCGATCCTCTGGGCGATGAAGGCAAACCAGTGCCCGCCGCAGGGATGAAACTGACAAACTTAGCGGCAGCCTTGGGGTCGGTGAAGTAACGTGTTTTCCCTAAGTGGTGAATTCAAAGCTTTGCAGGGTATATCAGAGAGTACTAAGCATCTGTTTTTTGTAGCAAACATTTCACAGGAAGAAAGTCCCACCTTGCCCCCTGCACAGCTACCGTAAAGTCTGCGAAAAAGGAAATCTCATTGCCCTGGTATTAGAGGGGTGACGATCTCTTGCCAAGCGCAACGTAGTGTCCCTGTCACTGTAGTTTAACACTAAATCAGAAAAAAGGAGGGGGGGAGAAAGAGGGATACGCTAGGTCCACCCTCCAAAATGATCAAGAATTCACAAAAACCGAGATCTCGGTTACAAGAACCTAGCCAAATTCTACAAAAGGTTTTTTTCTCTATGAGAGTCAGAAAAAACAGTAAGGAAGGAAAAATGTCCTTTCTTGAGTCCCCTCACTCACCAGGGTTTCCCCATGGTGACATGCTTCATCATTGGAGCCATCCCAACCCGCTGCGTGGTTGAGGCGTGCTGCGACTTGCGACACTACGTAGGAGCACTAATTGTGGGTGACTATGTGTGGTGCAGTGATAGAGGTGGAGTGGGTGAACTTAAAAATATCTAGCTAGAGGGCAAAAAGAATTTATTCAGGCTCCTAGCCGATATATTAAAAACGGGGTTGGTCTCTAGGGTGCCTGTCTTTAATGAGTCAGGGGTCCCTAGTGGACGTCAACTAGTTTCGAGCTTCCCCAATGCTCTTCTTCAGGACAAACAGGGTCCAGCCCTGTTTCGTACCACTCCAAGTTGACCTAAGAATAGGAAAAAACGATGCTGCGGAATTTAAGCAGGCAAAGGTTAATACATACGGTACATTGACCACGTAGTATCTGCAATAGAGAAAGGAGAAATGGCATTATCAAGTACAACCTACTTCGTGCTGTGTAGGTGGATATTAGAACCGTCATGCTGCTGATCAAGTAGTATCCAAAACAGAAAAGAGAAATAGCATTTATCATGTACAACCTACTTCATGCTATGTAGGTAAGTTATTGAAACCGCCATGCTACGCAATCACGCATCCATTCAGACACTCACTTATCCATTGCTGATGTGTATTGTTCAGAGCTCTCCCGTTAATAACCTTATGTGGTTACGTGGGCTATGAACACCTCATAAGTCGTGGCCTCGTTAATGCCCAGTTTTAGTTTAAAAACGAAAAAATCTCCACGTGACATTACCCTTTAAAAACCGACCTTATTGAATTAATTGTTTGCTTAACTATAAGTGATCACGGTCAAGCCAGGCAGTGTGTGATTGCCTTGTGACTTCATGACGTGCGCCAGATAGTAGAAACGCACACTGACTCATACCGACAGACAATACGACATAGAGAACTACATTAAGGAGAATAACACATACTAATTATAGAGCAAGAATGTGCTTCATGGTCTTTGAGGGGCTGGAGAGATCATCGGCACTGTGGGTAGAAGCAAAACAAAGCGATAATGAAGGCTTCGTAGCTACAAAACAGAGCGGGTGCACTGTGAGTGTTTCCGCTGGCTGCCCGGTCCGGTTCTGAAAAGGAATTAGCTTACTTGTGGATGATAACTGCTCCAGCGTGTTGCCTGCTTACCCTCGCGACCGCATATTAGCGAGTCTCTCCCGGGTGCTGGTATTTAAAGGAAGTGTTTCCGCTTAGTCAAGAGAAAAAGACTAGAGCGGAAACTTTAACAAAATGGCCGCCGCCTTTGGCTAAAATTGGCGGCCCTTTTGGAGAGGTTAGTTATTAGTGCCTATTGTAAAGGAGATAAGGTGATTAGAGGCAGACAATGCAAAAATATAAACAAACATGCGCCTCACAATGATTTATGCCTGAGGCTTATTTAGAGTGCCTATTAGGGAGTAACTACAGTGATTAAAGGCAAACATATAAACAAACACAAAAACAAGATATGCCAAACTTAGATATTATGCAAGGGGATGTTGTACTACCTCTCTCTAAAAGTGTATTTGGTCATGAGAGGAGAATAGTTGCACTTATAGGATGACTGTTATTTCTTCCAGACGGTGGCCAATCGATTTGGCACAGGAGGAGATAATATACTTAAGTTATAAAAGGGCAGGTATTGTTATCTTAAGAACTGTCCCCACGGAATATTGTCATTCAAACCTTGACTATCTGTACGCAATTTAAAAATCCAGCGTTGTTCTCTCTCAAATAGTCGCTGCTCGAGGTTGTCATTGCATTTGACATGTTCTAGGACCAACCACCTCATGTCGTTGGGTGTATGTTGTTTTTCAATAAAATGTGTTGACATTTTTGTTGTCGCCCGTTTGCACCTGATGTTACTACGGTGCTCAACAATCCTAGTACTGGCTTTCCGTGTGGTCATCCCTACATAGTGGAGATTGCAGATGCAGGTGATTAAATATAACACTCCTGTGGTATTGCAATTAGTGAAACTACGGAGTTCCCATGTCATTTGATTGTTAAATATCACTCTTTTGGTGGCTGACGTGAGGTGACAAACACTGCAGTTATTGCACGGGTAATGTCCCGTAGGTAGAGTTTGTAGGGTTCTCTGTCCATCAAATTTAGTGTTGTTTTTGGGACGAGTGTGGACAAAGTAGATCTTAAGGTTTCTTCCTTTTCTGTGACTAAACATCGGTTTTGGTATGTCCAGGTTTGCACTGTTTAATGTCCGCCAATGTTTTTTGATGATCTTAGACACCTTGTTTGATGCTATGTTATAGGTCGTTATGCAGATCGGTCTCTTGTCTTGTGTACTTTGGTTTTGTCTGGGTTCAAGAAGGGCCTCTCTGTTATTATTGCCTGCTCTTTTCTTGGCTGCTGAGATTAGGTGCTTGGGATACTGTCTGGCTTCCAATTTCTCAGCCAAGTCCTTTGCTTGGATATGATAATCTATTTTCTCAGTGCAATTTCTTCTTAGGCGCAAGAACTGACCAAAAGGTAAATTGTCTTTTAGTTGTTTGGGATGGAAACTATCGTAAATTAAAAGACAATTTCTTGCTGTGGGTTTGAAATGCGTGGTTGAGGTCAGGCTACCTTGGTTAGCCATGATGTTTAGGTCCAGAAAGACCAATTGGGACCGGCTCATAGTGTGGGTGAACTTTAAAAACGGGTCCTGTAAGTTCAGCCAACTGATAAAATTCGTGGCCTCGGTCTCATTACCTTCCCAAATCACAAGCACATCATCAATATAACGTTTCCATAGTTTCAAGTTATTGATGTGTGGATTTTGAGGGTTTAGGATCTTCTGTTTCTCAAGGTGATGGACATAGAGTCCTGCCACACTCGGCGCGAAAGTGCTCCCCATACTAGTGCCGTGCACTTGACGATATAAGGTATCTTCAAATCTGAAGTAGTTCTCAGTTTTGAGAGAGAACAACGCTGGGTTTTTTAATTGCGTACAGATAGTCAAGGTTAGAATGACAATATTCCGTGGGGACAGTTCTTAAGATAACGATACCTGCCCTTTTATAACTTAAGTATATTATCTCCTCCTGTGCCAAATCGATTGGCCACCGTCTGGAAGAAATAACAGTCATCCTATAAGTGCAACTATTCTCCTCTCATGACCAAATACACTTTTAGAGAGAGGTAGTACAACATCCCCTTGCATAATATCTAAGTTTGGCATATCTTGTTTTTGTGTTTGTTTATATGTTTGCCTTTAATTACTGTAGTTACTCCCTAATAGGCACTCTAAATAAGCCTCACGCATAAATCATTGTGAGGTGCATGTTTGTTTATATGTTTGCATTGTCTGCCTCTAATCACCTTATGTCCTTTACAATAGGCCCTAATAACTAACCTCTCCAAAAGGGCCGCCAATTTTAGCCAAAGGCGGCGGCCATTTTGTTAAAGTTTCCGCTCTAGTCTTTTTCTCTTGACTAAGCGGAAACACTTCCTTTAAATACCAGCACCCGGGAGAGACTCGCTAATATGCGGTCGCGAGGGTAAGCAGGCAACACGCCGGAGCAGTTATCATCCACAAGTAAGCTAATTCCTTTTCAGAACCGGACCGGGCAGCCAGCGGAAACACTCACAGTGCACCCGCTCTGTTTTGTAGCTACGAAGCCTTCATTATCGCTTTGTTTTGCTTCTACCCACAGTGCCGATGATCTCTCCAGCCCCTCAAAGACCATGAAGCACATTCTTGCTCTATAATTAGTATGTGTTATTCTCCTTAATGTAGTTCTCTATGTCGTATTGTCTGTCGGTATGAGTCAGTGTGCGTTTCTACTATCTGGCGCACGTCATGAAGTCACAAGGCAATCACACACTGCCTGGCTTGACCGTGATCACTTATAATTAAGCAAACAATTAATTCAATAAGGTCGGTTTTAAAGGGTATTGTCACATGGAGATTTTTTCGTTTTTAAACTAAAACTGGGCATTAACGAGGCCATCGACTTATGAGGTGTTCATAGCCCACGTAACCACATAAGGTTATTAACGGGAGAGCTCTGAACAATACACATCAGCAATGGATAAGTGAGTGTCTGAATGGATGCGTGATTGCGTAGCATGGCGGTTTCAATAACTTACCTACATAGCATGAAGTAGGTTGTACATGATAAATGCTATTTCTCTTTTCTGTTTTGGATACTACTTGATCAGCAGCATGACGGTTCTAATATCCACCTACACAGCACGAAGTAGGTTGTACTTGATAATGCCATTTCTCCTTTCTCTATTGCAGATACTACGTGGTCAATGTACCGTATGTATTAACCTTTGCCTGCTTAAATTCCGCAGCATCGTTTTTTCCTATTCTTAGGTCAACTTGGAGTGGTACGAAACAGGGCTGGACCCTGTTTGTCCTGAAGAAGAGCATTGGGGAAGTTCGAAACTAGTTGACGTCCACTAGGGACCCCTGACTCATTAAAGACAGGCACCCTAGAGACCAACCCCGTTTTTAATATATCGGCTAGGAGCCTGAATAAATTCTTTTTTTGCCCACTAGCTAGATATTTTTAAGTTCACCCACTCCACCTCTATCACTGCACCACACATAGTCGCCCACAATTAGTCCTCCTACGTAGTGTTGCAAGTCGTAGCACGCCTCAACCCGCAGCGGGTTGGGATGGCCCCAATGATGAAGCATGTCACCATGGGGAAACCCTGGTGAGTGAGGGGACTCAAGAAAGGACATTTTTCCTTCCTTACTGTTTTTTCTGACTCTCATAGAGAAAAAAACCTTTTGTAGAATTTGGCTAAGTTCTTGTAACCGAGATCTCGGTTTTTGTGAATTCTATTACTGTAGTTTAACAGCCAGGCAATTATCAAGCACGCTGGAGCATGCGCAGTGGGGGCGCTGGCCCAGCGACCTGTGAGCCCTCTCAAGTATGAGCATGGAGGACAGGGCATCCCCCAAAGAGAGTTCGAGCATCATTTCCACATAGTCTCCATTCTGCCCATTGCAGCCAACACTGGGACTCCTATTATACGCAGGTAATTCCTCCTTGAACGTGTCTCCTGGTCTTCATTTTTGTTTCGGACAACCTCAGGACCTTCTCCATCTGGAGCAGCTGCTCCCCGTCAGAGGAATGCGTGTCTTCCACATCTGATGTACAGTGTTCGAGTTGAGCTATTTGCTCCTCATGTTTGTCAGTTTTTGCCTTGAGCCAGTCAAATTGGTCAGCCAGCATGTCTATTTTTGTGTCAATGGCATTGAGGCTCTGCTTGAGGTCCAAAAACATGTTGCGAATGTCTGGCTTTGAAGTAGGACCCTCAACGTCCCCCAGGCCCAACATCTGGTCATCAGGGAGCAATTCAGTTGTGCATGTCTGTCTGCAGGTTTCATAGGACAGCTTAGATTGCCTTGTGTCTGTTTTCCCCATTTTGCAACAGGTGTGGTCCAGTGAGCCCCACAACCACAGGTCGCATGCCAGATACTGCAGGTTCGTGGTCCTCCAACCTGAATCCCCGGGTACTAGGGGGGCACGAACAGACCCAGTCAGCCACTCTGCGCCAACCACACAGTGCAGCGGCTTACCTGCAGTGCTAACAATTAAACATGGCCCACTGATCATCAGAGTGTAGCAGGTTATGTCCAGTGGCAGTCCAATGCCATCCCTCTGTCCCGGGCCCTGCCTCACCCTGTGGACGCAATCCCGGGGGCATGAGCAGGCACACAGTCGCCGGCCAGCCGCATTGGCCCGGTCATTGTCCCCTCATGCTGGGCTACTGGCTTCACAAATTGCAGGCAAAGAGAGAGGAGCAGTTTCCCACCTTCATTTCTCAGCGGGGCTCAGGCGATCAGCGTGGGCTGTGCAGCGTCACAGTCTCCCCTCAGGCCCAGCCCAGCCCACCACTCAGACACCACTCTTCCAGGTGCCCTCGCGGCAGCACAAGGCCCCCGCCTCCAGAGGCTGGTCCCCCTCTGGGCTGCATATGTAAGGGGCCCAGAGGGTGTTGAAAGAGGGCAGCAGGCAAGCCCACCGCACTCCAGCGTGGCTGATAAAGTCAAGCGCAGGCTGCCACATGTGAGCCACCCAATCACAGGCAATCAGCACACTTATCACTCAACCAGTTGGCCCACGGGGGAGCCACATCCGCACTGTTGACCACCGTTATGCTCTGAGACACCAAGGTGGATGGGTATGTGTCACACTTAGATGCCACCTCCTCACCAACATGTTTTCAGCCATGCAGAGGAGTACACAGCTGGGAGCTGGCCTGCAGCAGGCCGTAGTTCATCGGGCACCATGAGGCAGCCACCAGCCTTCCCTCCTCTACAATTTTTGGCTCACCCGGTACAGCATATCAACTGGGGACCCGGCCCTGCCGGATCAGCCCCAGTACACCCAATAGTCACAGATTAGTAGCAGATTAGCTTTTCTGGCTGGCAGAGTTTTACTAGGCAGTGGCCATCTTGCAGTCGGGCTCTCCAGCTCCCTAGGACATGTGAAACTTAAAAGTACATGTCCTACCTTTTATTTGCATAGCACCCTGCCCTATGGGCTACCTAGGGCCTACCTTAGGGGTAACTTATATGTAATAAGAGGGCGGAGCTAGCCGAGCCTGCAAATGGCCGCTCCGTGAGCGAGCTCCCTGCGGTCGCTGAACAATCCTGAAATTATCCTATGCATACAGCTGGTTACCTGACATAATTTCGATGGAATCCTGAATCGGAAGCTGGCGGCGACGTATTGCCCCGGTTTGCATGTCATTATATCCCCCCAAACAGAAACTACACGGACTTTGTCTGCGGGGAGAGAAGCGGCCTATGGATGCGCATGCGCGTGGGCCGCGACCCCGGCACTGAAACCCCGGATTGAGCAGAGATCGTGTATGCGGAGACACTGTGATCGGAGTTGTGATCCCTAGACGCTGGGCGATCCCTGTCTCTCGACTTGCCCTGCGGTGTCTCCAGGTGCCCGCCCTTGACGGAGGAGGTAGGGGGCTCCCTGCATCTTGCGGTGGACCGGGGGAGATGAGGGCTGCCTGGTGCATGGCTCCGGAGTCGTATCTGCGGGGGCATGGGGTGGGGGCCCCCACTGCGGCCCCCTGCATATGCGGAGACCACCGCGTCTGAGATCTGGTCGGGCCCGCCGGTGGGCGGAGCTGGGGTGCCCGGGCCCGCTTCCCGCCACCTGGGGGTCTTCTGGACTGCGTGACTGGCGGCGCAAGGTGGCGTATCCCCCCCCCAGGTGTGACGGACACACTGAGCTGCTGAGCAAAGCCTCCTGGGACTGCTGATGGGCAGCTGAGACGTGAGGCGGCAGTCTCAGGGCCTGCAACACTGTGCAGCTGCGCTACTGGGGATTTTCACTCCTGACCTGTGCTTGATCCTATACCAGTGGACCTTGCATTCACTACACTAATTGAGCCACCTAGAGTTGTGCCAACCACCTGCACAAGCACTATACCCGAAGAGGGCACGTGAGCGGTGAACTGCGCTGCGCGGACGCCTGGGGAAGGCCGCGCCAGCGTTTTGAGACACGTGGAAGGGCCATCTCTCCTCAATGAGGGGAGTAGGATATTAGCTGCACTCCATCTGGCCAAATTATCACTACCTCTCACTGCTCTTGTACAATTGTGAACTTGGCTACACCTGATCACTGCTGTGAACTATCGCTTCCTGTGCCGCGCCGAGTGGTGGGGACCCCAGACCCACGTGCAGACGTGAGCTGCAGACGCAATTATCGGGTAAAGAAATTGCCACAATGGGGAAACCTGACAGGAATCAGCCTAAAATCCATTTTGACCAGGCGAAGATGGCGGACCACGGCGGAACGGACCAGGCGACTGCCCAGGTGCCGGTGTCGGATGCGAGCTCCCCTGCCGTTGTGGACTTTCAATCAATGTTCACAACGATCCAAGCTACCCTGACAAACATGGGAAAATAGACTCCTTGACCTACAGAGTTGACCGCATGTCTGAAAGAATGGACCGACACACGGAAAGGATCGATATGGCAGAAAGGCGAATGTCGGACGCGGAGGACGCGCAGCGCCAAACGGAAATGAAACAAGAAAAATACGACAAGGCGCTTACAACTCTTATGGCGAAATCCGAAGATTTGGAGGCGAGGTCCCGCCGCAACAACCTGTGCATTTTGGGAATAGCAGAATCAACGAACACAGGCAATATGGAGCACTACATCGAAACACTCCTGGTGACACTATTTGGGCGGGAGACTTTCTCTGAGGTCTTCATCATCGAAAGAGCGCACAGATCCCTTGCTCCGCCGCCGCCACCTGGGGCAAAACCACGCCCGATCATAGCTAAACTGTTGAATTATAGGGACCGGGACGCGGCCCTCAGAAAAGCCAGAGAGCTGGGAAGCCTCACACACAATGGAATGAACATATCCATCTACCCGGATTTTACGCAACAGGTACAGGAAGCGAGGAAAAAATTTGTGGCAGTCAAGAAGAAATTACGAGATCAGCAAATTCCATATGCGATGATATATCCGGCCCGTCTCCGCGTCATGGATAGTGGGAAGACTGTGATATTTGCTGATCCTAAAGACGTGCTCAAATTCTTACAACACAAGGCTTCACAGGCGCCATGCAGACGATCACCCAGGGGGGAACAGGAGGACCAAGGGAATACCTCGGACGTTGAATAATACGAGAGACGACTGTCATTTACGCTCTGCTGGCACATGCTTCACAGATCACCCTCATCTGCGACTAGCACGGACATGGTGGAGTGCACTTCACGAACTCCTGGTTTGTTTTTTGTTTTTTTCTCTTTGATAACTATGTTTGGGGACAAATTATGTACTTATGGGGGACACCTTTGCTGATTGTGTGGTCAATTACAGCATGAGAGGGGCACTGCTTCGTCACCACGACTGGTGGACCGTATTGCATAACAATGACTCTTTGAAGTGACCCCCCAGGTGACGGTGTCCCTGGGGTGTCCGGCCGGCGACTCCCGCCACTCTGTGTGAACCACAACTACATTCTAGTTTTTTGTGGGTTTAGTTTGAGGGTGGGATGAGGTAAATTGGGATGGCTTTAGCTGTTGAGGATTGCTGAAGTGGGTGGGGGTGGGAGGGTGGGGAAGTTCTGAGTTGGAATATGTTATTGCGATCGTACCGACGAGCCAAGACCTATTTATCTTTGTCACATGTACTGGCAGTTGTGACCGAATAATGGAACCTGCAGTCCTAATCAGTGTCTCTTCCGATGAGTGAGAAGTATAATCGCCTGACTTGGAACGTCAGGGGTTTAAACACCCCCCAAAAAATCAGGCAAATATTTGCCTATCTTGACAGACATGATATTAAAATCGCTCTGCTGCAGGAGACGCATCTGACTACAACCTCTGAGACCAGGATTGCTGTTCGATGGGCTAGTTATAAATTGGCCGCCTTGTATTCCTCTTATGTTAGAGGGATCCTCATTTTAATAAAGAGGGGAGTTGCCTTTACACCTATCTATACATACACAGACAAGGAAGGGCGATGTGCCATGATGCAGGGCAAATTAGGAAACGCTCTGGTTACTCTGATTAATGTTTATGGTCCCATAGCAGACGAGCCGGACACTTACATGGGCATCTACACTATCTTGCGTGAGTGGCCTGAGGCGACTGTCCTATGGGGCGGTGATTTTAATACTTACCTAGACCCACACCTTGATAAATCAAGCCCATTAGGACTACGCACACCTAAGATAGCCCAGAGTGTCAAAGATGCAATGCTGGAGTTTGGTCTCCTTGATATCTGGCGGCTGCGTCATGGCTCAACCAGAGAGGGCACACACGCTACACCCAGTCATGGCAGCTGGTCCAGACTGGACTATTGGCTAATCAGTGAGAGGGCAAACGACTGGGTATGGGAGGTTACTACGCTACCGCGTACACTGTCAGATCATAACCCGGTACGGCTCGCACTCAGGGTCACGGGAAATGCCCACCGCCCTTACACCTGGCGCTTTAGAGCCCAGGCCCTTCTAGATCCCGTTTACAATGACGCCATCAGACGGGCCATAGAACAATATTTTGCAATCAACACGGGAACCGTGGAGAGTGCAGCTACATTATGGGAAGCCTTTAAGGTGACCATACGCGGGGTATGCATTAGTACTACAGCTGGCATTTTGAAAGACATGCGGGGTCAACTGGAACAAGTTGAACACAAACTCGCAGAGCTAGAACGCCAATACACAACCGCACCTTGCCCTGCGACGCTCACTCGCATTCACGACCTATTGACTGAATACGACTCACTAGCGGAATCGGAGGTGAAGTATAGGAATCGCAGACACACAGCGCAAACCTATGGTGAGGGTGGTCGTCCGGGCCAAAGTCTAGCCTTTAAAATCAAGACTCAGGAAGACTACCACTACACAGCTAAGATTGCAGATTCCCAGGGAGTAGAGCACTATACCTCTACGGAAATACTAGATCAGTTCCACAGTTTCTATTCGGAAATATATGCTTCCCGGGGCGGCACATCTGATGCAGACCTAGCAAAGTACCTGTCAGATATAGCATGCGCTTGGTTGTCAGACACTCACCGAAAATATCTAGACCTGCCAATAGACGAGACGGATATCAAAGCTGCAATTCGCGCACTGCCTAATCAGAAGGCTCCAGGGCAGGATGGACTCACAGCTGAATTCTATAAGGAATATATTGATTTAATTACACCTCCCTTGCTGGAAATGTATGCGGAGGCACACGAGACCGGCTCCCTGCCACCGTCTCTTCGCGAAGCACTAATCATCACTCTGTTAAAGAAGGACAAAGCTCCGGACGCTTGCGAATCTTATCGCCCATTGTCCTTGATAAATTTGGATGCAAAAATCTTAGCAAAAATATTAGCCACGCGGCTGCAACCCCTTATGTCCAGCTTGGTCCTCCCGGATCAATCGGGCTTCATACCGGAGCGCTCTACGTCACACAATCTGAGAACTATTTTTGCCATGTTTCATGTTTTAGATCCTGCTTTGCCTGCTGTTGTGGAGATGCTAGATGCAGCAAAGGCGTTTGACTCCATAGAATGGGAATATATGTTTCACATACTACGACGCATGGGGTTCCCATTGTTATTCCTGGGATGGGTTCGGCTTTTATACACAGACACATGTGCATTGGTACGCGTCGGGGGTTTGACGTCCAAACCATTCAAAATACACAGAGGCACGCGGCAGGGGTGCCCGCTATCGCCCTTGCTGTTTGCATAGGCGTTGGAGCCATTGGCATGCATAATTCGACAGCGCCATAGGGAAACGGCACTTAATTTCTTACACAAACTGGTGGGCATATCACTCTACGCTGATGATATGGTCCTGTTCATCAGAGATCCAACACAACATTTAGCAAAAAGTTTGAGGGAATACATCCGGTTCGGACTTCACTCCAGTTTGCAAATTAACTGGAATAAATCGATCATGATACCCCTAACAGTTAATACATCAACACCGAATGTGGAATACCCTTTAGTGTGGACCACGGACCCGGTGAAATATTTGGGCATCTGGGTACACCGAGACCCAGACGTAGTGATCACAGAAAACTATGGTAAGGCCTGTACCGCCCTGGACCAACAAATTGATAGATGGAATCGCTTGCCGCTCTCGCTGGCTGACCGCATCGCCATAATTAAAATGGTCATCCTACCGCGTTTTTTATATTTATTCAGTAATATCCCAATTAAGCTGACACAACACTTCTTCAAGGAACTGCGATCCTCACTACTTCGCTTGATATGGGGAGGTAGGCAGGCCAGGGTGAGCTGGTCCACACTGATTCGGGATTATGCTCAAGGAGGCTTCAATGCTCCGGATATTTTCTTATACTATTTATGTGCCCAAGCACAATATGCATACTACTGGTTCCGACCGCATGCGTTCACGCCCCATGTTGCAGTAGAGGACGGGGACGCTCATCCTGTACCACTATCGGGGGTGCTCACACACACACGCAGAGGTACTCCAAAAACGGAAATAAACTCCATAGACACGACTGTCGCTGCATGGCAAACTATAGGTAACATCACTAGCAGAATCCCGCTATATGCACCAGCACTGCCTATTGCACATCATGCGGCAATTTCAGTGACGCAGGAAGAGGGCTCACTCAGGGCACTGAGGGAAGTGGGCATAGTAACTATGCAGGATCTCTATCCGGACGGACACTTTCTCACGGCAGATGACTTAGCTCACATCTCCAACCCCTCCCCACTGTTCAATTTTACTGTGCATAGATTGAGACAAGCGGCTAAAGCTCACTACGTCACGTACCCGACTGAACCACCCACATCAAGTGCATTACAGATGATACTAGTTGCGCCTTCACGGCGTAAGCTTATCACAAAACTGTATAAAGAGATAAGAAAAGACAAGGACCCCGATGTAGACAGCAGCTTAGCTCGCTGGAATCAAAGCTTAGATCCACCATTATCAATACTGGACTGGGAACACATATGCAAACTGACTGGCGCCCTCACGCCCAATGGAAACTTGCGAATTATTCATTTCAAATTTATACATCAAACTTACCACACCCCTGTTAAACTACATAAGTGCGGCCTGAGAGACACCAGCGCGTGTAGGCGATGTGGTCATCCCGGGGCAGATTTTTTACATCTTGCATGGGGATGTGTTGGAGTGAGGGCTTATTGGGATGCGGTTCTAAAACACATTCACGAAATGACGGGAATTGTGCTTCACTGTACACCACAAATTTGTTTACTAGGTCATGTGCCGTTATTGAAGGGGGCGGTGGGGAAACTTGTGCGCATCGCGCTATTACTAGCCAAACGACGAGTGGCTCTACACTGGGAGAGCAAACTAGTTCCAAAACCTGATCACTGGTTGAAAGACATGGTATACTGTACGGAGAATCTTGCACTGTATGCAGAAGAATTACCTGTAACGTCAAGACCCAGAGACATTTGGGGACCCCTGCGAACATATCTGATAAGACTATCTGTTACCAACTCAGACACTGATTGATATTATTGGTCAACATAACATTGAATATCTGTTATTGCAACTGTATATGCTAATTTAGATGGACAAATGGACATGTAGACATTAGTTGTGAGGTAGATCGCACTATTTATTCTGTTTTTGTTGCTATTCCGCTGCCATATACAGCAGATGAAACATGTACGTTACTTGAAATGCCAATAAACAGAATTTGAAAAAAACTTATATGTAATAAAAGGGGAGTATTAAGGCTTGGCAAGGGTTGCAAATGCAAGTCGACATGGCAGTGCAAACTCCACACACAGGCTATGCAGTGGCAGGCCTGAGACGTGTTTAAAGGGCTACTTCAGTGGGTAGCATGCAATTTACAGGCCCTGGGCAAAGGTAGGGCTCTTTACTAGGGACTTACAGGTAAATATAATGTGCCAATGGTAGATAATCCAATCAAACCATGTTTAGGGAAGAGAGCATAAGCACTTTAGCACTGGTCAGCAGTGGTAAAGTGCACAGAGTCCTAAGGCCAAAAAAACAAGACCAGCAAAATTGGAGGCAAGCATGCAAAAGGTTTTTGGGAAAACCACCCTAAGGGTGACAGGTCTAAAACCATGCCTCGTCAATTTAGACCCAGCCATATGCAAATCAATTTTGACCCTTCTCTTATAGGAACAATCCAGCCCAAACTGCCAGGCCAGGTCCTCCTGAGCCAGAAAATAAGCAACCCAAAACTGGTTTTGCCCGTATTAGGGCTCAACGGTCAGTTATAGCTTGGTTCCAGTGGCACAGTGTGCATGGGACCCATGTCTGGGCATACCCATCCCACTTAGGACATCTCACTGAAGTATACAAGAAAGTAATGAATGGGATGCTTTATAAAATCTCATCTACTGGTAATTGCTCAGGCCGTATCCCAGCACCGAAATATAAACTGTATTTACAAAGTGTTAATGTATGGACTAGCAACATTCATGGTAATAAAAGTAATGGACGTGTATATGAATCTGTATTGGCTGTTATGACACATATCTGTGAACTCAAAAGGCATCAGCTGACCTGCAGAAAAGACAGTGATTTATATCACAAGCAATTATTCTGCCTACACAGTGACACCATGCAGCTTGAAAGACAATTAAGATTTTTACCACAAATTCCTCACTGATAACTTTAATTTCCAAAATATTACAGCACTAATCCAAGCCCTCCCCTTAAGATGAGAGACACATCGACTATTTCCACCTCCCAATAACTACATCCCGATGAATCATTGGTTCTGGGTACATTCGGCAGGATCAGCAGGAGGGGTGAAGCTCATTCAGGAAATTATTTAGGTACAAAGATGATTGAGGTGGGTGAAAGTGACTATCCCACCATTTATAGACTTTGCCCTTTAGTCTCCAGCTTTCACCTAGGGCTATTGTAAAGGCTTCTCACCCCTTACTAAAAGCACAGACTGAGCCTTTGAATGGTCTGATCAGCGTGGATTATTTGGTGAATCTGCAGACATCCGGTAGCCCTTTCACCTGTTGCATTTATCTGCAGGTGCCATGGCATCATCTGTACAGTAATGGAAAAAAGTCTGATAATGTGAACAGGAACACAAGCTTACATTTCGTTCTGCTGCTACAATTGCTTAATGGTTTATTTTTGGATATTGTTTTGCCACTTAGAACCTAAACAATGTTTCTCTTGCTCAGTAAGATGACCCTTTGCCATGTGCGCTCTTGATAAGTACTTAGCGCCAGATTTATTATAATGTCATGCAATACCACTTGCTGTGATGCTCTGCATGACAGGGAAAGAGCAGGAATGTGTCATCTCGACTAAGATATGATTCATTCCTTCTCTCTCTCTGCACTGGCGCACTGAGTGCAGCCTAGTGCCAATGCAGGCACTCTTGTGTCATGGTGCAAGGATGCCTGCGTGACAGGCAGGATTGTTTTTGTGCAGGATGGGACACCTAAGAAAGAGGACATAATGAGGAGAAATTTAAATATTTATGGGAAGGTTTACAACTTTGATGCAATATTGGGTTTACTACCCTTAGCAAATCTGGGGTGCGTCAAAATCCATGGGTGGATGAATAGGAATACCCATGCTCCACCCATGGAACGCCTTCACAATGCATAGTAACGCAAGGCTGTGATTTGCACTAACTTGAGTTACAGATTTACTAAGTCATGCAAGGCGGCTTTGCTTGACTCAGTAAATCTCGCTTAAGCCTCTGCGTTACCTTGCATCACCTTGCGTGATACAAGGGTAATGCAAAGGCTTAGTAAAACTGGCCCTAAATTTGTAAAGAAAAATAAGTGCAGGTACCCAAAATAGTTTTTAGAAGGACACTGCCCACTTTCATTACTGACAGTGCCCACTTCCACCATTAGTGTGACCCTCTACTTACCATGACGCCCCGCAAAGCCGCAATGCAGCGACCATGCAAGCTAACCGGCCTTCCTCAAGAGGGGGTTCAGGAGGCACTTCCCCAGAAAAAAAATTGAGAAATGGGTTAAATAGTAGTTTTACATCAAAATTTGCTAAAAAGTAATATTATCTGAAAGAGCAATCACGAAATAGAATAGAACATTCAAGGTGGGCAAAGCGTGTCAGTAGTCAGAAGGACACAACTTCTACTATATTTCATTTCCGAACCTCAACAGTGCAAGAGCCAACTAAGTCCCCATGGCCCACATAGGTTAGTGGCCAGTTCTCCACAGTTCATACTAGGCGTATGTTACATTTGACTGCTTGCATGTCTGCCTCACTTATCGTCAGCATATGGAAATATATATTTTTTTGTGATTGCCACTTGCCTTTAGCAAACTACTAACAACGCCTTATGCACCCCTCTGGCAGTCCTCTTCATCTCTGCCAGTTGTTAGCATTATCCCACAGCAATCTTGTGACCTCAGACAAATTTCACTGTTTACTGTCTATGGCTAACTCATCTGCTTCCTTCCATTGACCAGTATTCTACATTTTCTAGGCAAATAGCTCGCCATATGAGCTGCTCCCACATTGAGGGCTCCCTCAACCACTGAAAATGAGATCAACAGTTGGGAGATAGTCTGCCCTGACAATTCCAAGAGGAATTTTAAAAAACTGACTCTTACAGAGAATCCTAACCTAGAAGGCAGCAGTCTCCTAGCACAGTAAAAAAACACTGAGAAACGTATGACACATTTTGCTGCTGATTACTTCAAGGGACTGTGGCGCTGTATCAAGTTTCTACTAAATCTAAATTACTCCCTATTTAATATTCATGACCTTAAATGATGCTTTGCTTCAAACTAGCTTCACTTTTTATAAATATGAAGAAAAAAAACAGCTGAGCACTAAATATCACAGGTGCCGATCTTGTTTTCTGTGATTATCCTGGGGCAGATGAAGGTGCACACCAGTACCTTCTTCTGGACCCAGGCAGTGGGAGAGGCTAGTGAAGGCAGAGACACCTAACCGGACCGAAGAGAGCCTCAGGGAGCAAATCAACCAGTGCCTCGACTCCACAGTCCACAGACCCACGCCTGTCCCTCCTCAGCAGAGCCATCCCAGAAGAATTAAATCATGGCAGTGAAGGCAAAGGAGTGTCGATGGGCCGCATGGATGGTTTCACCTGGAGTTCGATGCCTGTGCCTAGACGGGAGTGGAAGGACCCATGCCGGGCAAGCAGCCCAGGAACTACTACGGCTGACACAAACAGGACTTTAAAAAGTAATTCGGTTCCCGAAAATAAGTGTTGGTGGAGCCCCACTGACACACAATCTATTCATTCTTTCCATCTCATCCTAACTGGGGAGGCAGGAAGAGTACTCTTCTTAGCTGCAAACAACAGATATGGAAATAAAAATGTGGGCTCTGCAATGGAGGAGAAATAGATGGGCGATGTCCACTGGTATGGAAGAGGAAAGGGGGTCTAAGGAGCTGATGGGGGGATAGCTTACAAATGTGGGCTGGTGGGGGACGTGGCAAGTAAGCCAACTGAGGGACTCGAGCTTCTCGGCTCCGATATCAGTCATCCGGGTAAAAATTCCAGGAGGTGCCCAATCACAAAAGCAAACCCCCAGAAGGTGGCTGCACCCTCCACAGATGGAGCGTGCTCGATTTTCAATGAGCACAGACTGCGGCTGTCTAGAGTACTAAGACATAGAGGGGAGCTGCTGGACAGATTCAAAATGGTGGTGTCCATGTCATGGAAGACTGGCCCCAGAGACGAGAGGCTGCCAGAGGTGAGCGGTACTCCTCCAGAGCACTGCGGGAAGGCAGAGGAGAGGGGAGCACTACCCAGGCAAGGGGTGAGGGACAAGGAGTAGCAGTCACAACCTGAAACTTGTGGGTCCTAGACGGCAGACAGCAGCCATCAGGGGCCATAAGACACCAGCGTTACTGTGAGTAACTCCCAAGGAGGCCTCTGCTGCAAGTTCATACTTGTAACTCCAAGGGAAGCTACTGCCACCCATTCATTCTCTCATGAAAAGGACTCTCCCGGAGGACTGAGGGTGGTCCTTTCACAAGTACACACCGAGACCATTGAAGAGAGCACATCTGGGACAAACCTAAGCATGACACATGCTCAGCACTAGACATCAATGCAAGGGCAGCACTGACATTTAGGTGGAGAAGACTGATGGGCCACAATGCAACTGACCAACATATGACAACAGAGGCTAACTGAAAGCAAGGAGAGCCGCCACAGCTTTCTCGGCCATACCGTGAATCTGTCATATAAATCTCCTCCGGGGGGATTTACATTAACAAAGGATTACTCGCCTCAAAAACGCTCAAAGCCCTCAGGCAAGGGAATAGATGCATTCTGGGACACCAGTCAAAGAGGGCTGAAGAGCACACAGGGGGGAGCCCTTCTGGAAAAGCCTGACTTGGCCGCCAGGAAAGACGAATCAACCCTCACGAAAAGTGACCTAAAGGCCTGCCTGCAGGAGCTCAAGGAAGAACTGAAGGCTAATCTGAAACAGTAGCTAGAGAGCCTCAGAAACAGCACCAACGGCACAATAAAGACACTGAATAAAGACAATGAACAAATTGGTACAACAATGGTTGACCTGCAGACTGATATACGAGAGCTGACACATGGAAAAACAGAGAAAACCGACAAAATTAAGACATTGTAAACACAGGTGCACACCCTGCAACATAAATGCAAAGACCTGGAGAAAGAGGGCACAAAGGGATGACAATAGAGTCAGAAATGTGACAGGAGAAGTGAAAGAAAAAAACACAGGTCCAGATTTGAAAATTGTCGGATGGGTTGCTCCCTCACAAACATGATGGATAACCCACTCTCCTTCTTACAAGTGCATTTACTTTTATGGAACTTGTAATAAGGTTGGACAGGTATCTATAACGTTTGAGACCGAGGACCTATCTGCCAAATTCTAAATCGAGTTCACAATTGCCTATGCACTCTCACTATTTAGCTACAAACTGCAAATAAAGGATGGAGAGACTGTTTTTTTAGAGAAAACTTAGTGGGGACAAAGATTACGAATAGCAACACCAGACCCAGAGACATAATTAAAAATCTTTCTTCATTCCAGAAAAAACAGGATAACTTAAATAACCACTGATATTTCTGCTACTTCACTCTGGCAGAGACTAGCGTATACTACTGCAAAACCTCTCCCAGTCCTCCCGCGAAATGAAGGAAGCTGAAAAACCTCATTGATTCTGTAAATGGAAGGAAGTCAAGTATTTTGTGGGCATTTCCATGTAGAGTGGGCTTCCAAACTGATAGCAGGACTCACCGTGTTAACATGTCAGAGGAAGAACTCAAGCTACTGGGGAAACGGAATGGGGTGGGCAATCGCAGATGGTAAGGTGGGGGAAGTGAAGAGAGAAATGGGGAGGTCTCTCCTACCAAAGCGAAGATCCACAGTAGAGAACCCACGACAAGAGGACAAATGGAAATGAAGCTTATAAGGAGACTTGCCCTTTTAGCAGAATAATTTCTGTTCTGCAACTGGAGTTAAAAAGCAAGTGAATAACTCTATACAAGATTGTTTCAAAGCAACACTATATAATCATTTATGATAAATCATGTACATACATTTAAGAAAAGAACAACAGATGGAAATATTCCATGATTGATATATTTATTCTTTCATAATTTTATGTTTTCATTATTTGTAAACAAAAACTTTTGGAGAGTTATATTTAAAAAAAAAAAGAAATTAACAAACATAAATGTCACAACAACATAAACATACATATATAGAGCACATAAAGCAATAAAATGACAATTCATAAATCATTTTTAGTATCAGTTGAGATGTCCAATATCAATGTCAATCGAAGGAAGGCTAGCGGTAGATAACACTACGCGTGTTTCGGCATATGTGCCTTCATCAGGAGACCATCTTAGCTATAACTTTTCATTATGTGTAGAGGAATCAAATAGCAAATTCGCCGCACTTCTGACTTTTGATCTTTAGGTAAAGATATTTATTTTTGGATACAATTATTTAATAGATTTCATATAGAGTATCAAATAGTGGTGTGCCAGTCAGGGTCAGCTTTATAGTTCTCAGGTTTAGACCATATGATTTGGTCACTACGTGTCGAAACGGTGTACCCAAAAAATATCGGAGCCTGTTTTATGGCCACCAGTGGCAGGTTCAAATTCTCGCGCTGGATACGGAAACGTTTCCGTATCCAGCGCGAGAATTTGAACCTGCCACTGACACGATATACTGCCATATGGTGGCCATAAAACGGGCTCCGACATTCTTCTAGCCTTCCTTCGATTGACATTGATATTGGACATCTCAACTGAAACTAAAAATGATTATGAATTGTAATTTTATTGCTTTATGTGCTCTATATATGTATGTCTATGTTGTTGTGACATTTATGTTTGTTAATTGTATTTTTTTTTAAAATATAACTCTCAAAAAAGTTTTTGTATACAAATAATGAAAACATAAAATTATGAAAGCATAAATATATCAATCATGGAATATTTCCATCTGTTGTTCTTTTCTTAAATGTATGTACATGATTTATCATAAATGATTATATAGTGTTGCTCTGAAACAATCTTGTATAGAATTATTCACTTGCTATTGCTTTTTTCCTTTGTATTCAATTCCCTACGAGTAGCAAGTTCATTGTGTATGTAGGGGTCCCTGCTTTTCAAAAATATACTGCAACTGGAGTTAGCCTGAATCATTTGAGGACAAATGGCTTGTTAAGAGATGAACATAAGAATTTAAAATCATATGGTTGACCGACTCACTCACAACACCACAACAAAGACTGGTAATCCAACTCATTAGGGGTAGTTATTTTGCCTTCCGTATTCTTGTTGTCAGTTGGAACTGTACAGGTTAGACATCTTTATTCGAGTTGTTCAGATGCCTGGCAGGGAGGGCGTGGAGGGCGACATGAGGAAAAACACAGGCATGAACATTTCAGACCACCTCAGATACAGAGAGGTGATGCTAATCGATTTCAATCCAAAATATAAACCCACGAAAACCATTTCAATGCACCCACCAAGACAGGAGGGGTGGACATCCTAATGGTGAAGCCTTTTCATATGATAATGTTTTAGGCACTTTTCGATAAAGAGGGGAGGTCTGCGATGATAAAATATCCTTTTAAAGAGGAACAATTCACAATATCGACCCTATACACATAGAATCAAGGGCAAGACAGATTTCTGGAGAAGGATTTAAAGAAAGGCTGCTAATACTCAGAGATGACTTCAACACAGCCTCACAAAGCGCATTGGATAGGTCCACATCCGCTTGGTCCACCAACGGAAATTTCCAAAGAGGTTCATAAATGAATCCAGGAGTTGGGATAGTTGGTGCTTGGAAAGTGATGCACCCAGGGTATGATCTTCAACTCCAGCAGTGGACCTGGTGTCAGATACTGGTACAGGCATTTTAACAGTCTCAGAACACACATACATATGGTTAGAACTTGACTTGCACTCAATAACACAGGGACACAACAAGTAGGTTGGACAAATATCTTTTTCAGGACGCAGCTAACACAGCAGAGATACCTGCCGGTATAGATGACAAAATAATGGATACATCTCTAAATATGTATTGGGATGTTCCTAAAGTGGTAGTTTGAGGTAAACCTACCCAGGATGCTGGATAAATGGGTGCAGCACTACTATGGTGTGGATGGTCTGCAGCTAGCAGGCCTTCTCTCTGGCCCTGCAGTTTACCTGGGAGCTTCTGATGGAAGTGTATGAAAAGTCGTGAGAAAGATCATGAGATAGAGGCAGTAGGACGCTGGATGTTGGTGTGATTGGCTGGCAGGAGGGTGGGAATGGAACAGCGGATGGCTATACCATGGTTTTATAAGTTTGGAATCAAATGTTTGGCATGTGGTAAACAACAAGAATTTTGAGATAGGATGGAGTGCTTTTGCTATCTGGATAGCTCCTGGGAAGCTGTGCCAGGGGTCAGGAACCATCTTGGGAGTTTTTATAGAGCCCTGGCACAGGTGCCAACCTGGAGTATGCAGGAAAGATGGAGTGCCAGTCATGTCAGGCCAAATTCATATTCATGAATGAGGGAAAGACTTCCATAAGTAATACCACTATATAAATATTCAAATAATCTTGAGCATAGGCTTAAAGGAAGGACATATCTCAACTGACTTACTTTTGAGTCTTAAGCAGAGGAAATAAAGCACAGTGGACTGAATTAGAGTCCGCTCGCTCGAGGAGGGACATCACAGCATGCCAGATCACAGAACGTATTGGTAAGCTCTCCACTTTAATATTTACATGTGTAATAAAATAACAGCCTTACATTTGTAATAAAATAACGGCCTTAGGGGCCATATGATGCTATATTTCAGCTGAGCTGGAGGATGAGATGGTCTCTGCGGCCCAGGGCTTTGGGCATTTTTCTTAGATCTGGAGAAACTCTGTAGCATTCACTTCCCGGGAGAGATATCACAGCAGGCTGAGCCATGGTACCTAGTTCTCTCGGGAATTAATGTTCATAGTTTCAGCGAAGTCATCAGAAAATGGTAAGCACCTATCTCTGTGCGCTCCACATAAAGAAAAGGTCTTTCACCCAAATCTACATCTTGGGTAGCAAGTCGGTTATCCTCTCAAAATCAAATGAAAATCAAAATTAAGCGTTATTTGATTTCTTCATGGGAAACCATAAAGGCATGTGCAACAAAACATATTCTGTTAAAATAAATTAAAAGCGGTATACATTCCATAAATACCAAAGTACCAATATTTTTATAGCACCATAAAATATTCATATTAAAAAGGTCTGCATTGTTGACTGTAGTGACATATCATCACAGGGACATTTACAAAGAGTAAATGAGTAAATGACATATCATCACAGGGACATTTACAAAGAGTAAAGTGAGATTTAAGACAATCCCTATTAATGTCATGGTTAAGGGTAGTTTTTTCAGTGGACCAGATCTTGTGCCATAAAAGAACTATCTGGATCGTAATTCGATCGGTTAAAAAAGTTAGTCTCAACTCAACATGGCATACTTAGGAGGAAGAGCTAGTTGGTACAGCTAGAAGGATACTCAAAAAGGCATTCTCCACCGCTTGCAAGTTAATATACCCCCATGCATCTGCTCCGTATACAACTGTTGACACACACTTTGTCTTATAAATGATTAATGGTTCTTTAGGCGGTTTTCTGACTAACTTCCTCGAAAAATTGGACAATGCTGTGATAGTTTTCATGAAAAATAACTTCCTGTCTCCACGTCCCATCCTGATCAAACAAATTACCCAGATAGGAGAATGTGTTTGTGGAACCAATCTTCTCATCCTCAATAAACATATCGCTACATTTTAAATTCCTTTTTCCACACTTCATTATGAAGGTCTTGTCTTTGTTAACTAACAGGCCTAAGTTCTGCATGTAGTTGGTAAAGCTTGTTAGTAAATGTTGGAGCTCCACAGGAGTGTGGGCCATAAGTACAGCATCATCAGCGTAGAGGAGGGCAGGAATTGGGGGCGGAAAATTTGTGGTGAATCACTACACTGTTCGGTCAGTATACTTCCCAGACTACTGATATAAGTGTGCAAAGAAAAGCCGCCAATACACAGCATAGCCCTATCCCTCTCTCTACACTGAATCATGTAGTACCCTCTCCCTTATCACCATACTGCACCCTTGCTCTGGTCCCAGAATATAGTTGCCTAAGGAATTGTAATAAAGGTGGATCAACTCCTAAGTCGACCATTATGTTCCACAGTTTGTCGTGCCCCACACAATCACAGGCCTATGATAGATCTACAAATGCTCAAAAAAACTTCCCTGCTTGGCCAGGGTATATTTCCCAATTAAGAGCTTCAAGTTGAGTCCCTGCTCGACTGTCCCTAGTCCTGTTCTAAAACTGAACTGCAGGCAGATAAGATTTCATTAAATTCAGCCCAATCCTGGAGCATATTCAGTACAATACGTCCTGCTACTTTAACCAATGTGTCAAGTAATAATATTGGCCAGTAGAAGTCAGGGTTGAGTCGATAACCTTTTGATATAGATTGGTACTATAAGTGATTCTGCCCAAGTTTCTAAGAAAACCTACACTACAACATGCTTCAAAAACCAGTGTTAATAAGGGAGCCCAAAGAGCAAGGTTGGCTTTAAAAAGGTCAACTGGTATACCATCAGGCCAGGTGCTTTTCCCCCTTTACTTGCTTTTAGAGCTTGAGTGACCTCTTCCAATTTAAAAGAGAGGACGATGGACATTTTGGGAGGAGACTGGATGGGGGGGTGATGCCAATGAGGAGCCACAGATGCCTAATTTCTCCTTCAGCATTTTATAAATGTTGGAAAAATGGGATATTGATTCCATTTCGCCAATCGCGATCTCTAATCGACGGCCAACCATGAGTCTCAAAAAGGGGCATTTATTGCGCGCCAAAAGGCAGTATTGTCTTTATCAGTGCCAGCGTCAAACAGGGCCTCCCATGCTTCCTCTCTCAACCCCTTTCTCCGTTCTCTTAATGCTTTATTATACTCCCATCTACATACCTTTATTTCATTCCTACACTTCGGTAATTTTTGTAAGGCATCTTTCAGTTTCTTGTAGGCCTTAATACATCTCATGTCAAACCACCCATGCTTGTGATTTTTTGTTTTTCTATTTATTTCAGATAAGCCCTTCTTAATCCCTATCGTAATCTGTTGGAAGGCTTCTAAAACTTTTGCATGATTCAAAGTATCATCCAGGCAATCCATAAAAGCTTTATTGTATGTGATCACTAATTGTTTGATACATTTATCTGGATCTACTTTAGATCAATGCAGGGAGTAGCCATTATTTCTATCAAGTGTGATGCCATCAATCAAGTATCGGTTGTTATCCCTGTTTTTTTTTTACATCATCAAGCAATACAAGACATAGACTCTGGGGAAAATGGTCATTTAAATGGTTACTATGTGTGACAAAACCCTTAACCCTGGTTGAGTGTCTATTTGACAGTAGTACATAATCTATGATGGTGTTTGCGCCTCTACCATTGAAGGTACAGCTAAATGGAACTGGCGTAGTACATAATTCATTACTGAATGCTAGATCATACATAAATAATATTTCATTTAGGCTGTCCCTATAAGGAGTGCGTGGGAAATGGGAATAATCAGTCTTTTCACTGGATGTTAGGACACATGTTTTTCCTGTATGGTTTAAACACAAACTGGTATTAACATCTCTGCCCCAGAGTATAATCGAGTCCTTAGCAGTACCACTGTGAATATGCTCAAGATCTTTGCCCAATTGTCTAAGTACTAGGCATATTTCCTTGGTTGGTGCATTATTATAATAGTTCACCACTACTAATAAACAGTCTGAAGCTAATTCAATGGTGATAACTTGATAAAAAGCATTGGATACTACCAAAAGTATTTTGACAAAACTAATAGAGTTCAAAATGTAAGTACAAAAACCCCTTTGGGTCTTCCAAATATGGATGGTATTGCTGGAGTATGGTATGTCCTATATCCATTAATGTGTAATGGGTCCACCACTCAAGTTTCCTGAAAACAAAAAATACTAAAATTGCTAACAAAAGCTACCCACTCTAACATGGCAACCTTAAAATGCAATCCTGCAACATTCCAGTATAGGACCTTAGTTGGAACACCTGTACTATTAGTTATAGCTGGACTAGGGCAGGGTTACGTATCAATATTGGGGTTTCTACAGGAAGAGTATATTCAGTTGTCTCACAAGTTCCTAACACTTCCCCAATAGGGACAGTACGGTTAGCTAATCTGACTCCATTACATTCGGGGGCCATAAAGGGTTCTGGAGTAAGTCAATCTACACCATCTTGTCTTGCCAAGGTCTCAAAGCGGTTATTAACTGGTATATTATAAGGGACCCCATATGGACATCCCGTATTTATAACCCCCTTCGATCTTGTTGGTTCCCTGTTGGTTGGTGATTGGTAGAAATATCCCAGTGTAAGCAAAGTAACACTTTGTCAGGAAACCGTAGGTGACTGGCTCTTTTGATAATAGTTTCCACCATCCATGGTGTTTTAAATGAAAGAGCCACACAATCTCCTTGTAAGGTTTTACAGCCCCTCCCAATCTATCTCACTCTTCTAACCATTTTTATGTCAGAGAAAAGGGCCTGTGTTAACCCGGTTTTACTTCCCACCCAGTGCAAGGCTTTGTTCGTCGAAGTGGCCCAAGATTCAGTTTCTGAAGGTGATAAAGTTGGGACGTTTGCCAAGAGCGCCACATAAGGGGTTGCGGCTGGTGGCAGATAGAGGCGATCGAAGATAGGTATACAATCTATCTGTGCAGGATTGCCTATGTTGGACTGTCTATTTACTGGCATGGCCTCATTACGATGATGGTAGGACTGCCATCGTCATCCCATCGGTGGCTGTCCCACTGCCATCGCAATATTGTTTTCCGCCCGCCACATTATGATGGCGGGCGGATGGGTGGCGGTCGGAGAGACCGACCACCATGGATCCGACGGGCTCCTTGGAGGGAACATCGATCCCTACAATGGTGGTGGTGCCTGCCAGGCACCGCCGTAGGGATTACGATGTCCCTCCCCGCCGGCTGTTTCACGGTGGTTTACCCGCCATGAAAAGGCTGGCGAAAAGGGACATTGGGGGCCCATAGCAGGCCCCCCTTCCCCCTTACCCTCAGTTTTGGGTCTAGGGGGGCACCTACATATCCCTGCACCATGTGGCAGGCACCGCATGGTGCCTCCCACGTAGTGCAGGGATATGTGAAATGTCAATTTTTTGTACTCGGCATGTGCTGCAGACCGCAGCACCCGCCACAATACAAAATATAGACATTGTGACCGCCATGGTGGCAGCCGCATCCTAATTCGGCTGGCGGGACCACCAACTTGTAGTTTCCGTTTGGATGGCGGGCGGACGTAAGTCCGTCTGCCATCCTAATGAGGCCCTTAATTCTCCAGCCTTGTGGGCATTCTTCATCCTACATACTTCTGAGTTTGGGTGGGATGGAGGGCGGACCGTGCCCTTTAATACACTTTTTGCAGGACACCCTTTGCATAATCCCCTTGATTCAATAGTTCTCTAGTAGGGCCCATCTGTATGCTTTTTTTCTATTTTTTCCTCCCCACTATGTGCTCCAAATACTTCTACGTGGTTCTGGGTTGCCAGCTGCGCCTGCATCACCTTCATCATATTAATACAGGCAGTAGTCAGTATTTCCACTTGATTGAATCTGGAAGTAATGGCATCCATTGGCATCCTCATAAATGAATCTAGCGATTAAATCAGGGAGGTCAAATGTTTTTTATCTCCAGTATTGTATTTTAGGGGGCGGTTTAACAGAAATTTAATTTTTGTTCTAACTAGACCTAAATTCCAATAGGCTGTGATAAAAGGAATATAGGGGCATATTAGCAAGGGCACTATCGCCGCTTTAGCGGCACTTTTGCCGCTAAAGCGGCGATATTTATATCACCCTATCAGCAAACTGTCTCTAACAGCAGTTAGCGACAGTTTGCGGGCATTAGCGCCCGTTTGTTTACCGCTTTGCATGTCAGCGATATTTATCGCTAATGACATGCAAAGTGGGCGTTCCCGACGAACAAACCTGGGAAACACTCGCTAACAGGCCTATCGCCTATTAGCAAGGTGGCCATGGCCCCAGTTAGCGACGTGAAAAGTCGCGCTAACCGGGGTCATCGCCATTTATTTAACACCTGCAATTAGCAGGTGTTAGCCATACCTAACATGGGGGTGGATTATGCTGATACGACCACAGGGTCGTATCAGCAAGGTGTTCTCCCTTCTCCATGCAACATCGCTGGTTTTTCAGCGATGTTGGCCCATTTCCCCCGCTATCGCTGGAATATTCATCGCCATAGCGCTAATCGTTGCTAATACAGCGTTAGCGTGGCGATATATTCCAGCGATAGCCGGCTATAAAAAAAATCACGCTAAGCAGGGTTAGCGATGATTATCGCCTCTTCTTGCTAATATGCCCCTTAGGGTTTGTGTAGTACTTACATTGCATGAGGTGTGGTGATTTTTTATCCCAATGGAATTCCAAGTTTGTATAGAAAATTAGTGTTGTAGTTCAGCTTCCCATAAAAGTTCTATGTTGTATTTAGGACGGTTAAGTGTAGAGTAGTAAAGAGATTTACATAAATAAGACACCTTACAGAGTGTGTATAGGGTTGATTGCATTGGGAAAGGATTATGGTTAGAAGGAGGAGTCTGTGAAAGTAATGAGTAATGTTGTATGATAGACATTTATAGTGATTCATATTTGAGAGTGGAGGTGGCAGAGAGGCCAAATTTGGCCTGGACTTCATTTAAAGAAAGGAAATGTGTCCCTTGAAATAGATGTTTGACCTGAATTATTCCCTTTCCCTTTTCGACCCAGTCCCTCCAAAAAATAGTACGATTAGAAATCTTAATAGATTTACTATGCCAAACAGAGGATTCTAGAATAAACACGCAAAGGAGCAAGAGATCTGGAAGGATATAAGGTGAATATAGAATGCATAATAGTAGGTGATACAAAAGAGTGTGGACGGTGAGGGAAATAAGCCAGAGACTGAAAAAGGAAAGGGAAATTTAAAGAATCCTCCAACTGATGCCAGACCATTAACGGTGTCTCAGCAGCTGAGTAAATGTGAGATAAAACTTGTTTAATTAAGAAGGAGGAATGATACTGTCGAACGTTGGGAAAATTGACTCCATTATCTAAACCTTTCTGGTACTTTTGGTGCTCCGGAGTAGTCCAGAGCCTCTTCCAATACAAGATTTTATGTATACCAGTTTTGGAAAATAAGGGTCTCATCCCCAGGTCAAGTCTAAGGGGAAGCAATGGGGTACTAATAGGGACACCTACCAATTGCCCGATGAATGGATTTTTAACAGCTATATGCCCCCTGTGATTTGCTCTAGTTTGAGCCTGCATTGGGTGATGTGATGTGTGCCTGCCATTCCATATGTTCAGTGACTGTAATACCCAGGTATGTGAATGATTGCACCTTTTTAAGGGGAGACTCTGCTAGAACTGGGTTAGACCTGGTTGAGTGCCTTGGGTTTAGAATCATGTACTTCGTTTTGCCTATATTGATTTCCAAGCCCCGATCCCTGCAAAATTGTTCAAAACTATCCAGGAGCTTCTGCAAGCCCATGAGAGATTTTGATAGCAAAAGAGTGTCATCAGAGAACATGAGGGCAGGAATCCTCATGTTCACTAGTCTAGGGTCTGATGCAGCGCGTACAATAAAAACTATTCTCCTCCTAGGTTACTTATAGGTCATCCAGGGGCAAACTATATTTCTCATATCCTCATGACGATGGGGCCCATAAACATCGTCTAACACACCCGCACACTCCTGGATTTCCTTTACACCTTTGTGAAATTCTGTACTCCTAGGAGAAACATGAGAACTAAATGGAGAACACCATTTTATGTACCGCTGGAAGAGCCAGGATATCTTATTACCTTATTTTGTCCCTTTCTTTTAGTTATTTCTTAAGATATTCCTGCTTATTGCTTGTCGATGAATCATTCATTTAAGAAATTAGTTCATAGTGATTAAGACCAGCTGAATCACAATAACCAATTACTTATGTCACAATCATTTAGGAAAATAACCACTGAGTCATTTTGTGTTTAAAGAATCTTAAATTTTATATAATTTAAAAAGCATGAAATTTTTTTTAATACTTTATTCAATTATTCATTCTTAAATTCACAATTTTTATTAAGCATAATTAATTTATTGCAGAAAGGAAAATTTGTCATGAAGCCAAAACCCTAATTACCTGCCTAGCTTCCTAATTTAGCCTAATGATTTCTAACCTAAGTTAGGAATTAGAAATAGCCTGATTCTCATACTCAACTGTAAAATAAAGACAGCAACAGCAACTTCAGCTCGTCAGCATCAGCTACCTGCAACCCGTCTCCTCTAACAGTCTTTCAGCATCTCCCGCTCAGTAAGGGATCGATCAGGACCACCCAGCACTGGAAGCCATCAATACGACTCTTCAACTCCTCTCCTGACCGTGCCTGCAACCACGACTGACATCAACTGACCCCCTCCCACTAAGAGTAGGCCCTCTTATACCCTAATTCTAACTTTGCTAACTAACTGTTGCAACATTAATATCACGCTTTTCTTTCATTGGTCCATGCATGTCAGCTTATTCATTCTTTAATCAAGTTCTCTTGGATTCAAGGGTCCTTGGATCATTTCCTTTCCCATACGTTTAAACATTTCCATCCGATTCGATCAGTTCATTTGTAACTTCTTTCGACACATTCGAGAACTCCGCAGTCATTGTCCTTTCTCTTAGACTTGTTTCCCACGGGCTCTCTGCTGATCATCATGGCACACTATCAGTTCAATTAGGTCACACCAGCCTTGACCATTTCTTGCATCCTAACCTCTCAGAAACATCACGAGGTTGAGCTTTCTCCAATTTCATCCCGTGTCATGTGTTCCCTTGCGCCTGCGCACATCTTCCCATTGGCGGCCATTTTATCTCGCCACTCGGTTATACTTTAGAAGCACTAATTTGAGGCAAACAAAACATAATTAAAAATAGAGAAAAATATCCCTTTCGTTTCCCTCCCGTCTACGTACCCCAATTAGTTGTTACCTAGCAGAAAGCAACATTTAAGCTGTTCCTTACTTACCATCACTATTTGTTTTTGCAACGACACGTTTTATTTCTATGAAGCCCAATAACATGCATTTATTTTTATTAGTACGCATTTATTTTTACGTTATAATTTAGACACACGGACATTTATTAATAGATTATTTAGCACACACATTGGCATATTACCATTCCCACACATACAGTGTTGATTAATACATTTAAACGAACATTTTATTAATAATTTATAAAATTTGTTAGGGGTTAAATTTTTTTATTTTCCCTGCTCCATCAGGGCATTGTTATCAACCTGCCCCAGGTAGTCTATAAGGCGGTTGATGTAAAGGGAAAAGACGTTGGGGCACGTACACAGCCCTGTCTTACCCCTCTGCTTACGGGGCAGGGCTCTGACAGCTCACCAGCCTGGCCACACCTCACCTGCAACGAATTGTTCATGCGCAGCCTCACTATGGGGGTCATTACGATGGCGGTTGGACTTTCGTCCGACCGCCATTGTTGCGGTAGTGGAACCGGCCACCTACGAGGTGGCCTACCCACCTACCGCATTATGATGCGACCGCCACCATGGCGGTCGCAGGCCCTATCCCTAACATTGCGGCGGGGATGCAGTCAGCAGCCCCCCCAATGCCCAGAAAAAGGCACTTGCATATCCCTGCACTACGTGGCAGGCACCATGTTGTGCCTGCCACATGGTGCAGGGATATGTAGGAGGCACCATAGGTGCCCCCCAGTGCACTTGCCCCAGGCCCAGAGATGAAGGGGGGCCCGCTACGTGACCCCAAATCCGTTTCCGCCATTCGTTTTGCTGCGGATTGTCTGCCCCAAAACGAACGGAGGAAAGGGATATCATAATCCCTACGGCAGTGCCCGCAAGGCACCGTCACAATGTTGGGCAATGTTTTGGTTCCGACAGGCGGTCGGAACCGTGGTGGGTGGTCTTTATGACCGCCGCGCTTAACCAATGATTCCCCACGCCATCATAATTTGGCGGGGGGGAAACAGCAGCACGATGGCGGAGGGCCCACCACCGAGAGGCTGTCGATGGCAGGCCTTCCGCCATCATAATCTGGCCCTATGTTAAGTAAATCACTAGGTACTCCCATCTCTTGCAGTACCCACCACAGAGTGGATCTGGGGACCAAACCACAAGCGGAGCGAAGGTCAACAAACAGGACCTACAGGCATCCACTCCCCAGAGTGACTACCTTCCAGTACACCATCTGGAGCCAGAACCCCTAATCAATCATGCTTGTGGCCTCTCTAAAGCCTGCATGTAGAGGGGACAGAGTGTCATTCCTAACCATCCACTCCTGCAGTCTGCTAAGTATGACCCTGCAAAACAGCTTTTGCGAGCTGTCAATAAGACGTATAGGTCTATAATTTAATGGTTCATTGTCAGGCCCTTTCTTGTGAATGGGTATGATTTCTGCCCCAGCCCAAGTGGGGGACAAAGGGGCCCCTTTTAGAAATGCTGTAAATAGTGGAGAGAAGTAAGCGCCCCAGATGTCAGCCTCCCTCTGAAATACCTCCCCAGGAATTTTGTCTAGACCTGGTGCTTTATTGGGTACTATGCTCTGTATGGCTAGACATATTTCCTGCTCTGTTATTCCCTGTTCATTTAGGGCACACCTCGGGCCGCTGCTTCAACATCCTCTCCTATCGCCTGTGTTAATCGGCCCCTAGTCCCCAATCCTAAGGAATCACTAACAGCTGGGAACTGTTCTTCCTTCTGCACATACAGTCTTGAATAATGGGCTACCCAGTCACTTGCTGGAATGTTAACATCTGTAGGACATGCCCTTCCCTAGCCTCACTGGAGATAATGTTCCAGAACCAATGGTGATCCTTGCAATTGGCAGCCTGTAGCAAGCTCTCCCATTTGTCCCTTTCTCAATCTTTTTTAGCATCAACATGGGCCTTTTTATGGATATGCTAGGCCTCCTGGATCAAGGACCTGTCTTGCTCCTTTATTGCCTTGACCAATTTGGACTTGGCATCTCTGCAGGTTTTGTTGTACCAGGTCGGAGGTTGCTTCCTCTCACCAGTACGCCTGGTTTCAACAAAAAATAGGGTCCTTAGCTTTCTACACAGGCCAATGTGGATTTCAGAAATGGAATCCAGTGACTCTGCCCAACCCTTCAGAAAAAGTGGCACCAGACCCTCCATCCCTTCAGACAGAACATGGAAAATCTGACTTATAGCCTCTTGCGAGGTCTTCAAGCTACACCATTTAACCCTACGCCTATTGCTAGAGATCCTCAATCTCCTGTCCAGTGGCTCTCTACGGTGGTCAGCCTGTTCAACTAGGTTTAAATTCAGTGTAAGACTAGAGCATTGTGGTCACTATCCTGTTGAGGCACTACTTGCATGTCTTCGAGGTGTGGACATAGTTGAAACCCCAAAAGAATATTATCAATCAGGCTGGTTGAGTTTGGGCAATTAAATGTGTGAGCCCCTAGTCGATCTGAACTGGTTCTGCCAATACATGCTCTCAACCCCTGATTTAAGGTAAGGGCTTTTTTTTTTATTGCAGTCGGAGACCATTTTCCCAGGGGAGATATTTCAAGGGCTGGGACTCACCATAAGTGATCCTCTTCCTCTGAGAGGGACGGGATATCGAGACCCAAAGGCTTGAACTGACAATTAAGGTCGCCCCCCACAATTATTCTTCCATCTGATGACTGAAGTGTTATATTTGCATTCAGTTGGTCAAGAACTATTGTTTCCCAGCCTCTTCCAGCTGATCTACAGTACACATTGTATATTAGGTAGGTTTCACCCTGTGGGGGCTCAAGGCATATACACAGTAGATCAAGGGAGTCAACCATGATTTCTTTTATTGTGCCCCTCACTGTAGTCTTAACCCAAATCGTGAGACTCCCAGAAGGCCGGCCCTTGCCTGCGGTGGTGGCAACCTTGGTATAGTTAACGTAGCCAACATGGAACTGGGGTTGTAGGGACCATGTCTCTTGGAAGAGGCACACGTCAAACTATTCAATGAACTCACACCAGTCCAGAAATGCGGATTTGGGTCCCAGCCCCGCCGCATTCCAAGAGATAAATTCGACCTTCCCAGGGACACTTGGAACAACACTGATTGGATACGTTGGAAGATCCTCTGGCTGACCTTCAAGACTATTGGGGGCTTGGGGCAACCTATTGTGAACTATGATGGGAGTCACTTGATTATCCATTACCTTGTTGGCCGGAGGTCATTCCATGGCCTCCAGGTCACTCACGGCAGAGAACCTTTGAAAACAGGCAACATGACCGGGTGCGGCCATAGGGCGTTGGCGTTGGGCTGGAAGGAGGGAGGTGGCCTGTAAAAGAATCCAAGAGGCAGAGCAACTACCTTAGTTTCAGCAAGGTTGTGAAGTGCCTTAGCGCTCAGGATATTATGTACGCATACAGACCTGTGAAAATATAAAACAATGCAGTCCCCTTCAATATCTTTCTTAGACTGCCCCACCCACCCACCCTTCTGGCCATTATAATTTCATTTGATCACCAGTCATTGAAATGGTTATGCTTAAAGAGCCAATCAGCAGACTTGTTGCATAGTACGTCCTAAAGCTCATGCTGCCCAACCTTCAGCATAGGAACCCCAGCCAAAAGGACAAGCTGCGGGGGGAAAGCTCAAGTAGTCTGGGCATGGGGCATATGGATAGCTAATAGGGGCCAGTATGGGCAATGCGTAGTGCGCGGGGCAAGGGAGATGGCGTTGATCTGTGGGCGAGCACCAGATTGAATTACTCCACTGTCATGGTAGGCAACAACTGTGGATGGTCTAGGGCTCTTCTTAGCTGGCTGGTTAGAGATTAGGATAGTGGTACCAGTAAGGTGATCGCTAGGAATCTTGTAAAAGTCAGTTGGTGGGGAACAAGTAACGGGACAATCCCTTGTGCACTTTATGTGTTCATGCAAGGATTTGTGAAAGGCAGGAAGCACAGAGTTTTCAAGATTATCCAGACGGTCCATCACTTGTTTCAGTTTATCCTCCAGTATTTACCCAAATTTGTCACACAATGCTGCAAGGGTCAGGGAATCCAAAGAGTCCATGAGATGTATGGTGTCGGTCTGGCATTCTGCATTTTGGGGCAACGACATGGGCATTAGTTGGAACCATGTTTCTAATTGGCCCCCGGGTGGGCCAGGTCCCAGGTGAATGTCTATAATATGTAGGAGGGGGGCTCACGAGGTCCCCCTCATAGAAGCCTTAAAGCCCTGGGGACTGCCACCTCCCTGGGGCATTATGATTAATTTATGCAGGGGTAGCCTGGGCAACCCCCATGCCCTGGGGACCACCATCTCCCCTGGTCAAATGTATGAATGTGGGGTGCCTGCATGGCCACCCGCAGTTCCAGGGACCACCACATCCCCAGGGCTAAATATGACAAATGTGGGGGGCACACAGTCTCCCCACAGCCCCGGGAACCGCTACCTCCCCGGGCAAAGGGGTTATAATTAAAGTTGGGCTGTGCGGCCCCCAGCAACCCCAGGAACCACCACCTCCCCAGGGCTGTGTCCTGTAATGGAGTGAGGCCTCCTGAAGTCATAGATGGCCCTGAGAACCCCAGCGCCAGCTCCTGCTACCTCCTAAGGTGCCCATCCTTGGGAGGTTGCTGTTTGCTATGGCTTGACGGAAGCTTTACCTCTCCCGCCAGGCCATAGCAAACTGTGCTCGCTTTCAGCAAACGAGAGCATTGAAATGCTCTTGCTTGCTGAAAGCGAGAACAATTGCTTTGGCTGAGAGGGAGCTGCATGTGAGCAGCTCCCTCTCTGTCAAAGCCATGCCGGCTCCCACAGGAGGCTGGGAGCCGGCAGGGACTGCAGAGGGCTTGAGGCTCCCCCCGCGGTCCTCAGCTCTACAAGGTAGTTGCCCTGGGTGGGACCAGGACACCCACACTAGAAGCCGGGCTCTGAGGGATGAGGTCCACAGGGCCAAAATCAGCCAGGGAGGGGGAGTGGCACAGCCTGTCCCCTTGTTTTTTTTTTAATCAAAAAAATAAAAGGCCGGGCTCTGGGGGATGGGATCACAAGGTTTTGAAATCTGCCCAGGAAGGGGGGGGGGAGAGCTCAGTCCCCCTCTTTGGCAAAACTTTTTTTTTTTTTTTTAAAAGGCCAGGCCCCAGGGGATGGGCCCCTGGGGCCGAAATAGGCATGGGGGGGCCGTGCAGCCCCCCTCTTCGATCCAGACAAGGCCTGGCCCAGGGGATGGGGTCCCCGGGGCCGAAATGGGCCCGGGGAAGGGGGGCCACATGGCCCCCCCTCCCCTAATAATACAAAAATAAAATAAAGGGACCAGCAAGTCCCCGGAGGCCCTGCCCCTTTTTACCACCACTCTGGAAGCGCACCTCCTGGCGCACTTCTGGTTGGGGGATGAAGTTTTCTTGGCTCTAGAGGGTCCTTGGGGGCCAACAAGCCCTCCTGTTACCTCCAGTAAGTCCCAAGCAGCGTGATTGCTGAGAGGACTTCAGAGGCCGCACCCCCTTCCTCCACCACTCTGCAAACGTGCCTCCTGCCACACTTCTGGTTGAGGGATGAAGTGCCCTTGGCTCCAGAGGGTCCTTGGGTGCCAACAAGCCCTCCAGTTACCTCCAGTAAGTCTCATACAGCATGATTGCTGGGAGGACTTCCGAGGCCAAGCCCCCCTTTCTCCAGCACTGTGCAAATGCGCCTCCTGAAGCACTGCTGGTTGGGGATATAATATCCTTGGTTCTAGAGTGTCCTTGGAGTAGGCCTGGGCGGTAAATTCCGTTCCGCTCGCGGAATTTGCGGAATTTGGGTAATTTCGCGTTCCGCGGAGAACGCGGAATTGCCAAAAATTCCCCGATCCGCGACTTCGCGGAATTTTTTGCTTGTTCGCGCTTTCAAAATGCGTGTTCATGAGATATTTCCCCCCGAGCATGCAAACAGCGTTCGCGAACAGGAAAAAAGCATCGCGAACGGGCGGAACAAGCAATTCCGCGTGTTCGCAGAACTTTTGCGTGCTCGTGGAGATTTTTTACAGTTTCGCGGAGCTTTGCGTAGTGCGACTACGCAAATTCCGCCCACCCCTACCTTGGAGGCCACCAAGCCCCCCTGTTACTGCAGTATGTCCCACACAGCGAAATTGCTTAGAGGTGTTCGGAGGCCTAGCTCCCTTTCTCCACCACTCTGCAAACGCGCCTTTTGGTGCACTGCTGGTCGGGGGATGAAGTTGTTTTGAATGCAGAGGGTTCTTGGGGGCCCGGAAGCCCTTCTGTTACCTCCAGTAAGTCTGACATAGCAGGATTCCTGAGAGCTGGTCAGAGGCCCGCCCCCTTTCTCCACCACACTTCTAATGCCAATAATAGTTAAAAAACATAGAAATTCACTTAAAAAACCAAAGGTTACAGAGATGTTATAGCTTTCACAATATTAGAAGGGCAACCTAATTTCCTTGTTCACATTGAACTTTCCAATTGGAATTGCATGTATTTGTAGTCACTCTTTTGTTTTCAATTACTTTCCATATCTCCTTTTTCAATTAATTTCCAGACATTGGTGTTTTTCCATAAAGTTCTTTCATTAAGTATCTAATTCCATCACATTTAAAACAGAGACGTTATAGTTAGGAAAATGATTTTGAAAAACTTTAGAAATTCTCTTGAAAAACCAAAGGTTACAGGGACACTTAAGATGGGAATGGAATTAAAAAAACCTTAAAAAAATTCACTGAAAAAAGCAAAAGTTACAGGGACGTTATTGTTAGGCTCAGATTTCACTCGTAAAAAAGCAAACTAAAACTTCCGCCCCGCTATACACTGCTTATGACTTCACATATTACATAACTCTTGACATGTTCAGTGACATCACTCCTGACATGCTCAGATGACATCACTGATGACATCATCCACAGAACCACTCACACATCTACTCACACCCCATACAACCTCTCCTATGCCCACTCAGACACCCCCACAACCGCTCACATACCCTTTCACAGATCTATACCAGTACTCACACACCAACGCACTCCTCCATAGAGCCACTCACACACACACCCACTCACTCAATCATACTGCCACTCACACAACCATTCAGTCACCTATTCAGACATTTATACAACCAGCCACTCACCCATACGGCCAGTCACATAAACACACTCACCCATACAGCTACTCAAACCTCATTTATTTACCAACAACGTCACTCAGACACCCACTCACTCACCCAGTCAGCCTCTCAACACAGCCACTCACTCACCCATACAAGCCCTCACGTACTCATTCACACACCCACACAACAACTTACATACCCATTCACATATCCATACAAGCAATCACACATCTGTGTACTCACCCATTTAGCCATTCTCACACTCACTGTCCAATACAGTCACTCACCCACTCAAACAGCCACTCACTTACCCATAGAGCCACTTACACACTGTCACTCACTCATACAGACATCCAGACACCCACTCACTCATCCATACAGTCACCACACAACCACTTGCTCACCCATAGAGCCACTCATACCTCTACTCACCCACCCATACAGCCACTGACATACCCACTCACTCACCAATACAGCCACTCTCACAGCATCTCACTCACCCACACAGCTACTCATACACCCACTTATACACCTATACAGCCACTCACACACCCATACGCACAAGGATACATAGAGTCACACAGCCACACACATAATATATATTAGAAGTAGTATCGCTCATTAGTAGTACACCTAGTATACTACTTTAACTTTTGCACTACCTTAGTGTATATGTTTAACAATCATAAACACTTACAAAATACTTACACTCACTAGACGATGTCATCAGTGATATCATCAGTGATGCCATTTGAGATGTCATCAGTGATCCCATCAGTGATGTCACTGACCATTTCATGAGTGATGTAATATCTGAGGTCATAAGCAGTGCATTGAGGGGGCATAAGTTATAGTTAGCCCAGCTAACTAAAACTGCTGAATTTCACTGGTTTTGTACGAGTGAAATCTGATCTTAACTATAATGTCCCTGTAGCCTTAGAAAAACGTCATCCAATATCTCTCAGTATGCGAGGTTTATTATCATAATAGCCGAATAACCCAACACGTTTTGGCGTTGAACGCCTTGATCACAGGTAGGGGAGATTTGGTCCCGGCATTCATTCAAAGAACATTGGTGATAGAACAAAGTAAACATAGACAATAGACAACCAGTTTGTGTGGCATAGGAAGCTGGAAAATATTTCGGCCATTTTGGGATGTGCATACATAGCATTGAGAAAAAGGGGGGTTTGCAGTTCCTAGATGTGAGGGAGGATTCAGGTCATTCTAAAAAGTGTCCTCACACACCCCGAAGGATGTCATGCTTCATCATTGGGCCTGCTCCTCGTTGGGCTGGCACTGCAATGCCCGACGGGTACCCGAGAAGGGGCTCTTTGATGGAGATCTTTTGTTGATGAGGCCGTATGGTGAGTGCGGGTGTGTGGGCTGGGTAGTGCGGTGAGTGTGAAGATTAAAATAGGTCTAGAGCAACCCTTTCTGATACTTTTATTCCTAGGGGGCACTAGCCTAACTAAAAAAAGTTATCCCCGGGTGGATGTAATGATCCTACAGGGCTTGTATGGTGCATATGGTCGACATGTTTCATGCCAGTAGTAGCCCCTAACGGGTCTGGTGGCAATTCATCAGGACCGTATTTGAGAAATTAATTATTATACTCTAGCACTACCGCAAAGGTGGTTCGAGGATTCATGTAATGTGATGGTAACCAGCTTTGCAGTTGGGAAACCGGGTCCAATTTGGCCTAGTAATTCGAGACCTGAAAAAGAGGGGAGGGGAAAAGGAAATAAAAACAAAAACGACCATAGATCTAGTTAAGGAGATACAAAGGTCATAATGATGTAATTACATTCTAAGTGATTGGGAGTGTGTTTCGCCAAGGTGAGCAAGACAGCGAGTGTCTAGTTATCAAAGTGCCTTTGACGTGTGAATAATTACTAACATTCACACAGTGCCTATGCTAATGACAAAAAATTCGTCATTAGGAAGTTTATTTTGTTTGTCTTTTATTAAACCAGCGGGGGATCCCATATGATACGATCGCGCGGGTGCTATGGGTAATTGGTGTCACCATAGTGCGGTGGTCCATACTCAAATTGGTGGACTTTCCCTTGCGTAAAACATGCCCCTACATAGTGGCAATACGTCGGTATTGTGCTGGAAACATACAAACAAACGTAACAAAAACATAAAAATATGTCATAAATCACCCGGAGTTAGAATATCGTCTGTGTGTGCCTTAGTATAGGGGTTCAACCATGTGCAGTAGCGAGATACCTAGGTTATTCCTATACGGGTACACACATAGAGTAGCCCAACTATGGGTGTGGTGGTAATCCATTCATCGTGGTAATCATGACAAATAGTAGCCAAAAGTGCGTAATCGCACCCCGGTACAGCGCGCAGTATAGACTTGTGGACTCACCCCTAGAGAAGTAGATCTGAGCTGACGGGGGCGTGTGACAGAGCACTTCGTTGCTCTGACCTATAACAGAATTAGATACGCCGAGCGTATGATCATTACCAGTGGTGCAGCGCATTTCTTACCGGTAAAGTTGATTGCGGTCAAGCGGCTTGTCCGGAAGAAACAGGTATACTCACAAAGGGCGGCGCGGCAACTATCTCTGATCCTACCCTGGCTCTGGTCCCCGTAAGGAATACTTCCGGGGATGTGGTTTATGTAGTGTTACTTGCTCTGGTGCTTGTGCGTGATGGTACTAGACCGTTAACTGCGTCGGCCATCTTGGTAGTGGTTATTATTGATACCTTCAAAATGGACAGAGCTTATGTACGGCGAAGTACGTCTACGCCGGGATTCGTTAAAATATTGTAGTAAGCTAAATTATAAGTAGCTCCTGAAGACATGCTCATGTGGAAAACCAGATGTTCGGCTTGCAAAGACAGCAAAGTGATTGCACGTGTGCAGATCTAGAACTGGGGCATGCTAACTATGCAGCTGTTCTCAGCCTCAAAGGAGCTAAGTATTCTTTAGTCAGAAAATGACCGGAAATGGCTGGTATAATTACATGTTTGGTACAATGTGAAAAATGCTCCCTCGTGACCTATATACTTACTATTACATATGCATAAGTCATGAAATGGAATGGCTCATACATCAATTGCTAAACATGACAAACAAAAGCAAGGAAAGCCTGTTTGGACATCATTTAGTTACATTTATTATATTCCAATATCAAAAACTCTTTTTTCTTTTTATGAATGTATTTTATATACTTTTTATGTAGAACTTTTTTTATGACAATTATCTTAAAATGGACATATAAACAATAAAGTTACAACACCCTATACCATACACAAAATATTAAACAGTTCCCCTGAATGCAAAACAATAAATGGGAAAAAAAAACAATGTCATACATACTAAATTACATTCGTACACTCACAACCACATACATACCTCATTCAAAAGAACATAACTATCTGGAGACTGAAAGAAATGATAAAGTCTCTATGACCAGGAAATCTAAGCTGTAAACTGCCAAATCTTTAACAACAGTGATCATTGATCAGTGGCCATTGGTCGACGCGCGTTTCGGTGGATCAGAAGACATAGACACCACCTTCATCAGGACCTTTGCCAGATAGCAACATATTACAAACACACCCAGGGGATACCTAAAATAAATAAATATAACATGTTTAGCACCCTAAACATGAATTTTAAACAACATTACATATAGTACTCGATTGGACCTTGTGAACAATTTAGAGGTTAAATATCTGTAGTGGAGAGCTAGAACCTGGTCATTTAGTTGATAAAAACCAGGATATATACTAAATTAATTTATTTGTAAGACAAATAATATCTATCCCTCTAACCCTAGAGGGAAGATAAATCATAATGAAATGAACCAAGATCAAAGAATCAAAGAAGGAAGTACCTCAACACCGTGACAAAGAAATAATATTGTTGTGAGATAGACTTAAATCCAGAAGTCAAAACGAATTACATGTTTGGGCCACTCGTTCCACCCCTTGTGTTTAGTCAATTCACCTTGCTCAGGAGTGGGAAGATCGTGTGTAGGTGAGAAAGGTGGCATATCAATATGAGCAAGCACGTGATGTGCTTGGTGTGCGTGCAATGCCAAATGGGGTGTTTACTAAGTTGAGGCAGTGGTACTGCAATTATTGCATTAGAGGACATCATAACGGGGACAGGACCATCGTAGATATGTATGTGATAGTTATCCTGGTTGGTTCAGCTCCGCACATGGTATATCATCATTTAGACCCCTGGTATGTGTGGAAAGTTTGAAGACCCAGTTTTGTTCTTTCCTAAACAAGGCCTCTTTCGATATTTGGGGGTGGGCTTCCAGTATGGTCCAGTGTAGGTCATTGGTAGTATGATTGTGTTCTGAAAAGTGAGCACACATTTTTGTGTTTGTCTTCTTGCATCTTATATTGCTCCTATGCTCGGTGATCCTGGTTTTTACAGGACGGGTAGTCATGCCTACATATTGAAGCTGGCATGGGCAAGTGATAAAGTATATGCAATTCCGTGTGTTACAGTTAGTATGTCTCTTTTGTGTCAACTTGCGGGTATTGGTCAGTGTGACTGTCTTTGTTGCGCTAGTTAGTGGACAGACTACACATTGTCCACAAGGAAAGTGGCCGGTTACAGGTGGTAGGTTCCACAGTGGGTTCTGTGGTGGGGCGTCTTTTTTCTAGGCCTAGTGCTGATCAGGAAATCTTATAGATTGGCAGTTCTTTTGAACGCAAACCTCGGTGGGCTTAGGGCATGGTCACCAATCTGGAGGATTTTCCAATGTTTTATTATGTCCAGTCTGAACATATTAGATTCAGGTGTGAAGGTGGTTACACATGTCATATGCTCAGTTTTGGCCTTTGGTTGTGTTTCGAGTAGTGCTTCTCTATTGCAATTGCGGGCTCTCTTCTGAGCAGTTTTTTTTTTGCTCACTGGGTATTGCCGTTTAACCAAATGGTTGGTTAATTCTGATGCCTGTGATTTAAAGTCCTCCAGATTGCAACAATTGCGTCTAATCTGCAGGAACTGGCCATAGGGGAGGTTTTCCCATAGGGCTTTTGGATGGAAGCTGCTGAATAGAAGGGAACTGTGACTGTCTGTAGGTTTCTTAAAAGTTTTGGTCTCCAATCTGTTGGAGTTACGACTGAGCATCAGATCCAGGAATGGTAGTTCATGGTCCGAAGTATTGGCCGTGAATCGGAGAAAGGGATTGAGGCCGTTGACCCAGGAGACAAAGGCGGGAATGAGATCTAGGCCGCCTTTCCAAAACACCACTACGTCGTCAATGTAGCGACGACACAGGGTGATGTTGTCTTTATAAGGGTCGGTATTGGTGAGCACGTGTTTCGCCTCAAACTCTGACATGTAAAGACATGCCAGGCTAGGGGCGAAGGTGCTGCCCATCGATGTCCCCTGTGTCTGGTGTTAGAGACGGTCCTCAAACTGAAAGAAATTCTCTGTTAAGGCAATATTAGCACACTCCATAATGAAGCTAATGGGTGTTGGGGCTGTCCAAGTGGTGGCTCTTAGGGTCTCCTCTACAACCTCAAGTGTTATTAGTTGAGTGATGTTTGTGTAGAGGTCTTTGACATCTAAGGTGACTATGACGTCCGGTTGTATGCCCTCCAGGTTAGTGGCTTCAGTCAGGTTCAAGACATCTCTTGTGTCTTGTAGGAATGTTGGGGTTTCTTTGACCAGTGGTCGAAAGAAATGATCGCAAAATTTCGATAGCGGTTCTAGAATTGACCCTATGCCTTATACAATAGGCCTTCCTGTTGGTGGTCATGTCCCTTTGTGCATCTTAGGGAGGGTGTAGAAGTAGGGGAGTTTTGGGTTGTCATTGACGAGGAAGTCAGCCTCGTTCTTTGTTATCCATCCCTGGTTCAACGCGGATGTCACAAGTGATTTTATCTGCGTGATCAGACGTATGTTTGGGTCCTCCGGAAGGGGGGTGTAATACCTTCCATCATTGAGTTGATGTAGGCATTCCATTCTGTAGTCAGTAGTTGACATAATCACAATCGCACCCCCCTTTTTCAGCTTCTTTGATGGTAATGGCGGTGTGATTTGCCAAGTTATGAATGGCCTTATTTTCCTGTCTAGAAGTGTTGTGGAATGCTGCATTTGTGCGTTTGTCTGAGATTTCTTTTAAGACTGCTTTCTCAAAGGTGAGAATCTCAGGTGGTACCATGCTAGCATTGGGAGTAAAAGTGGATGGCTTCCATAAGCCTGAGTCCACTGGAGGTGACTCAGTTTGATTGGCGAAGAAGGCTTTGAGCCGTACATTTCTGAAAAAATTGTGGAGTTCACAATTGGTTCTGAAGTTGTCAATTCTGGGGGTGGGGACAAAACCCAAACCTCTTTTAAAGACTGTCTTTTCCACATCGTTGAGATGTCCCTCGGAGAGGTTAACGATGAACTTCTCTTCTCCGTGTGGCTCCTCAGCTCCATGTGCTGTTGTTGGGGTTGGTCCTGCCACTGCACCAGCTTCCGTTGGTTGAAGCCGCCTCTTCTTTTTCTGCCTCTCCCTCTGCCCCAGCCTCTGCCTAAAAAAGGTGGTGGTTGGAAGGGGGCAAACGGTGGCTGTTGGCCCTGCGGAAAACCCGGGTATTGCCACATTGGTGGTCCTTGGTAGGGGGGCATTCCGTATCCGTACATCGGGTTGAACGGTCCTCTTTGATGTTGCTGTTGTTCACTGCAACTGTCAGTGCTCGAATTGCTGCTGCTTGAGAAGACCCAACCACACGTCTGATCACGCAGATAAAATCACTTGTGACATCCACGTTAAACCAGGGATGGATAACAAAGAACGAGGCTGAATTCCTCATCAATGACAACCCAAGACTCCCCTAATTCTACACCCTCCCTAAGATTCACAAAGGGACAATACCACCACCAGGAAGGCCTATTGTATCAGGCATAGGGTCAATTCTAGAACCGCTATCGAAATTTTGCGATCATTTCTTTCGACCACTGGTCAAGGAAACCCCAACATTCCTACAAGACACAAGAGATGTCTTGAACCTGATTGAAGCCACTAACCTGGAGGGCATACAACCGGATGTCATAGTCACCTTAGACGTCGAAGCCCTCTACACAAACATCCCTCAACTAATAACACTTGAGGTTGTAGAGGAGATCCTAAGAGCCACCGCTTAGACAGCCCCAACACCCATAAGCTTCATTATGGAGTGTGCTAATATTGCCTTAACAGAGAATTTCTTTCAGTTTGAGGACCGTCTCTACCACCAGACCCAGGGGACATCGATGGGCAGCACCTTCGCCCCTAGCCTGGCATGTCTTTACATGTCAGACTTCGAGGCGAAACACTTGCTCACCAATACCAACCCTTATAAGGACAACATCACCTTGTGGCGTCGCTACATTGACGACGTACTGGTGTTCTGGAAAGGCGTCCTAGTTCTCATTCCCGCCTTTGTCTCCTGGGTCAACGGCCTCAATCCCTATCTCCGGTTCACGGCCAATACTTCGGACCATGAACTACCATTCCTGGATCTGATGATCAGTCGTAACTCCAACAGATTGGAGACCAAAACGTTTAAGAAACCTACAGACAGTCACAGTCCCCTTCTATTCAACAGCTTCCATCCAAAAGCCCTGCGGGAAAACCTCCCCTATGGGCAGTTCCTGCGGATTAGACGCAATTGTAGCAATCTGGAGGACTTTAAATCACAGGCATCAGAATTAACCAATCATTTGGTTAAACTGCAATACCCAGTTAGCAAAATAAAAACTGCTCAGAAGAGAGCCCGCAATTGCAATTGCAATTGAGAAGCACTACTCGAAAAACAACCAAATGCCAAAACAGAGCATATGACATGTGTAACCACCTTCACACCTGAATCTAATATGATCAGACGGGTCATAAGAAAACATTGGAAAATCCTCCAGATTGGTGACCATGCCCTAAGCCCACGGAGGTTTGCGTTCAAAAGAACTGCCAATCTAAAAGATTTGCTGATCAGCACTAGGCCTAGAAAAAAGACGCCCCCATCACAGAACCCACTGTGGAACCTACCACCTGTAACTGGCCAGTTTCCTTGTAGACAATGTGTAGTCTGTCCACAAACTAGCGCGACACAGTTAGTCACACTGACCAATACCCTCAAGTGGACACAAAAGAGACATACTAACTGTAACACACGGAATTGCATATACCTTATCACTTGCCCATGCCAGCTTCAATATGTAGGCATGACTACCCGTCCTGTAAAAACCAGGATCACCGAGCATAGGAGCAATATAAGATGAAAGAAGACAAACACAAAAATGTGTGCTCACTTTTCAGAACACAATCATACTACCAATGACCTACACTGGACCATACTGGAAGCCCACCCCCAAATATCGAAAGAGGCCTTGTTTAGGAAAGAACAAAACTGGGTCTTCAAACTTTCCACACGTACCAGGGGTCGAAATAATGATATACCATGGACGGAGCTGAACCAACCAGGATAACTATCACATACATATCTACGATGGGTCCTGTCCCCGTTATGATGTCCCTGTATGCAATAATTGCAGTACCACTGCCTCAGCTTAAAAAACACCCCATTTGGCATTGCACGCACACCACGCACATCACGTGCTTGCTCATATTGATATGCCACCTGTCTCACCTACACATGATCCTCCCACTCCTGAGCAAGGTGAATAGACTAAACACAAGGGGTGGAACGAGTGGCCCAAATTCGTAATTATACCAGCCATTTCCGGTCATTTTCTGACCAAAGAATACTTAGCTCCTTTGAGGCTGAGAACAGCTGCATAGTTAGCATGCCCCAGTTCTAGATCTGCACACGTGCAATCACTTTGCTGTCTTTGCAAGCCGAACATCTGGTTTTCCACATAAGCATGTCTTCAGGAGCTACTTATAATTTAGCTTACTACAATATTTTAACGAATCCCGGCGTACACGTACTTCGCCGTACATAAGCTCTGTCCATTTTGAGGGTATCAATAATATCCACTACAAGATGACCGAAGCAGTTAACGGTCTAGTACCATCACGCACGAGCGTCAGAGCAAGTAACACTACATAAACCATGTCCCTGGAAGTATTCCTTATGGGGACCAGAGCCAGGCTAGGATCAGAGCTAGTTGCCGCGCCTCCCTTTGTGAGTATACCTGTTTCTTCCGTACAAGCCGCTTGACCGCAATCAACTTTACCGGTAAGAAATATGCTGCACCACTGGTAATGATCATACGCTCGGCGTATCTAATTCTGTTACAAGTCAGAGCAACGAAGTGTTCTGTCACACGCCCCCGTCAGCTCAGACCTACTTCTCTAGGGGTGAGTTCACGAGTCTATACTGCGCGCTGTACCGGGGTGCGATTACGCGCTTTTGGCTACTATTTGTCATGATTACCACGATGAATGGATTACCACCACGCCCATTGTTGGGCTACTCTATGTGTGTATCCGTATAGGAATAACCTAGGTATCTGGCTACTGCACATGGTTGAACCCCTATACTAAGGCACACACAGACGATATTCTAACTCTGGGTGATATATTATGTATTTTTATGTTTTTGTTATGTTTGTTTGTATGTTTCCAGCACAATACCGATGTATTGCCACTATGTAGGGGCATGTTTTACGCAAGGGAAAGTCCACCAATTTGAGTATGGACCACCGCACTATGGTGACACCAATTACCCATAGCACCCGTGCAATCGTATCATATGGGATCCCCCACTGGTTTAATAAAAGACAAACAAAATAAACTTCCTAATGATGAATGTTTAGTCATTAGCATAGGCACTGTGAGAATGTTAGTAATTATTCACACGTCATAGGCACTTTGATAACTAGACACTCGCTGTCTTGCACACCTTGGTGAAACACACTCCCAATCACTTAGAATGTAATTACATCATTATGACTCTTGTATAAGAATCTCCTTAACTAGATCTATGGTTGTTCTTGTTTTTATTTCCTTTTCCCCTCCCCTCTTTTTCAGGTCTCAGATTACTGGGCCAAATTGGACCCGGTTTCCCTACTGCAAAGCTGGTTACCATCACATTACACGAATCCTCGAACCAGCATTGTGGTAGAGCTAGAGTATAATAATTAATTCCTCAAATACGGTCCTGATGAATTGCCACCAGACCCATTAGGAGCTACTACTGGCATGAAACATGTCAACCATATGCACCATACAAGCCCTGTAGGATAATTACATCCAGCCGGGGCTAACTTCTTTTAGTTAGGCTAGTGCCCCCTAGGAATAAAAGTATCAGAAAGGGTTGCTCTAGACCTATTTTAATCTTCACACTCACCGCACTACCCAGCCCACACACCCGCACTCACCATACGGCCTCATCAACAAAAGATCTCCGCCAAAGAGCCCCTTCGCGGGTGCCCGTCGGGCATTGCAGCGCCAGCCCGACAAGGAGCAGGCCCAATGATGAAGCATGACATCCTTTGGGTGTGTGAGGGCACTTTTTAGAAAGACCTGAATCCTCCCTTACATCTAGGAACTGCTTGCCTCCCTTTTTCTCATATATTACTTAGGAGTCTGTATGCAGGACCTGTTTAAAAAGCTCCTGGTTCCTCTTGTTTAAAAAGACATACATAGCATTGTCATATATTCAAAATACATAACAAAAATGTAAAGTGCATGCATAGTGGTCAAATCAATGCCTTGTACACCAAGTAAACAATACATTTCTAAATAAATTACCTTAGCAGCCTCATAATCAATATATTGATTATAGAAATTGTAAGTCACAGTAAATTATCACTGTACAAAATCAAGATTGATATAGGTGTATTAGTCTAAACGCACAGGGCCATTAGATGAAATTGTATTTTTTAAATTGCTCAGTGCTACATATGCATTCAGAATCCTTGGAGAGGGCAGCAGAAAAGTGTTGTATGAGCATAAGCTGCTATACGGGTGGACAACTGGACAGTGGACAAACCAAATTTTCCCAAATTCTACATAGGTTGTCCATAGCATCCAACGCTATCGCAGCAGAATTATTGAAATGAAAACAGCTAGATTTCAAATATCATCAAGTTAAAATTAACATTCCTATCAGTCCTATAATAATAGTCAAGCCTCGAAATACGTATTACTTATATGCGAAATAAATCATGACATGTTAATATATGTCTTTATAAAATTAAACCCCAGTGGGCAAAATGTCTGACATGTACGCCATACATAATGATTTAATTATCACCAAAATAAAGTGTCCACTATAACACACCTACATAGTATTGTATAGAAGTAGCTTGTAAAGTGTCAGATATCAAGAAACCAAAACCATAATACATGGGACCTTCATGTAATAACATACTGTCTGTGAATAGGTCACTGTCTGTCATTAATTCTTCAGCCTCCTGAGGAAGGAAAAGAAGTGTCCAGATCTAAACAGTAGCTGCTATACTCTATTTGTACAGCTCCTCAAATACCACAAATCAGCTGGTCCTATGTGAATATAAAGAAAAAAGAAAACACAAACATAGAACAAACCTATTAAAACCATGTATGCCTTAGTTACATTAAAACCACTTAATTGGAGGCTACATCGTATGCATTATTGTCTCTAAAAAAAGAAGGAGTAGAGAACGAAGACAAGAGACCCGAGCAGGGTTTAGAAAAAGAAAAAGAAATAAAAAGGAAAAAGAAAAGAAAAGGAAGAAAAGAGAGAAAAAAGAAGAGAAAGAAAAAAGAAAATAAGAGGGAAACGACAAAAGGGAGAAGCAAAGAGAAAGAAAGAAAAAGGAGGAAAGAAAGGGGAAATAGAAAAGGTGAAAGATAAGGAACAAGAGAAAGAAAACAAGGAAGCAAAAGAATCACCAGATACAGTTTAGTACCACTAGTATAAAACAATAGCATGGTTGCATCATGTAAGTTGAAACAAAACCAGACTGGGATACCAGAAATGCCATAAGTTCCTATATCATTCCCCTAAATAAGTGGACATTTCTTCATCGCACTTCGGACCCAATGGCACCTTAGTGTCTAACTCCAATATGTATCTAGACTCCCATTGACAGAGTTTGGTATTCTGTCCTCACCACTGTTGGATTTGGGGATAAGATCAATAACAAAAAATCATAATAGGCTCCTATTACTACTAGGGATCTCTTCAAAATGACATGCCACTGGATACTGTTTGTCACAATTTTGGGTGGCCCTCAAGTGTTCCAACACTCTTTTCTTTGCAGGGTACATTGTGCTGCCTACGTAAGATTTCTCAAACAGCATACAGGCAAGTAAGTACATATACACAAAAATCCGACAACCCTGTAAGTCTTAGTAACCGGAGAGAAGACTTTTTTCAAGTTATTGCTATATTTGCATGCTTTGCATGTGGTACAAGTATAAAAGTCTTGTATAGTGGACTGGCTGGACATCGTATCTGTTATTTAGTTCCTGCACAATTTATCACTCAAGGAAGTACCTTTTCCTAAAGTGATACTGGGGCAGTCCTCTACTATGTCACTCAAAGTCATTTCCGTTTTCAAAATGCCTCAGTGTTTGTTAAGGCATTTTCTTACATCTTTTGCTCTGTTGTTAAATGTGGTAATGAATCTTAAAGTAGGTGTACCTTCCGTATCAGATTTGGTTTTGGGAGCTAACACTAGCTCCTTACTAATGCCCTCTGCTTTGGTTCTGGGAATGGTAACAAGGGGACAAAAGAAAGAACGATGAAGACTTTAAATAATGTAGTAAATCTGTCTAATTGTTCTCTTACAGATACAGAGACTAAGGTTTTCGAGTTTGGTTAATCTTTCAGCCCGGTAAACCCCTTTAACTATGTACAAAGCAGGATTGATCTGTTTCAATTTGTGAGAAAACTAAAATTACATAGGTGCCACAAACTGAAAGTTAGAACTGCCCCCACACCTCCTGTGACAAGGAGACTGAAATCTAATGATCTGACTATTGGTGATATAGACACACTGATCATCCTTACTGAATTAAATATGGAAATGGAAAGTAGCAGTGAAGAACCAATGGACCTGGCATCCTAGGGATTTGAAATCAGTGAAAGTTGCCCTAATGATTTCAAACCCAAAACCACTTTCAATCCCATACTTCCCCCCAGTGCGATTGATACTTTTGAGATGCTAGTTACGAGAGATCTCAAAAGTTTGGCTAAAAAACAAAATTAAAACTCTGATAACCTGTCCAAAAATGAGAGACTAGCTCTAAAGGGGCTACAGACCGACCACAACATTGTTATCTGTCAATCCGACAAAGGGGGCAATGTTGTGGTCCAAAATGTACAAGGTTACCTAAGGGAAGGTATGAGACAGATGAATAAACAGGAAATCTTTGAAAGGCTTGCAAAAGAAACCATTGAAGAATCTAATACCATCTGGCAGCAAATGTTATCTGAATGGCATAAGCATGGGTTTATTGAATGGGATGAGTACACCTTTTCTGCTGAATAGTTTTCCCAAAATTGCGATACTGTATTTATTACCAAAATTACAAATGCCATTTGGGCCCGCAACTATGTGACTGCACGAGTAACATTGCCACTAAAAAGATCAGTTGAATGGTAAATCCACACTCCTAAATATCGGAATATGTGTTGCAGCCAATCTAGGTGCGCCCCACCAATAACAAAGTGTGGATTCGGAACATCTGATAGAAAGGAAAACAGACAGGTCTTATTCGAATTGACTTTCAGCCCAGTGAGGGATGCTAAATGATCGGGAGTTAAGGCAATTGTGGGGGTAATGTTGTGCGTGTCTGTAAATGGAGCAGCATATTGTCTGCATGTAAAGATATCACGTGTCCCATTGCCTAAGTGAATGCCCAAGGGCACTCCCTGCTCTCGCATTGCAAGTGCCAGCAGTTCAATTGCCAGGGAAAACAATAAAGGTGAGAGCGGGCAGCCTTGCCTTTTCCCCCTGTATGGGAATGGACCTTGAAATAAGGGGTTCTGTCTTGATCCCGATTAGGGGATTAGTGTACAGTAGTTTTACTAATCGGAGAAATCTATAGCCGATACCATAGTGGGACAGCATATTAAAGAGGTAGTCCCAATTCCAGTGAATCAAAGGCCTTTTCTAGATCCAAGACCATGCATTCGGCCCGAGGCCAGTTTTGGTGGACATTGTTCATAGCTCGGAAGAATTGGCGTAGGTTCAGGGAAGTATTACGGGTGGGAACAAACCTGTTTTAATCAGAGTTAATCAGGGTCAGGACTAAGAGTGCAAGGCTGTCTGCTACAATTTTGGGTAGTACCTTGTAATCATTATTAAGTAGGGCTAATGGTCAGTAGAAGCCGATGAACAGGAGGTACTTATTCTGTTTGTGGAGTGAGATGACAGTTGCCGCTCTCTGGGAGGCTGGAAGACTTTCGATGGAGAGGGCCTCTTCATATATTGTCAGTAGGTGAGGGGCTAATTGAAGCGTGTATGCCTTATAGAACTCTTCCGGCAAACCGTCAAGCCCTAGGGACTTGCTGGTGGCTTGTGCCTTGATTGCATCCTTAATTTTAAGAAGTGTAATGGGACCATCCAGTTCTACTTGCTGGTCTGGGGTAATGCAGGACAGTTTCAGTGTAGAGGATAGAGCAACTGAAGTCGTTCTGGTTTGAGTCTGTAACTGACTGATACATCTGGGGAGAGTGCTGCATCAGCTCAGCATGTATGGCATGTTGCGTGTAGAGGCCTGAGCCTGTAGCAAAACGATGTGTCATTAGGGACTGTTGGTGGCCGGTCCTAGTGGATGAGCCAGCTGTGGCATGTGTACGGGCTAAATGTGCGGCATAGTTAAGACAGTGCAGTCATTCTAATAACATGACTTGTTCATGCCGCATGTCCGCTAGATCACTGGTGATACTAGGATCATCTACCATCTGAGTTTCCAGATCTAGGAGTGTGTGTTCTATTCTAGAGATGTCCCTGGTAAGCAATTGCCTCATATTCCCCTGTGTTCCCAAATAATATCCCCGTGTCATAGTGTCCCACTCTATCAATTTGGTGGTGGCCATGCTGGCATTATTGTCCAATTATTCCGTGATCACCAAACCAAGTGAGACTCGGAAGGGGGGGTCTTCCAGCTGTGCAGGTTGGAAGTGCCAGGTGGGTATGGGGGGCGGCCCAGGTAGTCTACTTGTGTAATAGAAGGGAGTAACAATGGCACGCCCACCAGTCTATCGATGCAAACATGTAGTTGATGCGTAGCGGAGAAAAAAGTGTACACCTTCGCATCCGGGTTACGGAATCGCCATATATCAACTAGCTGCCAATGATGGAGCCAGTCTTGGAGTAGGGTGGTATTTAAGACACTGTTAAAGTCCCCCTCTAGAAGCCAGGGCACACCACTCCTTCGAGACAGTGTATTCGATAGAGAGTGTAAAAAGGTGAACTGGTCAGAGTTTGAGGCATATGTGGAACCTATGAGTGTAGAGCGGCCGTAAAGCTGGCCCTTCACTATGACATATCGGCCGTCTGGGACCAGTATAGTGTCATCTGCCACAAAAGGGGTCCCGGGCCTAACCAATAGCAACACTCCCCTGGTGTAAGTAGAATAGTTGGTGGCGAACACCTGACCGCACCCACGCCTCTGCAACTTAGTAATTTCTGTATGCATTAAATGAGTCTCCTGCAATAAGGCAATATGTGTGGAGTGGCATTTCAGATAGGAGTAAACTGAGTATTGGCATGAAGGCTTATGCAGGCCCCTTGCGTTCCATGTGAGTATGTTAAAATGGGTCATGTATGTACTGGCATGGCACCCAATAGCTGGGTGTTGCAAATTTGTCGGGTAGGGTATAGGGGTGCATGTTGAACATAGCAGTGACCTGCGGTGGAGGGCTGGGCCATGAGAAATCGGGGGTAACTGAAAATATTTAAACCATTAACACAAAAACGTAAATACCAATAGAGCACAGGTACAACATGTTTCTGCCCAAACAGCCAAATAACTAAAATCGGCAAGCGTTAACCAGTTGGGGAACTGATGGGGAAAAGCTAGGCAGCCAATGATCGGGCGTCCCACTTAAGCAAGGATGGACTTACGGGAACCCATGTAAATACCAGAGTTTAACATAACTGTACGCTGACTCAAAATGAGTCAATATTGAAAATTCCTGGATCAGACCAGGAGGTGGCCACTGAACAATGATCCTTCACTCCTGTAATAGAAAAGCAATGGAATTAAGTACAATCTGGGGAAGATGTGTCAGAGTGTGGACAATGATTGGAGTAGGAATACCAGACAGCAATAATCAGGCAATCTAGTTATCAAATAATTTTCTCAGCTTTTTGCGGTGTTACTTCAGATGGGGCCAGTGAGTCTGCCACAGAGGGCCACGTAGTCGAGGAGCCATCATCTCCGATTGGTTTATCTGAGTGGTCTTCCGGTTCAGAGCCTGTTACGATTTTGCTTATTACAGCAGCATTCTGTAAGGCCTGGTGCCTCTCTCTTATGACTTGTTCCAGGTCGGTGCATTCCTCAACTGAGAGGAGTGCATCGATCGGGGCGATGGCCCCACACCAGAGCAGCCCTGCCTTGAGCCATGGTGCCCGCCCACGCCGATCTGTCCACCGTCAACAGTCCTGACATCTCTATTCAATCCTAGGCATCCTCGGGGGAGCTGAAGAAGTGCATTTTGCCCCCAGATGTCACTCTCAGGCGTGCCGGGAACAGGAGGGCATAACAAATGTCAAGTTCGCGGTAACAGTGCTTGAATGCCAAAAAGAAAGATCTTTGCTTCTGCATCGCTACAGTGGAATCCGGGAAGAACTTTAGCTTAGCATTGTCCACCGTAATCTCTCGCATTTTCCATGTCTCACGTAAGATAGAGTCCCTATTGCTGAAGTGTAATAGGCGGAGCAAGAAGGGCCTGGGGTTGGATCCCGGTGGCGAATGGTGTGCGGGAACAAGATGGCAAGTTCCACTGAGACGAACTGCAAGAGAGTCTCCTGAGGTAGCAACTGTCTCAGCCATTGCTCCACATCAGTGACGGCATCCATCCCTCTGCCTCCTCTTAGAGGCCCAACACTTGTACATTGTTTCACCTTGAACGGCCCTCATCATCCGTGTGGCGTTCCAGGAATTCCACTCGCTCTTCCATTTTATGCATTGAGGATTCCCGTATCTGAGCTTGTGGCTCAAGCTCCGTAATAGTCAGCTCAGCAGTGTGGACTTTGTCTGCCAGCTTGCAGCGATCTGCGTGCAGCAGCGTCAGGTCCGCCGTTACAGCATCTGTTTTGCTTTCCAGTGATGTACGTGTGGTCTTGAGAGTAGTACCAAAACAGCCGCAAGGACAGATTTCAGTTTGTCACTGACTGAGAGTGGTGGAACAGCATTATCTGAAGTCCCAGCACCGCCAGGCAGTCAATCGTGTTCTGCAGCGGGCCTCCTAGTAGCACTTTGCATGACAGCATGTGGGCGGCCCATGCCTCCCCTCTCTGATGACCTTAGTTGAAGAAATGCTGTGCCCTTCACGAGGCCTGCTTGCCAATGCCCAAGAAAGCACGAGAAGCCCCAGGATCTAGAAGCGTGTCAGTGAGTCTCGTAGGTTGGCTCAAGACCAGGGAAGGTTCAATGCGGACATCGGTCTGTGTTGTGCCTGTTACCAGAAGGGCCCCGGGCCGAGGCCACTCCAATGACAGGGCAGCCAACAAGTTGATGGTTGGGGCCTGCTTACCAGTTCCAGCCAAGTCCCATGAGCGTAGCAGCACGAGCAGCCCAGGAGATGTACGGGTGGGCAAACAGTTCCAGGATCTCTCAAAAGGAAGGGCAGAGGGTGGCCTCAGGTATGATGAAGGCCCCTGTGAGCAACGTCGCATCCGTAGGCCATAAGGAACCACGGGGGATATTCTCAAGAACGTGTGTTAACTAACGCCAAAATCGCTTAACACAACTTCTCACATCGCAGTCTATCGCGGGAAAATAACACTGTGTCAACGCAGTATTCCCAGCCCGGCGGCACCATGCGATAGTCACACGAGAACGCGACAAATGACCGCGTTAAAATTAACGCAACGCAAAAAAATGCGAAACACAAACGCCAAAAAAGTTGTGATGTCCCAAATCGCGAAACAAAAAGCAGCGATAACCAGCGACAGGCCTGCGATTCCCATGTGATATGCGGAAAAATGCACTATAAAAGCAGAGAAATTAAAAAAAATTAAAAAATGCAACTGTGTAGCACCATGGACGCACCCGGACCGAGTGTAGAGGACAACGCGAACCCCACAAGCCCCACAGATGACCAGCCAGGAACCCCGGGCCGGGGAAGGGCAAGGAGAAGAGGAAGACGGGGTTCAGTCCGCAGGAAAACCGGATCATCGTCACGGAGGTGACAGGACACTACCAACAACTGTTCGTCACCTCCACTGTCTCATCGGCCACACAAACGGAAATATGGCAGCACATCGTGAACAACGTGAATGCAGTCGGAGTGTCGAGGAGGACAATGGAAAAGGTCAAGAGGAGCTGGAATGATGTGAAGGGCAAAACCAAGAAGAAACCCGATGCCAACATGAAAGCAGCAACGCAGATTGGAGGTGGGGGACCAGCGGCACACCAGGAGCTGGATGACATGGAGAAAATGGTGGCCACAGTCATCAGTCGGGATACGATGCCAGGAGTTGGGGATCGGGACACTGCTCAACATGACCTGACACAACATCAACAGGGTGAGTACCGACCAGGGACTGGGGGGACGGGGGGAGATGGGCACAATGGCACACATGCACAATTAAGTACAGCACACTGCACACCCATAATGACTCTGGACCATGTCCCTGATCCCCGTGCCACACTGCAGCACACATACAGAAACTCAGGGAATGTGTGTTGAAATTAATTTATTTGCACATGCTGTGCCTGTGGTCATTTTGTACTGTCTCATGATTGATAAGGACTGACACAATGTGACGTCCTCATGTGAAGAAATTGTCAATGATGGTGTTCCTACGGGCTATTCCTGCTGCAGCTGCAGTGGGGTGTGGTCCACCTGCCTCATCTTCCTCATCATCGTCCGGTGCATCTGGCACTTGTATCCATGGGCATTGGTGCATACACATATGTTGTGCAACACACAATATGCAACGATCATCTTGCATACGATGTCTGGGCTGTACCGGAGCCTCCCACCTGTGATGTCCAGGCACCTGAAACGTGACTTCAACACGCCAAATGTGCGTTCCACGATGCCCCTGGTGCGTTTGTGGGCCCAGTTGTACTGCCTCTGGGCTTGTGTGTTCGGGGCTCGGAGGGGTGTCATCATCCAAGGGCAGAGTGCATATCCTTGATCACCTGTGACAGTGCAGAGAGACATGAGTCAATAGTTGGTTCTGCATGATGTGTTGCCAGGCTCACTAGTTGATTGGCGTGTGATATGTGTGTCATAGTGAGTCCGGTCTGACATGTGCTGCTTGTAGCAAATGAGCGCCATCAATGTGTATTACGTAGCCTCACTGCAGCTCCTCCCTCCCCCCGAGCCTAATCACTTGTGTGCGCTGCGCGGTTGCATCACTTGCACTCCTACGGCACACCATTGTCATGCCTGTCTGCGCATGTCCACAAGCCTGACAACGACACTGTAATGTTGGCCGTTAAAGGTGGGCGGCCACGTGAGTGTAGGCCTATGGTAAGGATAGGGCGGACACAGATGTGGAGTTCATGGCTGGCTGTACTCGCGATGCTGTCGAGGCAAGACCTTTGGCTTATGCTGCGGCAATAGCGATATACACACAGAACAGTTGGCATGTATGATCCCGTACCCCGAGCGGGCTTGCGCTCATACATTCATCCCTTCGGCCTAGCCCGCACACCGGGGGCATGTTACATTGCAACTTTGTCCATTGCGGGACGGGTGACGCCGACACTACAACAGAGACACACGCATCAGGTACTTCATTGGCAAGCCCAACACTTAACCACGCCCAGAGCCCCGGGGTGATCATCCATACCCCTACGCTGGACTGTCGTACGCCAGCCCACTCCGGCAACGCCTACAGGGGGGTACGACACAGCTACATGTCCCAGGTCTCCCCCACTGCCTGAGGTGACATGGTTGCGTCCACTGTCCAGTACACTGCAGACGCCAGCAGTGTATGTCGACATGGAAATGTCTGTGGTCTGCATACTCAAGTCTGTCCAGCACATCCACGCCACACTTGGCATTGTGTACATTCACATTCATGGGTCACTTGCCTCCTTCGCTCATGCCTGGTTCCCACCTCTCCCCACATTCTGCTATTGTGTGGCTGAGGTGCCATGCCATTGATGGCTTGTGTAGATGGCTAGCCCAGGTTGCCACAGTAAGTTGAGTTGTCGTGTCTGGAATGTGGGACTGTTGGTTGTCATGTTGTATATGATTTTGTGATGTGTGCATTCCCAGAGTTGTGAGTTGTATGTTGGTGGATTTGAGGTGTGTGGTGTGTTCAGTTGTTACTTACCGACGAGCAGTGCATTTCCATAGGTGGCATCCTGAAAGCGCTGGTTTATGATGGACTGTCGGAAGATGAAGGAATCATGCACACTGCCTGGGTAGTTGGCGACACATTGGTGAAGAGTCCCCGGTGGTCCACTATTGCCTACACATTGATGGAATGCGTGTGTTTCCTGTTGCGGTAATTGTGTGCAGTGGCAGCAGGGGGCACGAGGAGAACATGTGTGCAGTCGATTGCCCCCAAGACGTGCGGGAAGCCAGCTATGGCGTAGAAGCCTTGCTTGATCTCCAACTGTTCCTGCGCAGTGTGTGGGAAGTAAAGTTGCTGGGGTACCAAGCTGATGATGGCATCCAAGACAGGTGTGAGGAACTTTGACAGGGCTGGCTGTGAGACTCCTCCGACTTTGGCAGTTGTTGGTTGGAAGGTCCCAGAGGCCAACAGGTGCAGCACGGCCAGCAGCTTTGTCTGCGTAGGGATGTTGGTTCTCCTCTGTGTTGGTACCGTCAGCCTGTGTGCAATGAGGGTCAGGATGCAGATGATGGTTGTTCTTTTGAGCCTGTAGTGAGCAATGACTTCCTCTGGCGTTAAGTCTCTGAGGCTGGTGCATTTTCTGAAGGTCTGGTGTCTTTGTCTGCGCTGCCTCTGTGGTAGTCCCGGGGGGGGGGGGTACTGGGGGGTGGGGGTCCTGGAGGTGGTGGCGGTGGGTGTTGTGGCCCTCTTGGGGCTCCGAGCTGCATGATCAGTAGCTCCATGGCATCTGTTGTTCTTCGGGTGTGGCTGTGGGCTGGGCTCCCTTTTATGGTGCAGGTTGTCGTCCGACTTAACACCAGGTAAGAGCAGGTGTTAAATCCCTGCTGCTAACGCGCCTTATCGCATGTTTTGTGATCTTATCGGCGCTCTGGCTGGTCGTTGGGAATGTTGCGAAGTGGTGTTTTTGCGGCTTTTTGCACGGGAACGCCTACTCTGCATATCATTACCGTTAGTTGCTGGTGTCATCCGTGGCGATGTTTTTTGCGACTGCTCTCGCAGGAAAACAGCTTGTGAATGGTGCGATGGATTTATCACCACTTCGGCTGCGATAAAGTGCCGCTAACTCGGCGATAAGTCCTTGAGAATATGGCCCCACGACTGTTGCCAGCGAGAACGCACAGTCTGTCCCTACATGTATCCCAAAACGGCTGCCAATGGGCATCTAAATGTTAAGATTATTCAACCTTCCAAAAAGCCACTGGAGGCTCAGTCAATCATATGCCTTGTGTCTCAGGGACCCGTGTACCCATCCAGTGGTCGCTCGCAGACCACTCCTCCAGCCGTACAGTGCCCTACTCTTGGCTGCAATAATCAGCGTGTCGGTCCCTATGAGGAGAGGGTATCAATCGGGCCGCCGTCGCTTGCGGTAGTGCAAGTATTTAATTATGCTCCTGGGAGAAAAATGGAAATTAAGCCAGAGGTGTACAAAAAATGGTTTCTGTCATATTGGAATCTCACGCTGTATATGAATGTAGGCAGGAAATCAAATCATACCTTTCTTCTGCTCTTTGATCGGTGGTCCTTTTAAGCAGTGGCATTGCGTCCCCTTCAAAATCACCCCAAAAAGACAGCATCAACTTACTGAGTCCGAAATAGACATAAAGCCTTCTTTTAGAGGGCCACCAAACCCTGATTTGCGCACTTGTAATGTGACCTAAGGGCGTTTTATCCCACTGACAGCTGTCTGGTGCTACATATGTTACTTACAAATACATTAAAAGTAAAACTGACTTAAAAAATATTATTCTTTTAGAGGACCCCAAAACCCTGTTTTGCGTACAAACAGGAACTTGCATCCGAATTAAGAATATAACTCGGGAAACAATTAAACAAAATATGGGACTGTGTGAGCATGTTTTTCATCTGACACAAATAGTGTGGGCCAATAGCTCAAGGGGCACATTTACTATTATTTCTCACAACACGGCACAGCAAAGGAACTTTCAACGCTGCATAGAGGGAAAGCAAGAGAGCAGAATTGCTCCATAATTACATAGATCTGGAGCATTTCTGCTCTCTTCTTACACTGATGCACTGTGTGCTGCCTAGTGCCAATGCAGACACTCATGCACCATAGTGCAAGGATGCCTGCTTTAGTGGTAGAATTGTTTTTGTGCAGGAAGGGATACCTTCCAGCACTAAAAAGAATCCTTAGAAGAATATCCTCTTTTTATGTGTGCGCAAAAAAAAATGCAGCACAAATGGAAAGAGGAAGTAAAAAGGAGAAATAAATCTAGTTATCCTCATTGCGCCTCTGTCAGGTAGGTGCACCATTTTGGCGCAAACACAGGTTTACAAGTCTTTGTAAATTGGGTTTGTGTCAAAATACATCGGCGGATGCTTCGGACTGCCCATGCTATTCACCCATGTAATGTGTATTCAACGCAAAGTAACACAAGGCAGCGCTATGCGCCACCTTGCATTACTTTGTATTTACTAAACCTTGCAAAGCAGCATAAAATGGTTTTGAGTAGCTCAGTAAACACCAAAAATAATTTTGCATCAAGGCTGCGCCACAAAAGTGCCGAAACTCTAACTCAAAATTATTGTAAATCTTGGCCCACGTTTTGTCTTTCCACAACTTGCAGTGGGAATAAAGCACATCCAATTAGAGTGTTATTACTCCATTCCAACGTCTGAAACTCAGAAGGATGAGTAAATGTTGCATCTGGTAAATATCACACCCCTATGAATTGGTTTTAATCGGGCACAGAATTTGGCATTTAAATTATGAGCAGCTCAGAATGACGCACAATCGGACAGATTTATCAAAATGTCACTCAGCGCAGTAAGACACCTTGCTACACTGTGTTGTGTGACTGGGAAAGGGCAGGAATGTGCCATATTTAACATTATATGGTGCATTCCTGTCCCATCCTTGTGCTGGTGCTCTATGTGCTGCCTAGTACCAACGCAGGCACCCTTGCACCATGGTAAAATAGTGTCTGCATTGCAGGCATGATTGTTTTGTGCAGGAAGGGACACCTTTCTGTACAGATACATCCCTTGAGGCTTTTTCCTCTTTCTACCCGTGCTGCAGAATGCAGCACATGTAGAAAGAGGAAAAAACAAGGAGGAATAGAGGTATTTCGCCTAGTTTCACCTATCCTGTTAAAGCATAGCATTTTGACATATTTCCAGTTCTACCACTCACGGTATATCTGGGAATGCAGCAAAATCTAAAAGCCAACACCCACGCTCCACCCATGGAATGCCTCCCCGGGGTAGAGTGACCAAAGGCAGCAACTTAGGCTACCTTGCGTTACTCCAGATTTGCCAAGCACTGCAGGGCCGCACAAGGTGGCCTTGTGTGGCTTTGTAAATGTGACTTCAGTGTTGCATTGCCCTTACGTTACCTTCCGTGATGCAAGGGCAATGCAATACTTTGATAAATCTGGCCCAATGTGTCTACTTGATGCTCTTGCTGAGAATTCAGCTTTTGTATACATTTTGCATAGCAGATCAGTCCTGTTTGTAGTGAGGCTTTTCCTTTTGCTATTCCGTTTTGAGACATGAGAGTGTTTTTTTATACAAAACGGCACTAATTCCCAAAACATACTGGGGCATATGTATGAAGCCATTTTCCCGTTCGCAAACGGGCCGATTCTCAGAATCGGTCCGTTTGCGAACGGGAAAAAGCCTTTTGGAATGTATCATCCCAAAAGGCCCTCGCAATATAGGGAATCACAGAATTTGCGATTCCCTATTTTGCGACTGCATGTAAGGAATCGCAAATTGCGATTCCTTAAATGCAATGCAGGAAGCACCCAAGTTGTGCGATTTTGCCCTAAGAAATCTCAAATTACCACCAACTTCAAGTTGGTGGTAATTTGCAATTTCTTTGAAAAATGCACTTTTTTGCATTTTTCAAAGTGGCCTGTGGCGCACATACATGCCCTTAGGGCATGTATGTGCGCCACATGTGCACACATACATATTTCAGGGGTGCAACAGGGTGTCCTTTTGACACCCTTGCACCCTTGAAATTGCATTCGCAATTCTGCGAGTACCTAATGGGAACTCGCAAATTGCAAATGTCTTCCCATTCATTCCTATGGGCCTCTAGGCCCATAGGAATGAATGGGAAGGTATTCCTTAATTGCGAAACGCAATTTGCGATTCGCAATTAAGGAATACGTAGGAATCGCAATTAATATTGCGATTCCTACATACATTTAATTTTGCGAGTCCTTAATAGCGATTCGCAAAAAATCGCTGTTAAGGACTCGCAAAACTGATTTGTGATACATATTCCCCTCTATTTCTGAAAGGAGATCTTTAGGAAATAGTGTGCTTTTCACTTAAAGTTGTATCAAGTGTGCTATTGTTTAGTAGAATTTTGTCTGAAATGGGACAGGGTGCATGTGTAAGATATTGGTTAGTGGACAAATGTGTTTTGTTGCTTTTCAAACAATTTAACATTACCGTAGTGGTTCAAGTCCAATGCTGAGTTTGCACAAATTTAATGACACGTTTCTTTCTCACAATTCAAGGACATTTTTATTTATTTTTAGTCCCTCAACTTATGACTCAATATTGCCCTAAGAAGTATTAGAACATATAGTAGATTATTTTCCTTTAATCAGCAACTGCCCTTGTCCACCTCATCCTCTTAGTGCAAGAAGTAACGATTAACTGTTAACCTGTCATAGTAACCTTAGTCAGCATGGAGGTACTTGAGCTGATCTAACATGTCATCGGTCCTACACACAGAGATGGCCACACAATGAACGTCATCTTTTCCAGGCAGGAATTCATTTTGGTGTCATCCCACAGAAAGGTCTTCTAGTCACCGCCATACATTAAGGTGTAGCATTATAGTCTAGTACTAATGTCCTCTATGGTATTGTGTACTCTACAGTACTCTTCTATAACATCTGCACCAGTACTAGTAAACTGAGCATAATACAGGACATGATTAGACTCTAACACATGTTTTAAAGTTCTGTAGGGGACTTTACTATTAGGCCATAGTATATGGAGGTGATTAGAAAGGGTTTCTGTAAGATGACATTAAGTGAGTAGAGGGTACTCCTTCCATTTTTCCCTCGGGGTCCTTTTTTCACACAAGGAATAAACATAGAGAATATCCTGTGCCATAGCGTAAAAAGAACTTTTAATAAGGCAGACGGGACAGTGTATTCCAAGTTTGGGACAGAGTATTCCATGTTTGGGACAGAGTATTCCACCAGCCAACCTTTAAATAAGGCCCTTTGTTTCCTGAGATGATTCAACTTTTATGGTCAGGAAATGATGCAATAAAATTGTACATCCCAAATTATGAAAAAAATATTCTAAACTGTAGATATTTGCGAAAAATTTATATTATACACTAGGGATAACACATAGCAGATTACCGATCGGTATCTTAGACAAATTAACTAAGTATGGCTTATAGCATGCCTCAGTATATTCCGTGCTGGAGTCACAAGGTCATAGATAGAGGTGAACCAGCCTCTTGGAATTATAAGGAACGTACAGGCACATGCATCAACCATTTTTGCGAGCGCAAACGGTGCGATTTTCAAAAATCGGCCGTTTGCGCCCGCAAAAAGGGCATTTGCGATGCATCAAGGGCCAAAGCACTTGCAATTTGAGAATTTGCAATTAATTGCGAGTTTTCAAATTGCGATTGCTTTTAAGGAATCGCATTTTGCGATTCCTTAAATGCAATGCAAGAACCACTTTGAAGTAGCGATTTCGCTACTAGTGGGAGCGCAAATTACCATGAAGTTGAACTTCATGGTAATTTGCAAATACTTTGAAAAATGCACTAAAGTGCATTTTTCAGAGTTGTAGGTTACACACACACATGTCCTTGGGACATGTGTGTGCGCAACATTTGTGCACAGATCAATTTCAGGGGTGCAACAGGGTGTCCTTTTGACACCCTTGCACCCTTGAAATTGCATGCGCAATTTGCAAGTACCTATTGGTACTCGCAAATTGCGCATGCAATTTCCCATTCATTCCTATGGGCCTGTAGGCCCATAGGAATGAATGGGGAGCTAGCTATTCCTTATTTGCGACTCGCAATTTGCGAGTCGCAAATAAGGAATGTGTAGGAATCGCTATTTTTTTAGCGATTCCTACATGCATAGGCTTTTGCGAGTCCTTAATTGCGATTCCTTAATGATCGCAATTAAGGACTCGCAAAATCCTACCTTGATGCATGTTCCTGGTAATACTGTGCAAAAAAGTTAGAGTGAATTTGACAGAAAAAATAGCACCACCGAAATAGCAAACTTATCGATATTGCAGAAGAGCCCTTGAGACAGGTAATGCAGGTATTGCGTTCACCGTATTCTCTGCACTAGTACAGCGTCAACCTGTCAAAGAGACTTTTTCAATAACGTGAAAGGCAGCCATGCCCACGGACACTGTCACAGATGACTTGTTGTTTTCTAGATCTCTGGGAGAATTTTTCAAACTCAAAGATCATACATCTGATTGAACTACCTGACTAGCCTCTGGGTTACATTTGAATCCTTTGACGACGATTTTAAGGGACAGCGCGAACAGATGATAACCACCTTCAAATCAGAGTACATCCAGGATCCTCTCCCTAGTCTATACAAATCGTGGCAGCTTTGTTGTCAACAGTGATGTCTTCACTGAAGGGGAATATAAACCTGCTTCTAGAATCCAGAATGCAATAGCCCACATTACACCTTATTGAAAAAACACAACTCTAATCCCAATTGCGAATGGACAACATTGACCCATGTCTTTTTTAAGAGAATTTGTTAAGTTTTGAAATAGTTGCTACAACTGTTCTCTGGAAATATATGTAAGCCAAAGATTTCCTTGCTCCCCAGCATTTAAGCTTTTGCAATGGAGTCAGTGCTGATTTTAGACTAGTACGATTTGAAATGGTAGATAGAGGGCAGTGGTGAAGTGACAATGAGTTTATTAGATTGGAGAGCTGCATTTGGCATAAATAACAATGCCATTCTAATAGGTGCGTTTATGGTACATGTTTATGGGGAGAAGCGCCTGCCAGGCTTCATTCATAATTTCATTGGCAACGTCAAACAGTCATGATGTCCTAATGTTCTTCTGCTTCCCTTCTGGTCTTCTGTGTTGTACCTCATGGTTCTTCATGATCATCCGTTCTTAACACCTATAAACAGCCTTTGGCCTATCAGTAGGCAAAGGCAACATAGGTCATTCTAAGACATGGAGGAGACCTTTGGGCCAGAATATCTAAGGCCACATTTTTAAGAGTGACGTTTCTGTGTTTGACATTGAACTGACTCCTGTCCCTAGATTAACCAATACCAGCAGCCTGTGAGATTTGCATTATAGAACTGAAAACGCATAGAAACTTCCTCTCTTTCTCTAAAATACGGGTCATGGCTGTCCATGCTCTGGTATGTTCTAGGCTGGACTATTTAGCTGTACATACTATTTAAGGATCATACCCCTCCTATTCTAAAAGACAAATTGTGTTGGTGCTTCCCAAACCACACATTACATACTCACTTCAAATTCCCAATTTACAGTGTGTAAAGCATTTGTGCACACATACAGTAATGCAGTGAAAGCACTACAAATGGACACCACACCAGTTTAGAAAAATAAGTAATCTTTGTCTAAACCAAACAAGACCAAAACGACAAAAATCCACAATACATATACCAAGATATCCTCAAAAATAGGTTATTCACACAAATAAAGCTTGTAGTAACAAATAATTCCACATGGAGCTATTGCTATGTTGTGACAGATAAAAATCCAAACTACGGTGCTGACCACGATGTGCGGAGTCCCACAGACCCCCAAAGAAGAGTACCTTGGCAAATGATGAAAGCACAGACGGTTCACGGCATTGGTGAGGTTATGCTTCGTTGGTGCCGGGCGGCGTCCGTTCCCTATGACCCCAGGGGAGGTGAGGCCTCGGTTCCTTACTGCGATGCAGGGGAGGTGAGGCCTCTGTTCCTTACTGTTGTTAGGGAGGTGAGGCGTTGGTTCCTTACTGGTGCCGGGGAGGTAATGTCGCGGTGGCAGCGAGGCGTCAGTTCCTTACGACGGAGCGGTTTTGATAGATTCAGGAAGTCACCTATGTCCAGTATCGGCTCCGCGATTATGAAGAACCAGTGTCGATGACATCGGGGCTGCGGTGCGAGTCAGTGCGGTGCATCGTGCACTTCACGAGCGGTGTCCACAGCTTCATTGCAGGTGGCTGCATCGCTCGCCAGCGTCGGTGTTGCAATTTCCCTCCGTGGCAGCTGAAACAGCAGTTCCAAATGCAGGAGGACACAGGAAATGAAGTCTCTATGTCCCTGAGACTTTAGAACAGGAGGCAAGCCCTTGGAGATCTTCAAGCAGGATGCACAGCACACAGCAAAGTCTTGGTCCTCTCTTCAGCAGAAACAGCCACTGCAGGCTAACCCTAGACAGCATACAGCAAAGGGGCAGTATTTCTCCTTCAGTTTTCAAAGCTCTTCTCCTTGGCAGAGGTTCCTCTTGAGTCCAGAAGTATTCTAAAGTTCTGGGGTCTGGGCCCCAATATTTATACTCAATGTCTCTTTGTTCTCTTGTGGCAGAGAGGCTCTGTGATCAGTCAAAACCAGTTCTGTCCTCTCTGGTCCAGCTTCCCGGCAGGAGGTGGAGACGGCATTGTGTAAGGCACACCAATGCCATTCAGGTGCAAGGAAATCTCCACCCCTACTCTAATTGCAGGCCAGGTCTATTCAGCCCAGCCCTGACTCATCCAGAAAAGGCAGGAAACACCGCAACCCCCCCAGTGGCTGTCTACAGTGAATGCACATCTCCAGCCCCTGTCGCTCCAAAGCCAGACAGTCAACCCACAAATCAGCAGAGGCACACAGGATGGCTAAGCAAGAAAATACCCACTTTCTAAAAGTGGTATTTTCAAACACAAAATATAAAAATCATCTTTACTTAAAATGCATTTTTATATTCTGAGTGAAGGCATACTAAACTCCATCTTTCGATCTTGTCCCAATGGGAAGTTATATGTATAAGATGTTATAAATAAACTCCCATTCTATCCTATAGGACAGATAGACTTTGAATAGTGAAAAACAAAATACACTGTATTTCATTATCAGGACATGTCACGCACATCAGTACATGTCCTACCTGTCACATACACTGCACCCTGCCAGGGGTACCTTGGGCCTGCCTTAGGGGTGACTCACATGTAATAAAAGGAAAGGTTAGGCCCTGGCAAGTGGGTGCATGTGCCAGGTCGACATGGCAGTAGAGACTGCACGCAGACACTGCAGTGGCAGGGCTGAGATACATTTACAGGCTACTCATGTGGGTTGCACAATCAGTGCTGCAGGTCCGCTAGTAGCATTTAATTTAAATGGCCTGGACACACATAGTGCACTGTACTAGGGACTTAGTAGTAAATCAAATAAGCTAATCATATAAACGCCAATCCATAAACCCAATTTACAGGGAGAGCATATGCACTGATCAGCAGTGGTAAGGTGCCAAGAGTCATAAAACCAACAGAAACAGGGTAAAAAATAGGAGACCCAAAAGCAAAAGGTCTGGGGATAAACCCGCTGGAAAAGCCAGGTCTAACAGTTGTGTAGAATTGTGTGGTGTGTAGTGTATTTGTGTACTGAAATTATGTGGCATGGTGACTTGATAGGGGTGAGAGTTGCACAGAATAGATAGAAAGGAAGATAGAGAGAGATAGGTAGTTTGTGCACAAAGTGGTCAATAAACTCCTGACAGAGGAGCAGAAAGAGTATGTTAGAAAGAGAGAAGTAAGGGGAGAGCAGGCTATAGACTCATAAAGAGGGAGCTTCTGTGTATGCAGAAGACACCCTAAGAAGAGGAGGAGAGCATAGGTTTGAGGGATGGAAATCTTGAAAAGGCACAGGAAAAAACTGTGCTCGAAGAACTGAAGTGAACCACATGAGAGAAGAGGGAAGAGTGCGTGAGAGAGGTGTGAGAGTACAAGAGATAGAGAGAGAGGGATAAGTGGGAGGGACACCCGGGAGCGAGAGGTGGACCAGTGCACAGTGTGAGGAGGTATAGGAAGGTAGTATATGTGAGCAGGCAGTATAGAGAGAAGGCGGAGTGTGAGGGTGGGATGAGAAGGTTGCAGTAGAATTGCAAGATGAGAGGGAGCAGTGGTAGTGTGAGGAAGGGATGAGAGGGGCAGTGGGTGCATAGGGGAGAGATGACAGGGTTAGTGTAAGTGGGAGGTAGAGATGGGTTGTTTTGGAATTGTTTGTTGTGGAATATTGTGTTGCGGAATTGTGTGGTATAGTGTGTAGTGGAAATATGTGGCATGATGTGCTGTGGAATTATGTGACTAGTAATTAAATGGTGTTAACTGTCATGGAAATATGTAGAGTGAAGTTGTGTGTGATGGACCAAATTATGTGAAATGGTATTGCGCATTGTGTAGTGGTGCAGGGTAGAGAGGAGAGGTGCAGGGTAGAGAGAAGTGGTACAGGGTAGGATGCAGAGATGTAGAGTCCAGTGTGGTGGTGTGCGATGATGCAGAATAGATTAGAGTTGGGTAGAGTGCAGAGAAGAGTGGCGTAGAGTGCAGTAGAGTGGCATAGAGTTGAGTGCAGAGGTGAGAGTGCAGTGGCGCAGAATGCATCAGTGCAGAGTACAGTGGTGAAGTGGCGCAGAGTATAGTGGTGCAGTGGCACAAAGTGCTTAATAGAGTGGGGTAGTGTGTACTAGTAGAGTAAAGTGGTGCACAGTAGATTAGAGTGGCATACAGTAGAGTGGTGCGCAGAGTATAGTGGTGCACGGAGTATAGTGGTGCGCAGAGTACACTGGTGCAGAGTGCATTGGTGCAGAGTGCTGTGGCACAGAGTGCAGTGGCATAGAGTGCATTGACATAGAGTGGTGCGGAGTAGATTGCAGTGGCACAGAGCAGAGTGGTGCAGAGCAGCGTAACGTGGCGCAGAGCAGAGTGGAGCTGAGTGGCACAGAGTGCATTGGAGTAGAGTGCAGTGGCATAGAGTGGTGCAGAATAAAGTGACATAAAGTGCAACAGTATAAATCTTAGACCATAAATCACCAACTCAGAATCTGCAGACAGAAGGTTGATGCTTAATACCAGCAGTACAAAATGTAAGGGTTAGGGAGGGAAAATGGATATTCTGTGGAGAGTAATGGTGTGACTATCAGGAAAGTAATAAAAACCCACAACTCACAACTGTACTGGCAGTCATGACCTTCACAATGTCTTTTCCAGTCCATTTTCATAACTTGATTTATCCAAAAAAGGAAAGATTGGAAAAAATGTTTTAATGGGGGGTAAAGGTTCTTCTAATACCTCCATATTTCACGGCAGTGGAATGGTCTAATGAAGCGATTTCCCTACCAAGAAAAAAAAAATTCTTTTTGGAGAAATTCACAAGAACAAAAGCTATCATTGGGCTATATGAATTGCCCAATTCCTGGACACCGTCCACTGTGCAGACCATGTGCAAAAACACATTTAGTCAAAGGGAAGTAGTCAAGGAAAGATAGGATTATTTAATAGATATCTGCGACTCCCAATCAAATCCGAAAATAACTCAAATCATAGGTAAATATAGAATATTTACCTTTGTGAATCTATCCCTTTAGCTTTTGTATTCAATCAGGCTACATTTATCCACTCTTTGAAACATAAGCCTTAAACTCAGCCAATTTCCAGAACTTACTGGTAACCCAGCCAGGGTAAATCTAAACCTGCCATAGACTTGCTGGTCAGTTTCAAACAGAATGCAGGGTCCGTCCCAGTGCTCAATGCCTTAAAGGGAGAAGACAGAAGATGAAACTCACAGACAGTAGTACTTACAATTAACCTTAGGTTTATGCTCCTATGACACATCTACATCTATTCCGGGTATAATGTATTTTACTGCCAGTCCCTTGTCTATGTTCTTGCAGTTTGCAAATTCATAATCAATGAAAGAACGAGCCATGTGATGCTGGAGTGTGGATTATCATTTATACCCACCACAGATTTAGGCATCAAACAAAAGGTGTGCTCACTGCGAGCAACGTTGTGCGTCAAAGGTGTACCCGAAGCTGAACACACACCGAGGACATGAACAACTGGGAAAAGTGACGGGCACTAACCTAGCAGAAAACAATAACAAGCCCAATCCCCCTAAAAGGAAGTCCAAAAGTAATATCTTGCCAAAAGAAGCCCAATAAGGTTGACAACCAAAAGTGAAGAAAGACTAAAACAAGCCCAAACCCCTAAAAGGAAGCTAAAAACCAAACAAATATCTTACCAAAAGAAGCCCAAGTGATGGTCGACTTCCAAAATTGCAAAAAAAGGGTAAAAAAATATAAGCAACCGAGCAGGAGGTAGAACTAACACAACTGCTGCATTAAGAGGCGGTGGGAGGGAGGAATGCTATATTAAAATGTAAGTAGCTATGCTGCCGAAACTGAACACAGGCAAACAGTAACAGAGCAGGCAACCAAAAAAAAAGTACTCCAAAGAACAAATAAACAACCATATCATAACAATACAGTACTTAGTCCCTGCTCCGTGGGAGGAACGGAAGAGAAAAAGGAGGGACAAAGAGGCAGGACTGACCACTAGCAAGCAAGGATTTTCAAAGGACACTGACAAAGACAAATGAAAAGCAATGGCAAGCAATGGGCGGAGTTGAACTCCACAAAGCATATACAACAGGTCGCTGAGCAACAGCGAAAGCGCTGTCTAGGCTCAACCTAAAAAGGACCTTTTCACTCCTATTGAACACTACACAATATGCTTCTGCCAACACTCTTGTGCTGCTTAACTCCTGGTGAAGGCAGTAACCTTCCACCACTATAAAGGTAGAATTTTGGCCGCCTCCCCGGTCCAACAAGACTGCAATCCATGAGACAGGCCTATGTCATGGTGCACATGCATGATCCACGTTTACCTATGACAACAAAAATCAGCATTAGAAATCCAGTCAGCAGTACAGGTAGGCACTTAGGACAGGGGTACATGTCCATTACCTTGCAGGGGATGTTTCCATCCCAACACTTGGACTCAAGGTATACTCTGTGCCCTGTTTGTCCAGGACATCTCATCATTATTTTTTATTCCAGAACTTTTTTATTGGTTTTCGTCAAGTGTAAAATGTATATGTCAATGCATAGTTTATTCTATAGGGCACAAGTTACATTCATTTGTCACTATATATGTATACACTCTATTTTGCAGCATGCAGTGCATAGGAACCCTTAAGCTGGCGTATGTAAATTTTCTGCATACAAGCTATCAGCATTATTATGTTCATGTGTCTGCTGTTTCAGTATAGTTCTTAATCCACAATTGATCTTCTTCACTGCCATCTCTCGTCTAATAAAGAAACATGAACATGCATACAAATAATAACATAAAAGATTGCTTAGTCGATATCATCATGGAGATGATTGCCTTATTTAATTAAAGTATCATCATTCTCCTCTCAATAGTGTGCTAGGTGGAAAGGGATGGTGTGTAAGGAGGCAGGTTGAGACAGTGCGGGCCCCCAGTGAGACGCGAGCTCATTATGATAAATAGGTGTGCCTACAGTAAGATAGCACCTTAGTTCCTCCGAGCTTAAGGGTCACTATCCAGAAAACTAGCTACCACCTCTGCCTACAAGTCAGCAAGTGGTCGCCTGCGCATTTCCCTATGCACATAAATCTGCACCTTCTACCCAGACCCAGTTCTCCACTTCTTTTTGCCATTGACTATGTGGAGGCCTCCGAGGAGACTTCCAGTGGCATGCAATATCTCTGCGGGCTTTCCCCAGGTTCAGGTCAAAGAATATTTTCCCTGTCTTTTTATCTGTTAATCTTTTATATAGTCCCAGAAGGTATATGCTGGCAGCATGTAGTTGTTGGCGGCCTAAGGTACATTCCAGGTCCATTGTGACCTGCACCAAGAAACGCTCAATGATTGGGCAGTTTTAGACCGTATGGAAAATGTCTGCATCCATCAGGGCGTATCTGCGGCAGCTCAACTCTGTGGTGTGTAGCATGACATTCAATCCTTCTGGTGCAAGATACGTACAGTTCAGATAGTTGAATTACGTAGAGCAATGCTTTCCTTGTTTCCCTCCTACTTACAAAACTGTACCCGTGAAGTCAAACTAAGTTGAACATTCTCAGATATACTAACATCATGTGTGGAATTCCTCAAAGATCTGCATTATCACTAACATAATTCAACATCTAGAGGAACCGTTGCACCCAGATAATACATTTCTATTATATTAAATATCACATATATGCAGATGACACACAGTGACATCTTAAGCTTAAAGACAACACGTCACTTATGAACGGTAATATATTATCTATGTCTTGTTCACCAGTGGATAGACGAATGATGGTTATGCCTGAACTACGAGAAAACTGAAATCCTGCTCCTGGGGATGGCCAACCTGCCAGAATGCCATTCTCTCAGACTGAGTCCCTGGTTCACCCCTATAACCAGTGATAAAAGCCTGCCATCTAGTGGTCTTAGATAATGCATTTTCTTCTCCTCCCTAAATAAATAGTATTTGCGTATTTGCTTACTATCATTTATGTCTGCTAACGGGTGTTCCTTCCAATCACTCATATCTTGCAGAAAATTACCATTATTTTGGCAGTGGTGATCTTCATCCTTCTTACTGCAACAGCCTCTACAAAGGTGCCACAAAAAATTAGTCATCAAACTTCATTCTAAATCATGCTGCTTGTCATCTCTTTGGCCTACTACATTATGATCACATTATATCGGCTCTGACTGAATCCATTGAATCCCAGTTGAGGAAAGAATACATTTCAAATCCCTTTATATCATCTATAAGGCATTTTTTGGCTGATCACCAGCCTATTTGGCAAAGTTGTGTGATACTTCCCATTCAGAAGATTAAAATTTGCAAACCGCAATTTACATTCTATTTGGCCAGTTTGTCACAAGAAACTTAATGGAAGAAACCTTCTCTGTGGAATTCCCACCCAGGGCATTTTAGTTTGGTAACCGACCTTCTTGTTGTGTTGTGGACCCTAGGCCCACATGCTAATGAATGAGGGACGCAGACACAGTATTCCTGGTTACTCAACTGGCCACGAGCACGTGCACTCGGGCCCTTTTATTAACAGGCTCACGTCACTCGTGACGCCTGTGAGGGATGCGTGTGGGGTGCAAGTGTGCCCACTCCCATGGGGGAGTGGCTACTAATTCTGTGCCTGTCGAGACACTAGAACGTGTCTCGCAGGACACAACATTCCTCCCAAATTTTAATGAAAACAAAACCCAACCAGAGTTCAACCTGTGGGGATAAAACAACAACAAGATATACACCACAGGGTCTATCAGTTACTCAGGTCCGGCATCAGGAAGACTGCAGACACGGGCTGGTGAATTCGACTATGGCAGGACACTCTCCGCAGACATCCATCATTTAACCTGATCAGTTCAGGACACGAACTCTTGCTTGAAGATGTCATCTGCGCACTGGGAACGTGCCGGTGTAAGTATGTCCTTGAGCCCCCCGCAACTTCCGTCCGCTGACCTGGACGATAGTATTTGGTGTGTAACAATAGTTTGTTAACTGGGTGCGTCAAGATCATGGTGGGAGTCCATGGTGAAAGTACACTGGATTGTTTCTGGATCGCCTGAAGTCTCTCTTAGGCCGTCTTGCTGTGTCCGGTGACCTGTCGGTGGGGCAATGACTCTTCCAGCTCTCCCGCCTGGGGAGGCCCTTCGTCGGGCTTGCCACGGGACTGCAGGTAGGCTGCGATTGGGGCTGCGTGTGTGCCGGCTGGGGGCAGCTGCAAACCGCCAAGGAGCCAGTAGCCAGTCTCTCACACAAACCTCAAGGGTGTGTGGGTCTTGCTCAGGACATGCTCTCTCTGCCGCAGTTCAGGTGCAGACCAGGTCAGCGGGTAGCCTCTGAGTCTTCTTGTTGGCTAGGTTGGCAACAGTGTAGGACTCCAACCATCGGTACTCGGGATGGTTTCGTGTGACGCACTTGATGAGGACTGGCATGATGGCATGGCCAGTCGTGTGGTGAATCTGGATGATGGCTGGTGATGACTTGCCTTGATGATTGCCGGCTTTCAGTCTGGAGTCAGTCACCTGAGGCAGGGGTGTCCAGGTGCCTCCACGTTCTCTGGGAAGCACTTGCATTCGTGTACTTGGGCTTCTTGGGCTGTCGGGACTTTGATGACGGAGGGGTGATGAACACGTTGTGAAATGTGAGGCATGAGACTCGGTTCGCGCAGGCTGTGCGGCTTACCCTCGGCCTCCCGCTGCGGTTGCCAGTTCCTTTTCGGGTTGTCCCCCTCTTCCCTTGTTGTCGCTGTGTCAGGACTCACTCCTGTTGTAGCTTGGGTTTTCTTCATCGTCCGGCCCTGCCAATCACGACTTCCCCTTCTGACCTCAATTGGTTGTCCGATTCTTGGTGCAGACCCTCTGGTCACACTTCCACATATCTTGCTGAGTGCGGTGTCATGCACATGGCACTGATGACGTAGCTGCCATTGGGCCTGGACGACAGGTGGTGATGGTCAGCTAGGAGAAGAGGTCTCTGGAGGGACGTCGTAGCCACATGACTGCCTCTTCTGAATCTTCTCTTGCACCTCCGGCATTTGCGGTCAGGGGCAGTGATGCCGTTTGACTCCAACTGCCGACACTCGGGGCTGGACGGTCTCACTGTGAAGCGATGGGAGCAACGGGGTTTGCGCTTGCTGCGGCTTACGTGTGGTTCTCCCTTGGTGCTGTCGCCAGGGCCGTCGGTCCGCCTTGGTGGCTGTCTGGTGTCTTTGGAGGTGTTCTTGGCTTGTGGTGCTATGACTCCTCGTGCTTCTCCTCTCGTTGTCTTTGACACATCTGCATTCGTCCAGCTCTTCTTCTGCTTCTTCTCCGGGTGCATTGACATGCACCATGTTCTAACAAGGCCAACGGGCCGTTGAACTTCACTGGTCTCTGGACCATGCGGTCGAGACTTCTGTGGCTCTTCTCTGCTGGGTGAAAGCTCCTACTCCGTGTGTTCCCTCTCCAGGGAATGGCTTCCACGGGCAGTGGTGAGCTGTTTACTCGTAGTGCGCGACTCTCCTCTGGCCTGTCTTGGGTCACCGACAACTCCGTCTTGAGGCCGTGTGAGGGAGGACACTGTGCTGCGTTTGGCCCCTTCCGGGCTCCGTCGCTGTTACTGCTGTGGAGATGTATAGGATCTCCCTGCTGATTCCAGCAGTGCTTCTTTTCTTTTGGAGAGGTCTCTCTCTCTCCTGGGCATTTACCCGTGCTAACGCGCTTCTGGGTGCCTGTGTCACGCACCTCGGACTGCGCACGCTTTGACTTCTTCTTGGGCGCCCTCTTCTGGCACCTGGAGTGCCTGCTCTTCCTCCTTGCGGTGGTGGTCGTTCACCGCCAGGGGCGTGTGGCGCACTCTTCCTCACTTGTGGTGGCGTCTGCCAGCTGCTGGGGAGAGCGCACATGTAGCGCATGTCCTCCTTAGGCCTTCCATGAGGCTCGCTTGGCTGCTTTCTGTTCAGTAGTAACAGTCCTTTGCTGTTGCTTCTCTCAGCCTTGTGTGTAGGCTGCTCTGTAAGGTACTCTTTTCTTTTCTTAGTTGAATCTGCCTCTGCAGGGGTTAACAGTCTTTTGCTGTAGTGCCTCTTGTCACTAGGAGCTTGCGATGCTCTGCTTACCATGCTGCCCGTTTGGGGTGGACAGTCTGTGCATTCACTCTTGGCTCGACTCAGCTTCTCACCCCTGTTCAGGCTTCACTGGGGTACTGTCCTTGTGCCTGCTGCCTAGGGACAGGGACACTGCATGCCTTTCACATGCCTTTTCTCTTTCAGGGCAGCTGTGTGCAACCAGTGTTCTCTTTCCCCTGCCAGCCTTCAGCAGGTGGCCACATGGGAGTGCATGGCCAACTCAGCAACAGTTTTGGATTTAAAAAAAAAAAAAATTTTTTAGCACTGTCCCTGCTGTCAGGAGCAAGGACATTGTAGGTCTCCTTTTGTTTCTGTTTTTTTCATGCAGGGCAGCTGGGGCGCTCATCTCATGTGCTCACTGGTGGCTCAGTGGATGGGCAAATCGGCGAGGGCTCACTTTGCCGCTCAGGCGTGCTTGATGTAGTTGTGACTGGGTGTGGTGCATACTCTGGCTCCACTTATCCCCACGAGGGATAGCAGGGCGGCATTCATCACGCACGCGGGGTCAGACCCGCCTCGTCGCCAATGTTGTTTTGTGGGCCCTAGGCCCACATGCTAATGAATGACGGACGCAGACACAGTATTCCTGGTTACTCAACTGGCCACGAGCACGTGCACTCGGGCCCTTTTATTAACAGGCTCACGTCACTCGTGACGCCTGTGAGGGATGCGTGTGGGGTGCAAGTGTGCCCACTCCCATAGGGGAGTGGCTACTAATTCTGTGCCTGTCGAGACACTAGAACGTGTCTCGCAGGACACAACACTTCTGAGATGCTCAAGGTTGATTAAAGCCTACCTATTCAGATATATACCTAACCTGTACCTGTGAATATGTAATATTTGCTGCCTGCTTCTACCCAAACCTGCAGGTTAGATACAGGAAACCAGCTTCCGCATTGTTACCAGTGTCATTCATCAGACATCACTTTATCAACTCTTCAAAGGCTTCACGATTGTGTTACCTGCATTGGTCATTTGTAACTATTTATTCTATCGATTAACCCAACCAATACATGGACTACTGCCTAGTAGTTTGTAGCGCTTCACAAAAAAACGAAATAAAATAAAATACAATAAAATGAAACAAAATAGAATAAAATAAAATAAATAAAAATAAATTATGTCATGACATGAGTCTTCTGTCTGGCTGGCTTTCAAACATTCTGGACAGTAGCAATTAACTGCCTTTCATACAGAAAAACTAACAAGTGAACCAACATGGAGAAAAGCTAACCTTTTATTCAGCAAAGTAAATGTTTCTGGGAATCATGTTAAGGCGCACTGAAAGCAAAGGCATGGTGACATGCAGCAGCACTCCTGTTGAAAAGGAACTCCTGTGCAATCATATTAAATGTCACCCTCATTGGCGGTAGATTTCCACCACTGACATTTCACCCCTTTCCTCAGACTTGCTTTTATTTTTAAGTTCCTTCTACTCCTCAGTTCCTCTTTCACCCACCATGCTTACACCCACTTAACTTTAGATGAGTCATTCTATGTATTGATGTCTAAGTTGACATTTATGATGGGAATTTGTTTTGAAAAGGCGCCCGTCACGCGAAATTGACATTTGTATTCACATTCACAGAATTAAGAATGCATTTCCGCTGCCGTGTTTGAATGTTATGCTGAGGTTTATATCTGTTCACGTCCTATTTGCAGTGCTTTCCGTGATAATTCGGCTTTCAGTTCCAAAAATGAAAAAGTACAAGGAAATGAAGTGGAAGTTCTCATCCAGAGAATTGGAGGTGTGAGTCGACTTCGTCATACCTCTAGAATTGCACTTTTTTGGCTCAAAAGCTGACAAGACTCCAGGGTCATTCAAAAAAGACTTTTGGGGACGGAGCCTAACTGCAAATGTACAAGCTGCTTCTATTAGGGCAGGCTGGCCTCCGGGAGCCTAGAGCTGTGCTTTTCAGCCACAGATTATTGCCTGTGAGGTTAGAGACTATGGGGGCAGCATGTGACGTGGCTGGGAAGAACAGAGGGGCAGATTTACAAGAAAGTGACGCATCTGTAGAGATGCGTCACTTTCCCTGCGCCACACTGAGAAACCCTTGCGCCACCATGGATGCGCCGTATTTACAATACGGCGCACAATGGCGCAAGAATTGACAGATGCGTCAAAAATTCTGACGCATCTGTTGGGGCAAAAGTCACGCATTGCTGGAGTCGGGTCGTAAGCACGACGCAACTCCAGCAATGCTTTTTGAGGCCTATTCCCACTACACTGCGTCACTCCTTACGCCTGCTTGTGCAGGCGTAAGGTTTTGACGCAATGGCGTCCTAGAAGTGACGCAGTGAAATCTTGTAGATTTCACTGAGTCACTTTTATGAGGCCTTCCTGCGTGGGAACGCCCACCCTGCATACATTATACCTGACGCAGGTATAATGTGACGCAGGGCTTTACAACGTGACGCATCTCCCTAGATGCGTCACGTTGTAAATGGGCCGCAACATTTACGCCGCGGCTGCGTCACAAAAGTGACGCAACTGCAGCGCAAAAGTCACGCAAGGGGCTTGTAAATCTGCCCCAGAGTATCCGCAGCAGCAGTATAGTAGGTGGTGGAAGAGCCCTGAACAATTTGAGTCCATGGAGATAAGATGGCGCTTGTGCCAATGGTGTGCATCATGGCCATCAGCTCTGTCACTGAGAGGGTGCAGTGATTTCCCCCGAGGTGTTGCTGCACTATTCTTTATTGAAAATGGACAGCATTTACTGATCTGTGGTCTTCTTATATACAGATGATCTTGTTTGATCCTGGATCAGCAGAGATGTGCTGCAACTAAAAACAAGCATTTGCAATGCAATCGGTCTCGCCTTTGGGACCTTATAAGTATTTATCTATGCACCACATTATCCTTCCATCTTGTGCGTCACTTTGGATCGTTTTACGATTACCACTCGGCGGACATAAAGAAGTGATTAAAATAATGCTAGATTTGACAAGCCACTATAGTTTGCTACCTAATCTCCCACTGTTGGGGCAACAAATGCTGGAAGTGGATTTCCCGCAATTGTAATCCTTCCTGCTCTCTAAGGGGCAGATTTACAAGCCCCTTGCGCCACTTTTGCGTCACTTTTAACATGGGAAACGTGACGCAAAAGTGGCGCAAGGGGCTTGTAAATATGCCCCTAAGTACTTTTCGTTTTGGCCCCAGCTCTTCCTTGCCCTATTGATGCATGTAAACACACATCATTAAAAGGTGCACCAAGTACATCCTGAGGGTGTACATATATTCAGAATTGCTATCCTCTTTTACACATGGATGGCGGATATGACATTCTGATTACATTGGTTAGTTTTAAACTTTCCCTCTTAAAATCAATTATGCATGCTTGTGTGCATGTGACTCCTAGCTCTAGCTGCTGTCTTTTCTACATCTGTGGAATTCTCTTTTAGTAGATATTCACATTGACCTGGTCCTTCTAGTCTTTTGAATACTTTTTAAATGGCCTTTTTGTGCTAAATTTTCCAAGAATAATTTACTCTTATTTCTTCAACACTTATTCGAAGACTATTTTTTCCCTTATTAAAATCTAGCTATGAATGTTTGAATGTCTGTCTATTTAATTGTTTAAGCATGGCGCCCTATCATCCTTGAGCTGATGTACACCTAAGTGTCTAAATAAATCTGGGATAAACTAATAACTAGTCTGCTTGGACCTGAATGGAGTAGTGTAGATGGACCATGCCAGATTGAATATGATATGGGCAGCAAAGGGCTCAGCAGATGAGCTGAAAGAAGTAGCTGGTGAGCATGACAAAGAAGGCTGCGGCAGCAATACATTTTGTTTATGGTTTAAATCTTTTTATTGATATTTTCAATCATACCAAGCGAATACAGCAGCTAATGTAAGTCGTTGAGGCATACAAACATCTGAGAGCGAGACTGACTACATGCATTGCTACGACTGGTACATAAATAACCCCTCAGGGAGAAAAAGGAAAAACCAAAGAAAAGGAAAACCCCACGAGAGTACCCCCCAAACTCCCCCCTCCCCATCCCCAACCCACATTTTGTTTAAAGACAAGAGCACTAAGGATTGGTTTGGCTGTGTGAAAAATTAGGTCAAGGGAATGTAGCAGGAAAGCCAGTTGGAGCTGGCAGTAGTTTCAACAGAGGTGATAAAAGAGGATAACTGCATTTCATCATGAAGCTGACAACAAGGAGAATGGAGTTGGTAGGAAGGAGATGTTGAGAGGGGTAATTTCTAGGCCTTGGCAGAAAACTACGCTACGCTCGCGTAGTTTGCGCAACTACGCGCTATGCGAATTGCACGTAGCACAGTGCAAAAACACGTAGCATAGCGTAGCAGGCATTTTTTGCTTGCTCGCGGTCCTCAACGTCAAGTTGGCGACCGCGAGCGAGGAAAATGACACCCCGGAGAGACTTTTTCCTCGTTCGCGATCAGCAACATCAAGTTGCCGATCGCGAGCGTGGAAAATAAACCTCCCGGCGAGATTCTCAACGCGGGGAGGTCAGGTTTCTCATTGCGAGTGGTCGCATATGCTCGCGACCGCTCACGATGAGAAACTACCAGTCCGCGTTGAGAAAACTGCCACTCGAGTACAAATCTACTCGAGCGGCAGAAAACGACCGCTTGCACTGTGCAAGATGCCGTTTGCAATGATTGCACAGTGTGGACAAGCATCCGGCACTGTGCAATCATTGCGAACAGCATTTCCTACCGCACTATGCAGTTCGCGTAGTGCTACGAGTAGCTTGCGTAGTGCGAAGTGCACTTCTCGTAGCTATGCGTAGCGCTACTACGCGAACTACGCCCAGGGTTATTTCCTTGGTGCAATCAATGAAGGGGAAATATGTTGTCTTGTGGATTGTTACCTGCCTTGTTATGTTGGCCTAGGCCTGGCTGCCATGCTGCTTTTCTTTGCGCACGTTACACTGAGCCGGATCTCCCTCGCCCTTTGCTCGTGCCAAGTTCTTTTGCACTGTCTGCATTTTCTGTTGTTCACCTTTTTGGGCTCAGTCTGCACAAACATGTACAAGGTCGCATAACAATGTATTTTGGTTCTTCCTGATATGGCCAGTCTCGCGCACCCAGACATAACATTAGGTGCAATTGCCATGAAGAATTTGGTATGCTTTTAATACTGTGGTTTACTAGCGCTTAACACACTTGGAGAAATCCCTTTCAGTGAGAAGAGCTATGATGTCCTGCTGATGTAATTCTGCATCTAGAGACTGAGGTATGGGGGTTCGCTAGTCAAAGCCCAGAGGTCTTCTATTATTATAATAAACTATCTTACTGCAAGGGGAGGGTGGTAATGTTATTTATACGTTTATCCACTGAGCTCTGAGATGCTTTCCCCGTTTGTATTCTATGGAATTGTAACCATGCTGCTTATATTAGTCATATGCATTATGCTATTAGTACTGACACGTGTACTGTACATTAGAGCACGTAAGTTGGAATAAACATTTTAACCTATCCAGTGTCTCTTCCTACGCACCTTGTGGACAAGTACGAGTGAGTGACGAAAGAGTGTTCTTGCTTCTGCGAGTCCTGAGATAAAGATACCGTGTTCTGGGTTGTCCAAACATTAGTACTTGGGTGCTAATGGGATGCTAAGCTAGTTGGGTTGGGGTTTTTGGGTGCTACGGTATATGGTGGCAAACCACTGTATTCCGGGGTCCCATTTTCCTGTGCATAGCTCTGTGTATGTGCAGAAACCTTATGACATGGCGCGACCACCGTGGGGCAGCTTATCTGCGAGACGCTTGAGTAGTACTTGTGCTTGTCCACAAACCCCTCGCGTACGCTTCCGGAGGCGTATGTGACGGTGATACCTCCTATATTGAATGTTTTATAGGTTCTTTCAAGCTTGATATTATTAAAAAAGGTTAGTTAGCAGACCCATTTTTGTGCTCCCTGTTAGGTTGTCGAATATAATTGTTTAGTCATGGCTGGTGTGGCGATAGCTGCACATAGTCGAGGAGCACTCCGAGACCACTTAGCTGTGTATGGAGTGCCCGATACTGGGGTCGAGTTGGTCTTTGTGGTTCAAGCCGATGCGGCTTATCACTTTGAAGTGTTTTACACTTGGATCACTTTTGAAGCGGTGGATGCAGGTGATAAGCTGTTTCATGAATATAAGCCCACCGCTGTTCCTGCTGCCTATCGACCCTATACTGTTCTTGAAGTGCCTCTCACGGCTTGGCAGCACCGTGTTTGGTTTAATGGCGCCCTACCACAACCAACTACCGCAGTTCGTTTAGGCCCCTTGTCAATTCAGGGGGCCACTTGGCCTGTATTGGCCGGGTATACCCCGCATCCAAATTATCTGGCATTACCGATTGCGGATCTGCGCACTATGCATACCGAACTGGTGCGAGTGCATCGAGCCCTAGTGACATACGTTACAGGTAGCCTACATGGAGCTGCTCCTGTAGTCGCAGGCCAACCAGCTATTGCAGCTGGAGTGACTATAAGTCCTGTCATGGTAAATTCTGTGATGGGCAAACGTCCACAAAATAAGGACGACTATCCTTATTGGCTTGCTGAAAAGTTCGATCAGATAGAAGCAGTGTTTCCACATACATCCCCAGTAGATAAACACCGCATCCTCACGATAAGTTTGCCAAAAGACATAATCCCCGATTTGACATCATGTGAAAACTGGGGTAAGGTATTCGCAGCAGTTTATTCAAAATGTTTTGGAACTCCTTCCATGACGGTTCTACCCTCTGTAATTAAAAAGTACAGGATGAACATGGCCCTGAAGCGGCTGTGGAATTAGGGATGAGACTAGTGGGAGTGTTTGATGTAGTAGCTGAGCTGATCCTTGGAAATGTCAAGGGCGATGCTATGAACTTTCAAGTAGCGAATGCTTTGGCTTTGGTCCCAGAGTTGGACAGGCCTCGCGAATTACCGAAAATAATAGCCCGGGCTTATAAAACAATTGGAAGAAATAGCCTAGGCAACAAGCCTTTTGTAAAAATGCAAACTCAATCGCAGTCACAAGTTATACAAACAAAAAGTGCATCTGAGAAAGATGATAAACCAGTCTTCACTAAAAAGAGTTGGAGACAGAAAAAGCAGGGTAAGCAACAAAAGAAGCCGGGGTCGAGAGGCGCCTCCCCAGTTTCGGTTTCTTCTGAACGTACTTATGATTTACGTGATAGGTCAAGGATTAAATCACCAGAAAGGTTTCAGAGCTCTGATACGCGTTCTCCTCGTTCTTCACAGGCCCAGACGTCGTCACAGGCTGGTGGAGGAGGACGGCAAGATAGAGGAAGGGGCCGAGAGGCTCCCCAGGAGCGAGACCAACCTCGACAACAAGTCAGAGGGAAAGCAGAAGACTTTCATCTTCCTCGACCGCAATTTCAGAAGAAAAAGTTGCCGCTGTCACAGCGAAATATGCCTCAGACCGTGAGAACGAGACTCCAGAATTGGACGTGGGCAGTGACCCTCCTAGACAGCGCCGCGGAAGTTACCATAGTGCGGGAGGCGCTACGTCCTCATATGGAGGCGACAGCAACTGAAACATTCGTTACTGTAGAGACAGCTGACACGAGAGTGGCACCCCCTGACAGACTATATAATCTAGTCATACAAATTGAAGGTGACATACCGCGTGAAATAAAAGGGATTTTTTGGGAAAATCTAACCTCTTCATATGACATTTTGTTAGCAGAGGTGGATTGGCCACCCCCATTCGTTTTAGCTGCACATAAAGGAGAGGAGGTAATCCTTCCAAGCTTTTCAAGGCATGTCCCAAAAGACAAAGCTGAAGCACTTGCAGCTGAGTGGGCTGTGTACCTGGCACCAGCGTTATACCGCAACCATGTGGGATGGGATGAAGAATCACCTCCTCATGCAATACCTTTGCGGTCACTACCGCAGCCACAACCCCAATATCCCATCAAACGGCAGGCAAAAGGCCCGTCTCCGAAATTCTGACACAGTTGGAATATCAGGGAGTAATTGAACCATGCGTATCACCTATGAACAATCCCCTTTTCGTGGTTTCTAAACCCGATGGATCGTACCGCTTAGTTTTGGATTACCGGCATTTAAATACTCATTGTCGGAACTTTGCGGTGCAAAACACACACAGTTCTGCGCTTGTAGACAGTCTTGTTCGTAAAAAATACAAAACGACACTTGACCTTTCAAACGGTTTCTACACGCACAACCTAGCCCCGGAGAGTGGTCAATGGACCGCATTCACATCCGGTGGTAAATTATTCCAGTTCCGGCGATTACCCATGGGCTATAAAAATAGTCCGGGTATATTCGCCGCCCGTGTTGTTTCTTTGTTAAATGACATTGATCAAGACGCATGTTCGTACGTTGATGACATCTATCTGACAGACGACGAGTTATATCAGCATCTGTCCCGTGTGGACCGCATTATTCTTGAATTTGCGGAGCAGGGTTACAAATTTAACTTTGCTAAGTCACACATTGCTGAATTTACCGTTCTGTTCTTGGGCTATGAGCTCAATAACGAAGGTAAGGGCTTAGCCCCCATTTCTTGGAAAAATGTGCACATTTGTGCCCCCCAAATACTCTGAAGAAACTTCAGTCTTTGCTGGGTTTCTTGAATTTCGGGCGTACTTACATTCCCGAATATGCCCAGCGTATCAAGCCTTTGTATGCTTTGATACAACCTACTTATTCGAGGTCTTGCTGGCTGCCTGAGCACACCTCAATTCTGCAGTCTTTGCAGAAAGACCTTTTGGAGTCTAAATATCTTTTGACTCGTGATAACCACACAAACCTGGTGATTAGAATTATTCCGGGGGCGGTGGGATTCACCTACTTAACCTTTAATGAAGGTGATACAGTACCTATCGCATACAAGTCACATCTGTACACTTCCGCTGAATTGCGCTTTACATCTGTTGAAAAAGTTCTGACTGCAGTGCAAATGGCGATTCTAAAAGAACGCGCACTGGCACAGGGTAAGCGGATTCTGGTGGTAACACCCTGTCCTGCCCTGGAGGCAGTAACAAAGGCAAGTGTACCGAACTCAAAAGCAATGCATCCCCGTTGGATACAATGGGCTACATCTTTGACGTCTTCGGACGTCACTTTTGTCTTTGATTCTTCTCTTCAGACTCAGGAGTATTTACAGTATGAATTCGTTCATCCTCCTCCTTTGTTTTTACTGCCGCTTGAGGATTACAAATGTGTGATCTACACCGATGGTTCGGCGCAACCGGCCACTGGGTCCAAGCACGCTTATTCTGCTGCATGTGCTATTGTTGCGGGATCCTTTGTGGATGGCAAGTTCAAATCCACTGTAGTGCATACTCGCACACTTGGAGATAGTACCGCACAATTGGCCGAGCTGCAGGCATTGCTACTTGCGCTTGAGTTCGCTTCTCAGGATGAGACCACTCTTATTGTATGTGATTCCTTTTACTGTGTACAATCTTACAATGACAATCTGTTTTTCTGGTCGAAAAACGACTACAAGGACGCAAAAGGGAGCACAATTAAGCATAAAATGCTTTGGGTTCGAGTGGCAGAATTGCAACAACGTCTGCCCCTCACACAGGTGGTTCACACCTTAGGCCATCAGCGGGTGGGCGCACACGCTATTGGTAACGATCTGGCAGATGAAGCTGCCCGTTCAGCAGTAGTCACGTGTTCAGTAGCAGCGGTTACCAGGTCCATGTCTAAAATAGACCCTGTTATATTAGCAGCTATTGCTGCAACCAAGGAAGGTGATAATTACCCTACAGGTTTCCCTTCCAAGTATTCTTACACATTAAGTCCCGATCAGGTTCCTTATGTAACTATACCTGACGTTGGAGATCGGCTGATCCCCAACGCGGACCGCAGGAGTGCCTTGATATCAGCTGCACACGAAGGCATGGCTTCGGCTCATGCAGGTGTGTCAGCTACGGTTTCCATCTTGCAGCAGCGTTATTGGTGGCGTGGGTTATATAAAGACACCCGTGCTTATGTGCTTTCTTGCGACGTTTGTCAACAGATTAAGCCTTCCACGGTAACACGTCCACCACAAACACCGCTCTGCATTGCTAACAGACCCTTTGGGTGTGTTTACTTGGATCACTGCGGTCCATTCTCATCAGACACTGCTTATAAATACATCTTAGTGGCAGTGGACTCGTGCACACGGTTTCTCTGGGTCTGGCCACAACGGAGTGCTGACGCCCGAAATGTAATCAGGGATTTGCGTGTCTTTGTGGGAATTTTCGCATGCGGCACCTTCCATTCGGACCAAGGTCCAGCGTTTGCCTCTAAGGCTTACAAGGATGCAATGGCTTCGCTTGGGGTGCGGGTGAAATTTTCGTCTCCGTATAGGCCTGAGGGCAACTCTATCGTTGAACGAATGAACCGTGACTTAAAGCAATCCTTAACAGCTAGGGTTTTAGGTACTGGCAGGAACTGGCTGGCCCATTTGTATACCGTTCAGCGTGCACTTAATAATCTCCCTAGAAGACCTCTGGGTGGGCGGACCCCATACGAAATGCTCTTTGGCATAAGAATGTTTGTGCCTGACCTTGAGGGTCCAGACATCGCGGCGCAATCCGCCAAGTTTGATGTAGATAACCATTCTGCTATGTTACAGGACTTACAAGAAGCCCGAGACAAACTTGCAACTACACATTTGCCTTCAGCCACAGATCCTGCGTTGCAGATTCCGGTAGCCGGCTGGCTTCCGAAAATTGGAGAACTGGTTCGAGAGAAGGTTGAAAACAAAAAGGAATTTGGCCCCTCTTTTCGTGCACCGGTTCCAGTTCTGGGCTTGAAGGGAACACGTACAGTCATTTTACCACCGCTTCCTGGTCGCAAGGAGAACAGATACATCTCAGTGGAAAATGTCAAGCTACAGCGCCTGGCCGATCCTGAATAGTGTCACACCAGCGGTCTCTTGTCCTGCCATTTATCGGACATATGTTCGTGACCCATCTACACGAACGGTCGCTGATGCTGTAATTGAGATGGTCGATTTGCCTGAATCCTCTACTTTGCCTGAAACTATAATTGATCCCCAACTCTCCACCAACATCGACGAGGACGAGTATACTTATCCTGCATCTGAATCGGTGGCACATCAACCAATATCGCCACTAAGCCCGACTCGTTATTCCTTTGATTCGGATTCCACATCTTCAAAAGTTCCATCCAAGTTCAGTATTTTTATATCCTGGTTTAGAGACAATTTTTTGATTCCCCCTGGACATACATCTGGTTGGTACTTTTCTTGATATTTTTGTTCATGTCCATTGGCTTTGTCACAGTGTTTTTTCTACTAATCAATGGTCACTATTTACCCGAACGCTCTGCTGTAGACTATGTTTCTGGAACTTTGGATCCTCATTCCTCGTCTCACATCATGAAGCGTGACCACACATTTGTGAACATTTCAGCCTTCCCAGTTGCTGATGGCATCGTATGGGATGCAGTGAACTATCAAATCCATGGTCCGACGGAAATTATTAATGTACCTAATGTCCTTCGTGTTTCAATGGGTGATGTAGTACAAAATAATATTCATTCTGATGATTGGGATGTGCATGCCGTTGAAGCATTGTTTGCCGATTTAAAATATTATGCATCTTTTAATGCTGAAGATTTATATATGAATTCTGCTAATTATGCCGATTTGTATTGTTACCAACATTGGGGTAATCATTTTCTCCATAAGCCCAGTGCCCTGCGTAGTTCTGTTAACTACACCCAATGGGAACATTGTCCAAACCCCTTGCCAGGTAGCTCACAGACTCTTCGAAATAAGTTTACCTATTTTACTGATTTTAATCGGTCGAACCCTGCATCCTATTATTTTAGACTTAATACCACATCAACTCAGAAAATTATGTTAACACACACCAAATTGCTTTATTCGGGTTCCTTTATAAGTGCCCTAGCTGTGGGTGGTTATGAGTACTGGGATAATACAGTGGATTTAAAATCTATTTGGGGCTCCAAGCCATGGCAGGTACAGGGAACCGAGGCGTTGCATCGTGCTTGCCTCATCCCTACCCAAATTATGTTCCTAAATGCTTCCATCTATCAGACTACATGTTGGGGCTTAGCAACCACTAAACAATTGAATACGCCCTCAATTCCATCCCTGTCGAGTTTTCCCAATGATAGCTCACGTTTTAATCTGTCCCTGACGACCCTGCAGGCTCTATTACAGAATAATTCATTTAATGTTTCTGAGCTAGTTCAGTCACCCTGGTTGGTATGGCCTACATCATCTAATGCATGTCAAATGCGTTTTCACGATTCTGGTGCTAGCTACACACAGAATAGGCCTGATCCGAGGTTTACTGATGCCCGTACTGTCACTACATACTCTGTTGGTAAATTATGCAAACAATGGCTGCAACATTCGTCCCTTGATTCTGTTAAACAACATTTGTCCCTCCTTTCAGGCAATATTGATCTGTCCGACTTTGTTTTGGGACCTCGTGGTCCCCGACCTAAGAGATTCATTTATGAAACGTATAATGAACTCTGGAAGCTATCACAAATGGAAGCTGCTTCCCGTCTTCGGGAAATAGATCAAGCAAATATGGAAAAGGTGCTTGCTGTTGTTGACAATAGTATTAATACCCTGTCTTCTCGCATTTACACTTTAGAGAATATTGTGTCCTCTGTTGTTGATATTGTACAAGATGATGTTTCTGTGTTATATCATGGTCAGAATCAATTGCGCTCAGTTATGCAGTTTGCATGGACTTTACAAACACTTAAGTTAGGTAAAGTGCCTTGGCATTTTTTGAACACCTCTGCCTTGTTTCTACCTTTTAATTTAACTGACAAACAGCAATTTATGTCCATGAAAGATGCAACTTACACTCTATTACATATCGAAAAAATGGATCCTCTGCCGTTCTCTGTTGCAGAACTTGATTCTGCTGTGTGGTTAGTTCATGGGGTTATCGCGTTACCTTTTTCCTTGTTTGAATTTGACTCGTGCATGAAACATTATCCTGTGGGCCGTTACCGGCCCTTGGGCAGTGCTTTCCTGCATGAACTCTGGTCCTTGCCTTTCATGTATAAATGCCTTCGGGACGGCAAGGAAGTCTTTCTCACGGGGGAGTACTGCGACTCGACTATAGGTCATTCGCTTATTTGTAAACACATTAAATTGCATGGCTCATGCAGCGTTTCCTCTCCTAATCTTGCTTGTGTGCTGAAAGGTATTCCTGCTCCTGTTATTTCACCTACTTTCACTCTCCTTTCCAATGGTAGTTATTTACTTTTAAATAACGAAAACTGTTGTGGCCTGCAGGCGGGCATTCCTTACATTGTAACAGTTTCGCACAGGGTTGTCTGCTGCAAAAATGTGCTGTTTCCTCCCCCTCACGGCAAGGTTGATATCTCTATTTGGCCTTCCATCCCTACCCTGGAAGCAGATTTCAATAGACTGAGCAGAATAAAGGCACTATTATTAAACGAGGAAGTTATGCTCACGTCCGCCCGGGAGACATTCATTCTCCAGGTGGCGAGTACCCACAGTGAAATACAGGCCCTTTTAAACACTAATCTCCCCCAACATTTTGGGGAGTTAATACATCGTATTTTTAACGCATCTAACACTGAAGGCCTAGTACACTTTTTTAAGGTCGTTGGGTCGGGCTTGGTGTCCTCCTTCCAAACTATTTTTGGTGTCATCCCGGCTTTCATACATTCTATTTTTTCCAGTGTCTTTGGCGGTTTCCCATTGATCCTCGCTTTAGCGGCTGGTGTCTTGCTCTTAATTTGCTTTCTGCGCAATGGCTGCTCCCCGATGGGACCTGCTCGATCCAGAACGCCTCCAGCTGCTCCGTGAGCGCCTTTTGGCCGGTTTTGGTGTCTTGCCATTGGCGACACTGAGTGTGTCATATACTCTTTCATTTCGCTTTGCGTATTTCACTTGCGTGCAACCTGTGATGACTTGTGTCCGCTGTCCTTTCACCTGGACTCTGGATTATTGCCTCTCCAATTCGTCATTGTCTGTTCCGGATTTTGTTCAGTTGATGGGTCCCTTAGAGGCCCATGAGCAGGACTGTTCCGTTGCTGGCTGTATGGCGCGTGCGGCTGCACTGGGGATTTTGGCGCAATGGGATATCTGGGCGGCTGCCCAGGATCTCCTACAACGAAGCTGTTTCAATTATCACGCAAGCTGTCCCGCATTGCTTCTGGATGCTCCCTTTGCTGAGGAGCATTCCTGCTCTTTTGATCTCATGGATTGGATGGCATCTATGTTTTTTGACGATTCCAATGATGAACTCTTGGAGGGTATGGCTTTTTTCTGCACTTACACTTTCATGGATTGACCTGCCCTTCGCCGTTTGGGCGCTCCCTGTGCTCCAACGGCTGTGTTTTTCCTCTGATGGGCCTCTGTCCTGGCCGCCGGACTGTCCAGGGGAGGGTGTCTTGTGGTTGGTTACCTGCCTTGTTATGTTGGCCTAGGCCTGGCTGCCATGCTGCTTTTCTTTGCGCACGTTACACTGAGCCGGATCTCCCTCGCCCTTTGCTCGTGCCAAGTTCTTTTGCACTGTCTGCATTTTCTGTTGTTCACCTTTTTGGGCTCAGTCTGCACAAACATGTACAAGGTCGCATAACAATGTATTTTGGTTCTTCCTGATATGGCCAGTCTCGCGCACCCAGACATAACATTAGGTGCAATTGCCATGAAGAATTTGGTATGCTTTTAATACTGTGGTTTACTAGCGCTTAACACACTTGGAGAAATCCCTTTCAGTGAGAAGAGCTATGATGTCCTGCTGATGTAATTCTGCATCTAGAGACTGAGGTATGGGGGTTCGCTAGTCAAAGCCCAGAGGTCTTCTATTATTATAATAAACTATCTTACTGCAAGGGGAGGGTGGTAATGTTATTTATACGTTTATCCACTGAGCTCTGAGATGCTTTCCCCGTTTGTATTCTATGGAATTGTAACCATGCTGCTTATATTAGTCATATGCATTATGCTATTAGTACTGACACGTGTACTGTACATTAGAGCACGTAAGTTGGAATAAACATTTTAACCTATCCAGTGTCTCTTCCTACGCACCTTGTGGACAAGTACGAGTGAGTGACGAAAGAGTGTTCTTGCTTCTGCGAGTCCTGAGATAAAGATACCGTGTTCTGGGTTGTCCAAACATTAGTACTTGGGTGCTAATGGGATGCTAAGCTAGTTGGGTTGGGGTTTTTGGGTGCTACGGTATATGGTGGCAAACCACTGTATTCCGGGGTCCCATTTTCCTGTGCATAGCTCTGTGTATGTGCAGAAACCTTATGACAATGTGATCTACATTCTAGTGAGTTTCAGCATCAAGCAATGTCAGTGGCCCTATAGTCTGTTATGCATGCTTACAAAAAATTTGTCTGGCGGAGAAAGAAATAAAGGTTTGGGTGTCATTTGCAAATAAGTAGGAGAATCGAAATCGGGGGATGACTTTAGCTAAAGCAATAATACAGTTAGAGAGCAAAAGAGCATAGAGAATGAAATCATGCTTCATTCTCCATGGTAGAAGATTCATGTGGTGGTAGTTGGCAAGTACCAGGAAAACAGTAGTATCTGTTGGGAAAGTAGGAGGAATATCGGGATTGAAGGGTTGCCGAAATTATATTAGGATTGGAAAGAATGTGTAGATAAATGCTATGACTGACAATATCGAACATGGTACCGTACTCCAGGAACAAAAGGGTGGCACAAAAATGCTATTGATAGACAAACGTGACCAAGCATTAAATGTGGTTTAAAATGATTCTGTAAGGACGTGAGGGTATTTTCCAGGAGCTAGATTGACGTGTTTGAGAATTTGTTAGACCAGCTTTAAAATTGTTTTAAGTCAAAAAAAGTGGGAAAATGGGCAGTACTTGGAAAGGATGAATGATTGTGTAGAGGGCTCCTTGATTTTGCGAATGACCATTAAAGTTGGGATGTATGGAGACATATGGATATTGACTCAATAGACAAGTCAGGGAGACTGAGTGGGGAGGTGGCTTTGGTGAGCTGCTAACTAAAGTTGGTTAAGTGGGACAAAAGTAAGGAGTTATCGTCATTTTTAAAAATGTGAGCATGTGTGCTTGAAAACAAAGAGGATATAAAAGGGAAGGTTGGCGTTTTCATGGAACTGGGTGGAATAAAAGGCAGGTGGAAAGAGCGAGAGAGAACAAAGGGAAGGATGTTCTTGCAATTTTAATGTTTAGCAGAGATGTTAGCTGCAAAGGTTTGGATGATTGTATAGAGTTTGCAATGATGATTGTTGAAGACGTAAAGCTTTTTTTAACGTACAAGAGTTGACAGTGTCAAAGGCAAAGGAGTAAGTCACTGGGGAACAAACTGTGACTAGTACAACAAATCTGTGGTTTTACTCCACCGTTGGAGGTGGGTGTGCATGCAGCCCTTCATGCCACATTTAAATAACTGGTCAAGAGCAAAGTGAGGCTGAGCCATGAGAGACAATAGTTTTAAAAAGCATTTAATATAAACAAATACATTTTCATTAAGTCAGCAAAGCCAGGATTTACTAATTTCCTGGTCTTCTAATTACTCAAGCCAAGCAGATTTATTAGTCCACGACTAACCAATCTGTGGATTGCAGTCATGCCGTAGTAATAGTCAAAGCTCGAATTTCAAACCTTCTTTGCAAAGTATATCCTTTCAAATTAAAATGTTTTAAGGTAAAGGTTCAAACAATTAGTCCCATATGCCTCGCTTGTCAACGTCTTCTAGGCTAATGTCAATCTTGAAGAACTTTATGTAAAACTTTGTCTAAATTCTTCATACCGCTTACCTTCAAGACTCATTTCAGTTCGTCTCTCATATATGCCTCTTCCCATACATGTAACACTTTACTATCCACGACAAAAACCGCCTAACTTCTAAGACAACCTTCCATTAACTCTATGTCCTAAGGCCGTCTTCCTGAAACTCTCTCCTCTTTCTCAATATTGTCTCCTTAAAAATGGAGAGTCCCTATTGCTGCTCCTAAGACTTGTCACTGTCAAACATCCTATTCCTGTCACTCTCACTAGATCTCCGCTTCCTATTATCTATCAGACCCTCCAGCATCCCGTCAACCTACTAAACATACCCGCCACCCAGTCACTTTCCTCTACAGCTTACAGACCCTGAACCATGGTTGTCTCCTCCTTGTCAGTTGGCCCTAGCAGCTCTTGCCTGCCACTGACCTGCTTAACAGTGCTGTTGAAGCTGAACTCCCCGGCCTCCTTTAGGTCCAACCATATCATGGGCATGCGTGGCACAGCCTCCATTCTCCTACCAGGACCACCACCAGCTTCACTGAGCCAGAGCCTCCTGACCCGGAAGCACAACAGGGTGTTGGCGTCACCGTCACGACCACTAAACCTGCCTGGGCAGTCAACCAGGCCCTCCCGAACCTGGAAGGACAACCAATTACTGACGTCAGAGTCACGTGCACCACACAAGCTGAGCCCCGTCTGACCTGGAAGCACCACTATTATTTGACGTTGGTGCCATTAGCATTGAATTTTCACCCGCCTGAGCCCCAATTATAACAAGCCACCACCAAAAAGATGCCTTGAATGAACATGTGAAAGGCATTTCATTGGAACTTCTAATTAGCAGGAGTCACGCTAAACTGGTCTGTATCATTCCTATTTCAATTCCTTTGCTATCAAACAAGGTACCTGAGAGGAACTAGCAATAGTGAAAATAAAAACGCTGTGAAAATAAACATTTGGATATTAAAGTATTTAAAAAATATATAATGCAACAGTAAACAAGATGCCCACTCTCACTCACCTCGTCCCATTTGATGAACTTGCTGCCCTTCTCGAGGGTTTCGTGCACAGAAATGGGCTTCAGCTGAAGCGCGTGCACCCCCGTATGGGCCCTGGCCATGGCCCTGGGAAAGTGAGTCCCTGGGGGCCCTTGGGTGTAGAGGGACAGAGACAGCCCCGGCGGGAGGCAGACAAACAAGCTATGAAGCTTCTGCCTGGATGAGGAGAACCGAGGAGGGGGCGATGGACCAGGGCCTGAGGAAGGGAGGGGAAGTGACAGAGGGGAGGAATGGGGTGGAAGAGAGTGGAGAGATGCGGATAGAGAGGGATGGACCCAGGCAAGAGGACAGGGTGACAGGAGCTGGAGCTGGACAAAGGTCGCGAGTAGCTCCTTGGAGAAGGAATACAATTCATAGCAGAACAAGCGGGCGCCTGCTGAAATATTGAGCATGGCGCCCATGTTGCTGCTAATGATGAAAGTTCAGCACAAGCCCGGGGTAGGAGGGGCGGGACGGCAATGAGGAGCAAGCTGCAATGCTGGCAAAAAAAATTATATTTGCAATGCTATAGGTCACGCATTTAAATGCGAGACCTATGGCATTGCAAACAAACGACAGCCATTGTCCCGGCAGCTTTGAAAGTAAAAGTGGGTATGGCGCGCCCAATGTAAGCAAAGCACGTCGTCGTGCCTAACGTAGGAAAAACTCAATAAATAAAATATTACACCTATCGTGTAACAACCAAATAAAGGGGCCAGTAGCCATGGGAAGTTACAAATGAAGACATGGTCATAATAAGGAGGGACTAACAAGCCTATTTAGAAATCAGAAAAGAGCATTTACGAAGGACAAAGACACAAGCCAATGAAAAATATGGGCGGGGGAGAGGGCGGGGCTTCTCTCCCATACTGAACTACAGCAGATCATCGCCAGAGCAGCGCTTGGGCGCTGGCTCAGGCTCGACCTAAAAAAGAAGTCTGTGGGGTGCTCGAGATGTCATTTAGAGGGATAAAGACAGACACAAAAATGTGTTTAACCTCACCAGTGCCAAAAGAAGAAGGCTGCTAGAGAAAATAATATCTGCCTGGCTCTTCTATATGGTTTGTTCCGATTAGGAGAAGTGTCTGTACCATGGGCTCGATTCCCTAAAACAGCAGGTGTAGCGGAAGTGACATCATACACCCTTTGCCCCCGATGATGTCACAGGAAAATGACATCACAAGACCTTCGACCTAGTGGCTTCAAAGTAACTGTCATTGCATGGCCTTTGGCATGGTACCATCACACAAAGTGATGCATCTGACCTTTGGTTAGTTACATCAGGCAGAAAGGCTGGAAAATATATAGCCTGCAAATGAAATATTCTATAAACAAACATAGTTTATTCAAATCCTATTGAACATTCTGCTACAAACATTGCCTGTAGCAGATAGTATCTTTAGATACAGGGTTGAGAGGATGCAACATCGGTTCAACCTATAAAAAAAGAGTACATTGGAAAATATATTAGTGACGTTAATATCAGCCAAAATCATTACCAGATAACTTATAGATTGGGAATGTTGATGGGCCTAGAAAACAGAGCACAAGTCGACTTTGACATTTGTTTTAGAAATTACAAATACCATGTCAATAAAAGTCATTCTTAGAATGTAGGTCACTTCACTATTTAATGCAGATCACGTTCTCCAGACAACCTTCCTTTCCATGTGACAACAAGTCCTGTGCACACGCTAGTAAGTATTAACAACATGCAAAATATTTGTTGTTTAACAGAAGAAGACAATAGATTCTTTTCTTCAAGTGTGGATTTAATGTTGTGTTGCTTCACAGGCCAGCCAACACGTGTTTTGTCACTGGGTGTATAACCCTTGACTTCTTCAGGGCTTACGTATATGGTAGTCACATATCAGACCTTTCAACTGGTAATAATTCCGACCCAGCGGGTCCTACAAAGCCACTTCTATGTTAGCACGTCTTAGTCAAGAATCTGTAGTAACCGGTAAGCTCAGGCCAAGTCAAAGTTTCTTTATTAAATCAGGCTGGATAAGCCAAGGCAAAGATATATCAACGGTGTCTATATTTATGTCCCAATATTGCCAAGAAGAAAACGCGGCGCCATCCACCGCAGACCAGCTAAGGCGAGTACGCCCCGTGGCTCCTCTCTCCGGCACCGTGTGAACCTTTCCATGATATAGAATATATACTTTCCCAGCTAAGGAGCCTGTGCACCTTCCCAGGTTTACTATAATTAGTTACTTCTACAAAAAAAATTGCACATCACCAGCAGAGTTCTTGTGTTGACTGATTGTATACTTGTCACCTTCAGCATGTTTAGTTTGTTAGTAAAAGATGGGAAAAAATTATTTACATGGAAGATGATACTGACTGCCATGCTGATGTTGAACGACTGATGAAAAGAGTACTTTACATGCTGGAAATCATGGAGCCAACCTAAATGACTATTATTATGATACTGTTGCTTGGCATCCTTGAAAAGAAGGCGCTGACTAGGCAGTAAATAGTTCCCTGATTAGCATGATATAAAGAGGCCAACAGTTCACATATCTTTAGATGAAATAATATCTGCTGCCACAAATTGCTGTGGTACACATGATGGTTGTGCATCTTGCTTTAAAGAGACTGACCCAAGGGTATGTTGATGCTCAACTTGTCTGAAATCAAGAAGATGGCTGAAAGTGCAGCAGACACTGTTTGCAGATCTCTGAATAGGATACTAGTGACTACAAAGAATAGTTGCTGTGCTGATGCTTTGCAAGCTTAATGAGAAAACAAAACTCTGTTGTCATCAAGATTTACTTGGCTATCAGGAAATCAAGAAGGCTAATAGTGCCTTGCACTTCTGTTTCCGTAGCTCCAGCCTGTGCGCTGAGGGTGCATTTCCATTGTGACAGGAAGAAACTAACTAGACAGCAAGTTGATGTTTGCCAATAGGGAATGGCAGTGTGGTAGATGCTGTCTTCATGAACGTGCATAAGGGACTGGCTTCTGCAATCACTGGCAGATGTTGTCAGGTGGCATTTGCTTTCAGGTAAGAAAAGACTAACTGGAAAGCAACAGTTTCTTGCCTGCCAATCAAGAGGAAGCTGAATCTCCTTGGCAGCATGGCCGTTGCTATATTCATGGCCCTGCATAGGCTACTGGCTTCTGCTATCACTGGCAGATGTCTTTTGGGGAAAAAAACAACTATTAGAACTAAAAAGATGCCTCATTTTTTATACATAATCAGGAATGGCTAAGATAGCACTGGGGACTAATGCATTCAATGTAGAGATCAGAGACATTTAAGGGTAAAGTCATAGGTTTGAATAATGGAGGGTATAATTACACCTTCATTCTTCTGAGCTCGATACAATGAGTAAGATTCAATTGAGTAAAGTAAATTACATTTGTTATCAATGTGAGGGACCAGAATAATGGTAGATGTCATTATACAACTGTGCTTATTAACACTATTGGTATATAGCACGTTATTTGAGAGACAGAATCTTTATGAAAACACACGAACTAGTGCCTCTGCCCAGAAACAGTCATGATATTGCTATGAGACTTCAAATATCCAAGTTATGTCTACTGTAGGGTACATTTTTCCAACCCCACTGGAGTGGCAGGTTGCTAATAAACATCAATCTTAGATAAAAATTGAGTAACAGGGGGACATACATGATCAAATTTAAGAATGCCACCAGGCTCCAAGTTTTAGAGGAGGACTGACTCATATTGCTCAGTAGTGACACTCAACACGCACCCTTAGCTTGCAAGTCAACCCACAGGCCTATATTTTTCCCCCTCCTGGACTAGCCTAAGAGCTGAGCTTACAGATCCCAAGGCTGCATGGGTTAGCCAGTACATTTCTAGAAGAGCCTGAACACCAGTTGTGTAGTGCATGCTAGCTGCTGGCCTGATTTTTTTGCGGCTTCCAGCATGCAAGTAGTATATGACTTAAAATAGTACATTTCTATATGGCAACTGTGGGAATTTAGGGCATGATCTAAGGCAGGACACCCCCTTTCAATGACCTCTCCTCTGTAACATGCTCATCCTGGCTGGTGATCTCAATATCTTAGTACTGATACTGATTTGTTACAGGCAGTCTGCTCCCATTCATACATGTATACATATCAGTGCATACTGGGAGCTGTAGTCCTGACATAGTTCAATTCATCTAATCGAACCATCAAACCTGAACCTATATTGTTTAAATGCAAAGCCGAGCACTATCAAAGTTGTGTCCTCATGATGTGCAGTAATAAATCTGCTGGGGGAAGAGGGGAAGGGCAGTAGTGGTCTGGTCTGACTAAGGGGAGGAGGTAACACCCAAACGCAGGTTATAATCTACAGCACAAAATTTATATTTGTATTTTTGATTTGGTGTATCTGTAACACAACCATAGCTGGCTGGCTAGCAATGGAGTTTTATACACAACAAAAGTAGCATGTAGAATGTAAGGCGGGGCATTGATTCCAAGGCCTTTAGGACCTTCTATGTGCTGGTGCTTTATTAACCTATATAAAATACCTGCAAAATGCATACTACAAAAAATAGTGAGAACTAAAATCAATTGACTGCAATGATGGAGCATGCTTGATAGACTGGCTGTTTATCCTGGGTCTCTTCTACACCTCTTTGTAATGGACAATGCAGAGTATGCTTACCAAATCTTGAACTGCGTTCTGTGGGGCAGAGGTGAAACCTATCCCACAGTATCATAAATATGTCTACTCCTAAAATATCACTGTATGCAATAAAGAACAACCTCAAACATAATATTTCTAGTTGTTTCAATCCTTTATTAAAGAACACCCAAGACATGTCTCACTGTATTACAGAGTGAAAAAAGAATACTCCTGGGATTTCTACAAAATAAACAGCATCCCCCGGGCATGCCTATCACACTGCATCACGAGGAGAAAAAAGGAGATTCCCCAGGAATGTCTGTTACTGTATCACTGCAATGAATATGGAGCACCCAATACATATCAATCATACTGCCTGGCTTTAATCATTCTATGAGTTTGTTGAAAGCATGTGTTTGCATCTCGTGATTATGAATGCTTGGTCTAGCTCTTAGTTTAAAGCCTTCATCTCTACATTTTCATGGTGCAAAAATATAATTGGTGCGCCTTGATGCCTTGCTGCTGAACTCAAGACAAACACATGCATTCACCTCCCTTGTCAGTAGAAGTGTATTGCCTACATTCCTATGTCTTGAGGCCAGTGAAGTGAGAGAGGGCGGACAGGGTTCCCCTTTAACAATTTAATGAGGGACTTGTTAAAAAGGCAATGCTGATTTCTTGTTTTTCAAGAGTACTGCAGGTTGGTGGATGGTAAGTAGAGGGGGGAGGTGAAGACTGGAGTTTCTATTGTTCAGGTGAGGAAGCTTCTAGACAGGGCCTTTCCTTTTGTGAGTCTGATTATTCCTACAGGAAGGCTGAATGACAGTCAGATGCAAGATCTCACCCTTCATTGTGACTATGTTGTGGGTGCTTCAAACTGGAACCACCCCAATGTGACCTGCCCTGTGATGCATTACTTTACACAATTTCACTGAAATAGACTCCGTTATCCTTCATTCAACTCTGATCACCAGAAGGAAATGGGACGAGCATATCAAGCACAAACATGTAAAGTACAACATTCCTGTTTTCTGTTTCCTTCCACCTGACTTATGAGAATATGAAACCAAAATTATTTAATGTTTATTTACCCACAGGTGATGGTGTGTGTATGAGAACTGGGGCTGTATTATGGTAAAAGCTTATTTTCATTATTTGTGCAAGTGTGCCTGGGGCAAACAGTGAAAATGCACTGTATTACCATGAATGTGCTGCCCCCAGGGTAGCCGCGAACTTGTGCTGCCCTGGGGGCAGTTCATTAAGGTGAAAACCGGAGCAGCTGCTTTTACAGCCGCTCTGTGTTTTCACTGTGCAGGCGCCACCCGTCTGTACTTTTGAAGGGGATTAGAGATCTCCTTGCGGGTGGGTGCAGTCAGTGACTGCACCTGCCTGCAAGGGGATGTCTTGGGGGTCCATGGGACCCCCTTTTCCCCTGTCAGATGGATGCCATCAGGAGGTACACTCACAGTGCGCCACCTTTTAGGTGGCACACTGTAAGTGCACCTCCTGATGGCTTCTTTGCCTCTACGCCGTATCTGTAATACGGTGTGGACGCAGAGGCTACGGGATTCCCTCATTTGCATGGGGCACGCCCCATGCAAATTAGGGAATGCCCCCTGAAAATCGCGCTGGTGCTTTGTGTGTCAGCGTTATCGGTATTACCGAAGGCGCCGCAAAAGCATCTGCGGCCCCTTCTGTAATACCAAAGTGCCCCGGGGGTGCGCAAAGTGGGTTCAAACGACTGTTGCGCTCCCAGGGCACTCACTGTATTACAGCCCCAGATGTTCTCACAGCCTATAATGATATTGCAACATATGCAAATAATGTTGTTTCTTCCTATAGTTTTGCATGCAATCTCAAGAAGCCTCCACAATATTCTTAACAGCCCTGTATGAAGACACTTTAATTCTCGACTCTCCTTTCTCTTTCGAGTGACTCTCTCCTTCCTTTCCCTCCTCTACAAGCTGCGTCTCTCCAAGCACAGCCTATTCTAAGTCACATGCTTGTTTGACTTTATTCCTATTCTTTGTATCTCCAAAAAGTTCCCACACCTTATCACAGTGATCACAACCTCTCTTTTTAGAGTCATACCCCTGCAAAATAACACTACCCAATCTCAAGTAGCTCATCTATTAATACTGCCAACCAATGCATGAATTCTCATTTCACCCTCTTCAACTAATGACCACAACTAACTCCTATTAATGTAATCTACTATATAGAAACAGGAGTAAATGCACAACACAATTCTCTTAAGAGTGCAAGACTAATGCCAATTACCACCAATAAGTCTAAATAAAATCTTACTAACCCTGGGTTCCAGAGCAGCGTGTTGCCCTACATATAGCACTACAATACTACTTCCAGGGTACCAAGTGCTATATAAATGCAATTACAATACAATATAATATGGAACATACACCAATACCATAACACTCAGTGGTTGGGTAGTCCATTGTAGTTCATACAAACTGCATAATACTGCTTAGAATGCTTGAAAATCTTGCATAAGACAATACTATATCAGGGTCCATCACCCAGCCCTGTATCAGTCGCCAGCAACAACCCACCCATGACAATCTGAACAGGCATGGAATAACTGAAAATATCTGCCACATGCCGTTGGCCAACAGAAGAACTTTCATTTAGTCCACCACTGCGGGTTCCAATTAGATGCATACTATGACCACCTTTTGACATCTCACAATGGCAATCAGATAGGGGATGATAGTAACAAAGGCCATCCCAGCAGATCTCTGATCCATGTCTTCCTCCAATCTAAGCCTGCTTATAACGATAAACGTTAAACAATATATCTTAGAATGGACAGCCCAGTGCAGTAACCGTCTAAGTGGACTATGAAAATGAGAAATGCCAAGAAGGGACCTGCAGAGCTCCTCAAACCGACTAGATTACTGAAAGACAAACTGTGTCCAAGTTTCTCCCACTTCCTCATTCATCCCACTTTATCCCATAGAACGGTGGTCCTCACGCATGACATGGAAACATTTTTCACATACGATCAAAACAAAGGCAACACCTTTCCAACCATACCCTACAAGGTGTAGGCGAGCACTTGGCACTCCACGTAAGGGTAGTAAGTGCTTTGTAAATGTTGCACTATAATACAATGTGAATAAATCTGGGTGTCCTCTCCTTGAGAAAATTGCCTCAGACTCTGGCATTGGATTGAAATGCCCATTAAATAGCATGATGCAACAGTTGTTTCCAGTGCTATCATGTAAGAAAGGGAAAGCAGGGTAGTGTCCTTATATTAGCACTTGAGGGGTGTGGCACCTGTTTGAAGGATATTTCACTAGACCATCTTCCAGTGCAGAAGAGGACAGATACTTTTTTAGTATTTATCCCACTACATTAATTTAATTGCTGTTTTTTACTAGTGATGCAGAATCACTCAAAGCGTCACAAATTAGGCAATAGAAAGGTACAAATAAGCGCAAAAAAATAATGGAAATTTCACATACAAGCTATATCAAAAACTGGCAGCTATACATTCTATCATGGCTTTTATTAAAACAATGCTACCTGGCTGGTATTTCGAAAAATGAATAATTGAGTATATGAAAGGCAATAATTTCCTTTCACATGCACTTTCACTTACTCATTTTAGCCATTTCATAAAACTCGAATTATAGACTAGCGGCCTCAAAAATGAAAGTGACTCAAACCCCTCTGTATCTTGATGTTTCTTTCATATTCCCTGAATAGTTATGAAGGTATCACAAATTTGAGATTTCTGTTTCATATTTATTTTTAAATAACATATTTGATGATAGTTGTGTCACAGCAGACAGTGGGATCCATTTGAAACAGCCTGAGATTGGGCCTCTCACTGTTCCTTTGTGAGGTAGGAAACTGTGATAAATTATGACTGCAATGCTCCTTAAAATTCAAAGCATTTCAATGTCTCTTATGTCCTTCAGCAAACAGACTTTTCTTTGTCATCCGGGGAGTGGAAAACAATGTTTGCGTTTGTGAGAGGCTGGCTTAGTATATGATACTCACTTATGTAGGTGTAGCACCCTGCCCTAATTCAGACAACCCTTATGGAGATTTTTGTGGTTTAGACAACCTTAGAAAGGCCCTCTAAGTAGTAGCTGTGGATAGCAGACTTCAGGCTAAGTCTAGGAGAAGTGTAAAGCAGCTCGGTTCACCAGTATCCAATCTTTAGCGTAGGCTAAGTGAAAAAGAACCAAACAGTGTACTTATAAAAATAGTTATTTATTAACCATAGGCGGAGATCTCCGCACACTCCGCAGTGGAGCGGAGTTGGACAGCACCCGCCTCCACCCCCCCCTTTTAACAATGAATTAAACTTTAATGAAAAGTAAAATAAAAACCACTTACCTGTACTGTGGCGTCCCCGGGCTGCCCTCCTCCTCTTCCTCGCCGTCTCTGGGTAATCCTTGCAAAAACTGCGCAGTTTTCGCAAGGATTACCCAGAGACGGCGAGGAAGAGGAGGAGGGCAGCCCGGGGACGCCGCAGTACAGGTAAGTGTTTTTTTTTTACTTTTCATTAAAGTCTAATTCATTGTTAATAGGGGGGTGGAGGCGGGTGGCGGAGCTGAGCGGAGTTTCACGGAGTTTGTTCCCAACTCCGTGGACCTCCGCGTAGTCCCGCTACGCCAACTACGCCCAGGATTAATATTTATTACAATCACTCACTAACACTATACAATATCTCCTACCCCGAGATATACTGACAATGGACACAATACTTCAAAATAGAACAATAAGCAGCACCAATACAAAGTGGTCCCCAGGGAGAGACCAAACCATATGCAAAATTAGTGGAATGTGAACCCAAACAGTAGATGAGACTGTACCCAATGTTGTAGGGAGTCAGGGACCCAAGATACCACCCCAGGTGAGAGTCTAGGTGTCCCACAATAGTTGTAGGCCAAGAGGATACATGACCGCGTACTCAATACTACTCAGGGTACGTTGCGGTTGCAGTCTTGAAGAGGAAAAGACCCTTCCCAGTGGACCCCGAAGAGGCCAAATGGAAGACAGAAGGTTGAGGAGTCACCCCACCCATGGAAACCCTCGGATTCAGGATACCTACAACCACTGTCAAGCACAATCGAGGACTACAGGATGAGACCGCTGTTGCAGAAGGATGACAGAGTCTGTTGGAGCCCAGGCGCAGGTTCACGTTGAAAAGTACCTGAAAGCAGAGGGGACAGAGTCTATGCCACACCGGGACGTCCAGGGGGCACGGAAGACGAAGGCCACTCAAGTTCAATGAAACAGGTTAGATGAAGAGGCTTCAAGTACGGGTACACCGAATTGGCAGCTCTGCCCAAGCCCTCCGAGCTGAAGACAACAGAATCGGTCCGTCCAACCAACCGTGTCGGCATGGGTCAGTTAAAGCGGGGACAGACTCGTCCACAGAACCTTTCAATGAGTTCGACTCTGTTGGATCGAGTCGGTCGTGGTAACCGTTGTGGTCACCAGGTGATGAAGCGATGCAGTGACACGATGCACAGGGGTTTGGTTATAGGGCGTTCTACGAAGGATGCTGGCCTCAACTCGACGAGAGGACAGCTCAGGTCTTGAGGTAACGCAGATACACCACTTGTGTTGCAGAGCCTTGTGGAGTCCTTTGGAGCCCAGGTTTGGCAAACCAGTCGATCATGTTGAGGTGCCTGCGGATGCAGGGGAGTGACTCCTTCACTCCAAGGGAGATTCCTTTGGATGTCTTTAGATGTCCACAGGCCTAGGCCAGAACCTGTATGGAGCACAGACACTGATGGTGCAGCGGGTTTCCAGGACGATGAGGTCAGGAGTTGTCAGACTCTTCTCCGTTGCAGTGTTATATTCCATATAGGTACCATAATTTAGGCCCCGGTATCTTCATTACCCTTCACCTATATTCTTCCCTACATTACACTTGTAATGGTTTACAGGGACTGACCTTTTACCTAGATACAACACTGCATTCAGAACGCGGGTTTTCCCTAGTTCAAAATCTCATACATTATGCATGAGGATTCTCTGAAGCACAGCAGGACTACCATCTACTGTATAATATCTATGTATAAAGTTCATGCCCGACGTCATCCTTAGGCCGACACAGTAATACAGCGAGGTAGGACCCCTGGGGAGACCCATGGGTATATATACATCACATCTTGCTAAGATAGCTAGAGGAGACCGAGACTTCCCGGCCGACACACTGACCAGAGACGCTGAAGTTCCTGCATGCAGACACTCCAGCTCACAGTGGTCTAACATCCCTCGTGGGGTGTCCAACTCAAGACCAGGATGGGGTCCTACAGTCTCTCACTTCAGGTAATGGGGTTGACTAAATCCTAGAGGGATTCTTGGCTTAACACCTATACACATGCTAGGTACATTTAGGTACATCTAGTTAGGGAAGCATCGTAGGAGTACGCATCTTTTTATCATGTGTTTTATATACTCATATGTATTCATGATTATTGTAAGATGGTAGAGCTATACCATCCATTTACCTTTATAGTACTGCTAATCATTTATATCTTATACTGTCTAATAGTTGTTGCAGCTCATCTATTCTACACCAGAATGACAACTGTTCAATAAATACTTATTGGAAACGCCCAGCCTGTTTATTCTGCGCAACTCTCTGAGACAGACTAAGTATTCACAAGAGACTGAGCGAAAAGTAGTATATTGTTTCCACGGTCCTGAGGGATCAGTTTTGTCATGTTCGATGGTTGCCAAGAACTATTCTCTCCTTGGTAAGAGGAGATTCTAGTGGCACTGTGAGCTAGTTGGTACAAAAGCCAACATACCCGGTGGGGGTGTCCGGAATCAGTCAGTCACCAATCCTACAGTGTATGCTGTCTAAACGCACAGATCCTGTATACCTTTTATAGGAGCTACACAACAGCAGTCTTGGTCCTAAAGCAAAGGACATTGCAATCAGTTCGGCACAGTCAGCTCGACTTGGCAAGGATGTCCAGACGGTCAAAGAAGAAGTTGAGTTGGATCTGGATCGAATCCCAAGACAAATCTAGGGTCCCACCCACAGGTAAGCCCTTAAGTACACTCAGGAGAGGGTTGGGAAAATTCAGGGGTCACTCCCAGAAGAGGGGCTGGACAGTGGGGAGGATACTCTCATGTCCTTCCAGTTTCGCACCAGAGTGGGAGCCAATGGCTCCTTGAGCTGGTTTGAACTGGAGTATGCAAGGAGGGTACCAAATGTGCCCTTCCAGCAGACTATGTGGTGCTGGCAAGCACCCCTACCCAGGCCTAATACACTAAATCCTGTCTGGGAGGTGGTTACACCTCCCTGTGACAGGAAACCTATTGTCCTACCGTCCTCTGTTCGGGCTCGGACCAGCAGCAGGAGGGCAGAATCATGTCTGTGGTCGGCAGCAGCCCTAGGTTGCTGTCAGGCTCTGTAAGATCGGTCCCGGGAGCATGGAGGGCATCCTGGAGGGGCCCTACCATGGATGGAATCATACCTCCAACACCGGATACGGTGTTGGGGTATGATTCCAACATGTTTGATACCAAACATGCCCAGGTTCGTTCCAGCCAGTTTAGCGATGGTCCTCGCGTAATGACGCATTGCCTCTGTATATCCTAATGGCTGATTCACTTACAAAGTCTGGAGAATGGACTCCGGGGTTTGTAGGGGGGGTCTGCTCATGCAGAGCCACCCTCACACTCGAAACCGAGCACCCTGCCTTTGGGACTGAAAGGCCTGCTAGAGGGGTGACTTACAGGTCTCAAGTGCAGTGAGTTTGAGATATAAGGAAACTTATATCTCTCGTGAGGGGTGCATGCACCAACTCACACAGGCTGCAATGGCAGGCCTGTAGTGGTAGGTTGGAGGGTCCCTCATGGGTGGCATAACACATGCTGCAGCCCATAGAGGACCCCTGGGGTACCAATGCCTACGTACCATAGTACTATATAATAGGGACTTACGAGGGTGCCCCAGTAGCCAAATAGGAATGTACCAAGGTACTTACCATAACAAATTTAAGGAGGAAGCACAGTGACTAGGGTCCTGATTAGCAGGATCCCAGTCAGACTCGTCAGTAAACAGTTGAACACCAGCAAAATGTGGAGGTAACTATGAAAGCAGATCCTACTTTCCTACACAACACCCCCACCCCCCAAACACAAGGAGATGAGCCTAACCTGCCCAGTTGGGTCTTCATTTTCTAAGAGGAAGTACCCAGAGAGTCCATCTGCGTTGGCATGGTTAATCTCAGCTCTATGTTCCACTGTATAGTCCATACCCTGCAGGGAAATATACCACCTCAAAAGTTTGGGGTTTTCACCCTTCATCAGTTTAAGCCATAGGAGGGGCTTATGGTCTGTCTGAACAATGAAGTGAGTGCCAAACAGGTATGGCCTCAACTTCTTCAGGGCCAAGACCACAGCAAAGGCCTCCCTCTCTATAGCTGGCCAACGATTCTCCCTGTGGGCCAACCTTCTGCTGATAAAAGCTACTGGTTGATCCTGGCCCTCTGCATTGAGTTGTGATAACCCATCCCCCCCACCCCTATCTCAGATGCATCTGTCTGGACAATGAAAGTTTTAGAGTAGTCAGGACTCTGCAGAATGGGAACAGTGCACATGGCCTGCTTCAGGTCATCAAATGCCTTTTGACAGCGTATTGTCCATTGAACTTTCTTTGGCATTTTCTTGGATGTAACATCATTCAGGGGAGTCACAATGGACCCATATCCCTTCACAAATCTTCTGTAGTACCCAGTCAGGCCAAAGAAAGCTCTGACCTGAGTCTAGGTAGTGGGAGCAACCCAGTCCATTATGGTCTGGATTTTGCTCTCCAATGGTTGAACCTGGTATCCACTTACCAGGTCGCCCAAGAACACAACCTTGCTCTGCCCTATCTGGCACTTGGTGGCCTTGGTAGTGAGGCCTGCCTTTTGCAGGGCCTGTAGAACATTCCTGAGGTGGACCAGGTGATCCTCCCAGGTGGAGCTAAAGGCAGCAATATCGTCTAGGCTTCCAGACCTGTTAGGACTTTGTTCACCTACCTCTGAAATGTGGCAGGTGCATTTTCCAGACCAAAGGACATTACAATAAATTGATAATCCCCACTAGGGGTTGAAAATGCAGTTTTTGGCTTGGCATCCTCAGCTAGTCGGACCTGCCAGTGGCCAGCAGTCAGGTCAAATGTGCTCAGAAACTTGGCTGAGGCCAAAGTATCTATGAGCTCATCTGCCCTTGGAATAGGATGGGCATCAGTCTTAGTGACTGCATTGAGGACTCTGGAGTCCACACAAAACCTCATCTCTCTTTTTCCACCCTTGGTGTGAAGGATTGGTACCAGGACTACTGGAATAGACCAGGGGCTATCTGAAGGCTCAATGACCCCCAATTCCAGCATCGTTTGGACCTCTGTCCTGATGCAATCCCTGACATGGTCAGGCTGTCTGTAGATTTTACTCTTCACAGGCAGGCTGTCACCTGTGTCCACTTCATGGGTACATCAGGTGGTCTGACTGCGTGTCAGAGAGAACATGTGTCTATACTGATTAGGGACTTGCCTACAATCAGCTTGTTGTTGGTCAGTAAGGCTGCCTCCCAAGGCTACTCCATCCACTGACACATCATCAGGGTTCTGAGAGAGGATATCAGGGAGAGGGTCACTGTCTTCCTCCTGTCCCTCATCAGTTGCCATGAGCAACTCATGTCAGCCCTGTCCACAAAAGGTTTCAGGGAGTTCACATGAAGTACCCTATGGGGACTGTTATGTTTCATATAGGTACCTCAAAATAGGCTCAGATAGTCACATAACCTTTCCCCTATATTCTCCCCTACATTACACTACATACCGGTTCTTGGGATTGACCTTTTACCTAGTTATGGTACTGCTTACAGGACCTGGGGTTTTCCCTGAAAACTAGCCTCATCCATTATGCATGAGGATTCTTGGAAACTCAGCAGGACTACAATCTCCTGCATAATAACTATGCATAAGGGTCATTCCTAAGTCCGACATGACACAGCAAGGTGGAACCCCTGAGGGTACTACTTTGGGTATATAAACACCATATCTTGCTGGGGTAGGCAGAGCAGAAAAAGGACTTCCATGCTGACACACTGACGCGAGACGCTGAGGTTCCTCTCGAGACCAAGACGGGGTCCCACAGTCTCTCACTTCAGGTAATGGGGTTGACTTTATCCTAGAGGGATTCTTGGCTTTACACCTACCTACATGCTAGGTACACTTAGGTACATCTAGTTTTGGTTGCATAGTAGGAGTACGCATTTTATTGTCATGTATTTTTATACCTGCCCGTATTTATCGTTTTAGCACTATGGTAGAAATCTACCATCCTTTTACTCTGTTGGCGCTTATAATCATTTATATCTGTTTCTGTCTAATGGTTGTTTCATCACACCAATTTTACACTAGCATGATGATGGTTCAATAAATACTTATTGAAAACGTACCCACCGTTTTTTCTGTGTATCTCTCTGAGACAAAGTGAGCACAAGTGACTGAACGAAAAGTACTGTACTGTTTCCATGATCCCTGATGGGACAGAGCTGTCATGTTCGATAGTTGCCAAGAACTATTCTCTCCTTGGTAAGAGGGGTTTCTAGTGGCACTGTGAGCTAGCTGGTATACAGGCGAACATACTCAGTGGGGGTGTCTGGAATCAGTCTGAACACCAATACCACAGTCTATGTTGTCTAAACACGCAGATCCTATATAGGTTTATAGGAACTACACGACAGGACTTCTTGGAGTTACTAGGTCCACTAAGTAGGTGACCTCACCTTTTGTTCAAGGATAGTGTGGGAGCCACTCCACTTGTCTTGGAGAGCTGCTGGGGCCACAGGCTCCAACACCCACACTTTCTGGCCTGGCTGGGAAATAGTCAAGTCAGCCTTTTGGTCATGCCAAGCTTTTTGAAGTTCTTGGCTGGCCTCCAGGTTTTTACTTGCCTTCTTCATGTATTCAGCCATATGTGAATGCAGGCCAAGGACATAGTCCACAATATCTTGTTTGGAGGTTTGAAAGGTTGCTCCCATCCTTCCTTAACCAGACACAAGGGACCCCTAACTAGATGCCCAAACAAAAGTTAAAATGGGCTCTAACCAGCCCCCTTTTGTGGGACCTCTCTGTAGGCAAAGAGAAGGCAGGGTAACAAGACATCCCGTTTTCGCCTGAGCTTTTTTGGGTGTCCCATGATCATACTCTTTAGGGTCATGTTGAACCTTTCAACAAGCCCATTGCACTGTGGATGGTAGGGTGTGGTAAACTTGTAGTTCACTCCACACTCTTCCCACATTGCAGGGATGTAACTTGACATGAAGTTGGTACCTCTGTCGGTTAAACCCTCCTTAGGGAAGCCCACCCTGGAAAAGATTCCCAGGAGGGCCCTGGCCACCACAGGAGCTGTAGTGGTTCTAAGGAAAATAGCTTCTGGGTACCTAGTGGCATGGTTCACCACCACTAGTATGTAGCTGTGCCCAGATGCAGTTGGAGGGTTCAAGGGACCAACAATGTCAATCCCCACCCTTTCAAAGGGGACCCCAACCACTGGAAGTGGAATTAGGGGGGCTTTTGTAGTGCCACCTGATTTACTACTGGCTTGGCAGGTGACACAGGAGCGACAAAACTCCTTGGTGTCTTCAGACATATAGGGCCAGTAAAAATGAGGGACACGTTTGTCCCAAGTCTTGCTTTGCCCTAAGTGTCCTGCTAAGGGAATATCATGTGCTAGGGAGAGGAGAAACCCCCTGAACTTCTGGGGTATTACCAACCTCCTGGTGGCACCAGGCTTGGGGTCTCTACCTTCAGAATACAGGAGTTCCTCTTCCAAAGAGATCCTATGGGACCCACTGATATTTCCTGCTTCCTCAGCAGCAGCTTGCTGCCTGAGGGGCAGGTCTGCTGCTCCCAACTCAAGTCTGCCCTGAAAGGGCCCCCTGCCCCCAAGAACTCTGCCTAGTCAGGCCCAAGTTCCTCTGGGACAGTTCCTTCACAGGGGCTGAGATCATCTCCCTCAGGAGGTTGATCTTCTCCGGGAGTTTGAGAGGAGGGCAATTCCTTACTCTTCCTGCTCCTTCTCTTAGGAGGCACCTGGTCCATTTTTCCAGGATCCAGTGCTCCTTCAGTGCTGAGCTGTTTGGCCTGAGCCCTGGTGACAGCAAATACACTGGCAGAAATGCCCATCATTTCTGCATGAGTCCTGAACTCTACTTCAGCCCAGGCTGAAGTTTCCAAATCATTGCCCAACATTCAATCTACAGGTGGGTCTGGAGATACCACAACCCTCTTAGGTCCAGTTACCCCTCCCCACCTGAGATTCACAACTGCCAAGGAATGGTCAGTCCTGACATTGCTAACGTTGGTGATTTGGTACTGCTGACCAAGTATGATCTGTTCAGGTGACACAAGTTTTATGTCACCATTGTGACACTGGCCCCTGTGTCCCTGTAGGCCATTGCTTCTAGTCCATTAATCAAAGGCTGTTGCCTGTACTTGCCCAAGTTAGTGGGACTTACTAGTAAGGTGGCAAGATCTATGCCACCATCACAGACAAGGAGAGCCTGGGTAGAGGTTCTGACTAAGCCAGAACCTATCTCAGAACCCAAAGTTAACCCTACTAATCCCTTGGGGGCCGTACTACCACTTGTACTGGAGCTAGGGGGTGTAGTTGCCTTAGGGGCAGTGGTAGTAGCTTCCTTGGCTTTAGGACAATCAGCATCTTTTCTCCAGTGAGTCGTCACCTTACAAAAGTAGCACCAAGGTTTCTTTTTACCCTTTTTGGAGTTTTGGGACCAACCCTCAGATGCAGGTTTTTGGGGGCCTTGAGAAGACTTGTTCTTGTCTTTGTTTTTGTCCCCATCCTTGAGATTTAGAAGAAACCTGCTTCTTTTAGTCACCTCCACCACCTTGGTTTTTCTGCTTGACCCTGGTGTGGACCCATTTGTCTGCCTTCTTTCCCAATTCTTGGGGAGAGATCAGATCAGAGTCCACCAGGTACTGGTGCAAAAGTTGATTCTGACAGTTATTAAGGACGTGCTCCCTCATTAACAAATTGTACAATCCCTCATAGTCCTGTACCTTGCTTCCATGAAGCCAGCCGGGAAACGACCTTTACAAAACGGTCGTTACAACGTGATGCTTTTACATCGCAGTCATTACAACGCAAGTCATTACAACGACTTGAGCTGGATGGCGCTCTAGACTAAGGAATAGTAAGATTTACTATTCCAACACCTTCCCTACTGTACGTAGACTGGAGTTGGAATAGTAAGTCATACTATACCTAAGTCCAGCGCCCTCCAGCGCAAGTCGTTGTAACGACTTGCGTTGTAATAACTGCGATGTAACGTACCGCGTTGTAATGGAACGCGTTGTAATGTCACATATTCAGCCAGCCTTCCAGAGCCTTAATATCACTACCTATAAAATCAACCCATTCTTGAGTGGGTGCCTTCTGGGTATCTCTGAACTTAATCCTGTATTGCTCAGTGGTTAAGCCAAACCCATCTATGAGGGCATTCTTCAAGACAGTGCAGTTATCAGCATCCTCTTCTCTAACAGTGCGGAGCTTATCTCTTCCTTTGTTAGTAAAGTAGACCCACAGAATAGCTGCCCAGTGCCCTTGAGGAACCTTCTGTACTTTGCAGGCTCTCTCTAAAGCAGTGATCCATTTATGGATGTCATCCCCCTCCTGGTAAGGAGGGACTATCCGCCGCAGGTACCTAGTGTCAAAGGAGGGTTCCCTGATTCTAGGGACACTGGGGCTGCCACCATGGGACTCTAGCCCCAAATTCTTCCTAGCCTTCTGCACTTCTAATGCCTCCTTGTCAAGGGCTGACTGATCCTTCCAGAGCCTGAGTCTCAATTTCTCAAGGCGGATCCTTTGGTATTCCCTATCTATGGAGTCATCCCTCTTGCTAAAGATGGATGTTCTTACGGAAGTTTCAAAGGCAATGGACTCTGCAGACATGGAACTAATCCTCCTTTACCTACCCTGTACCTTCCCAGGTGGAATAATGAGGGACCTACTTCTAGGGACACCCTCTGTGCCATCTGCTCTATCCTCCGGGGATCTAAGTTCTCCAGGGAGGAGTCATAGGACTCTTCCTGGTTAAGGTCAAAATCTAGGTCAAAGAGGGGCTTCCCTCCTGACTCATCCACTGTCCTGTCCCCTGCCCACCCACTCGGTCCTGCTTCTCTGACCCACCAGCTTTCTGGAGGTCGTCTTGTAGTAACACCTCTAAGAGGCGTTGAGTGCTAGGGCTTTTTCCTGTCTTAAGCTTCCTAGAGGAACACATGGCTCGCAATTCCTGGAACGTGAAGCCACTGTATCTAGAAGGCAGAGAGCCACTGGCTTCTCCTACTAAAGACATACTAGGTGTAGTGTGGTGTTGCACCTACCTAACCTAGTGGGAACTTAACTTCCTAAGATTGGAGAAAAGGTGTGGTACGGCTTTAACAACCAATATATAAGTTCAGTTGAACTTACTTGTCTATAAAATATTATATGTGCCTAAATGTTAGTGATGGTTTTTCAATTAGACCACACTCAAATTAGCTGTTAAACCGGTGCAAGCTTGAATCCCAACCGCTGCATACCAATGTGAGAGGCTGGCTTAGTATCTGATGCTCACTTATGTAAGTGTAGCACCCTGCACTAATCCAGACGGTCCTTATGGTGATTTTAGTGATTTAGACAACCTTAGCCCTCTAAGTGATAGCTGTGGAGAGCAGCCTTCAGTCAAAGTCTGGGAGGAGTGTAAAACAGCTCGGTTTACCAGTATCCAATCTTTAGCATAGGCTAAGTGAAAAAGAACCACACATTGTACTTATAAAAATAGATGTTTATTACAATCACTCACTAACACTATACAATATCTCCTACCCGGAGATATACTGACAATGCACACAATACTTCAAAATAGAACAATAAGCAGCAGCAATACAAAGTGGTCCCTGGGGTAGACCAAACCATATACAAAATTATTGGAGTGTGAACCCCAACAGTAGATGAGACTGTACCCAATAGTTGTAGGGAGTCGGGGACCCAAGATACCGCCCAAGGTGAGAGTCTAGGTGTCCCACGATAGTCATAGGCCAAGATGATACACGACCGGGTAATCAATACTACTCAGGGTACGTTGCGGTTGCAGTGTTGAAGAGGAAAAGACCCTTCCCAGTGGACCCCGAAGAGACCCAGCGGAACACAGAAGGTTGAGGATCCTCCCCACCCATAGAAACCCTCAGATTCAGGATACTTACAACCACTGTCGAGCACAATCGAGGACTTCAGGACGAGACCGCTGTTGCAGAAGGATGAAAGAGTCTGTTGGAACCCAGGTGCGGGTTTGTGTTGAAAAGTACCTGAAAGCAGAGGGGACAGAGTCTATGCCACAAGGGACGTCCAGGAGGCACGGAAGACGAAGACCACACAAGTTCAATGAAAGGTTAGAGGAAGAGGCTTCAAGTACGGGTATACCGAATCGGCAGCTCTGCCCGAGCCACCGGGATGCTGAAGACAACAGAATCGGTCCATCTAACCAACTGAGTCGGCACGGGTCAGTTATAGCGGGGACAGACTCATCGACAGAACCTTTCGATGCGTCCGACTCTGTTGGCACGACTCGGTCGTGTAACCGTTGCGGTCACCGGGTGATGAAGCGATGCAGCAACACGGTGCACAGGGGTTTGGTTACAGGGCGTTCTACAAATAATGCTGCCCTCAACTAGACGAGAGGACAGCTCAGGCCTCGAGGGAACGCAAATCCATCACCTGTGTTGCAGAGCCTTGTGGAGCCCGTTGGAGCCAAGGTTCAGCAAACCAGTTGATTGTGTTGCGGTGCTTGCGGATGCAGAGGCATGACTCATTCACTCCAAGGGAGATTCCTTTGGATGTCTTTAGATGACCACAGGCCTAGGCTGGAACCTGTATGGAGCATGGACACTGATGGTGCAGCGGGTTTGCAGGACGACGAGGTCAGGAGTTGACAGAGTCTTCTCCGTTGCAGTCTTGGTCCCAAAGCAAAGGACGATGTGATCAGTTTGGCACGGTCAGCACGACTCGGCCATGATGTCCAGATGGTCAAAGAAGAAATTGAGTTGGATCTGAATCGAATCCCACGGCGAATCTAGGGTCCCACCCACAGGGAAGCCCCTAAGTACCATCAAGAGAGGGTTGGGAAGATTCAGGGGTCCCTCCCAGAGGAGAGGCTGGACAGTGGGGAGGATATGTTGCGGGGATTCTGCACATACACAGAACTATGTGCAGGAAAACAGGACCTCGGTGTATAGGGGTTGCACCTTCCTACCACCTTAGTACCCAAAATCCCAAAACCGACTAGCTATAGTGTCTCATTCGTTCTCCTACATAATCACGAAGCTACAAATGATTAGACAACCCAGAACACAACAATCCCGACTCTCTCAGGAATCGCGGTAGCAAGACCTACCCTTTTGCTCACTCACTCGTACTTGTCCACAATAAGAATAGTCAGAGTCACGGTTATAGTTCAAAGTTTTTATTTTAACTATCATGCTCTATGGTGCAGTGTACGAGCCATTACCAGCAGCGAAATGCATAAACTCAGAACAATTAGCATTGTTACAATTCCATAGAATATAAAGGGGGATGTCATCATAGACAGACAGTGGCAAAAAGGACTATAAGGCCTAACCACCCTCCCCTTGGTAAGGTTGAGTTTTATTATATAAAGGAAGATCTTTGGGCTTTGTCAGCAGACCCCATACCTTAGAGCCTAGATGGAAGCTTTACATCATAGCAACAGCATAGTTCTTCTCCATGGTAAGGTCTCTCTCCAAGTGTGTGTTTGAACAACATGCATCCCCGTAATATCAAAGCACGAGTCTCCAGCAGTGCAGCTGTGTTTAGCATGTTTTGTCTAGGTGCTAGGGACTGACCAGAACAGAATAACAAGGGGCATGTTTATCGACCTTGCACATCGTGTTCAGACTAAACTCCAGGAACTTAGCAGAGAATGCGAATAGCAGACAGTTCTCATGTGAAAGGCACAAACAGAGTCTTGCAAAATAATTTCATGTAGTAACATGCGCAAAAGCAGCATCATGGCAGCAGAGCTCATGCTAACTTAGCAATGTCGACAATGACCCTAATGGCCATATAACACCCTCCCCCTGGTAAGGTCATAGTACATAGACAAAGGACCAAAACAGAGTTCAAAAGCCAAGCAGAGTTCAAAAGTCAAGCAGAGTTCAAAAGTCAAGCAGAGGCTCGAAGCGCTTGATAAAAAAAAAAAAAATCGGAACAATAAAAAATATATTGTCGTTTCACGAAAAACGTGTTTAAGAAGGCGGTGGTAAATCTATCAACGTACGTGAACCTAAGAATGCAGTTTGTTCCAAAAGGTCATCCCTATTGTTGGTAGAAAACAGGGATGCCATCCAATTAAGTATGTCGAAGGAACAGACATGCTCCTCGTAATATATCCGGCCAACTTGCGTGATATTCGATGAAACTTCGTTGTAAGAGGTTCTGCGCAGCCGCACAGATATTCCATTCAGCCAAGACTCCAAGTGCAGCCGCACGTGCCATACGGCCATTCCCAGAACAAGCCTGGTTAAGGGCCATTAAGGGACCCGTTAACTGGTTAAAATCCGGTTCTGAACATGACGTATTGGAGAGGCATAAATCGAAAGCCCAATAGAAGGGGCATCGCTGACAGTAGAACACAGGTTGCATGCAAGTGAAGTAGGCAAAGCGAAAAGTTAATCCACAACTCATGGTAAGCGTTGCTAATGGCAAGCATCCAAAAAGTTGTTGCATTCGATCACGCTACAGTTGCAATTGGCCTGGTCTGTGCATTACTACAAGATGAGCAGCCATTGCGTAGCAGGAACAGAAGAAGCAGGATTCCACCAGCTAACGCCAATAACAAAGGGAATTCTCCGAAGACGCTAGAAAAAATGGAATGAATAAAAGCCGGTATTACTCCAAATATCATCTGAAAAGAAGTCACAAGGCCGGATCCCACAAGTTTAAAAAAATGAGCAAGGCCTTTAGTGTCAGACGCATTAAATATTTGATGAATAAGCTCCCCAAAGTGAAGTGAGAGGTTCGTGTTCAGAAGTGACTGAATCTCGCTAGATGTTCTAGCCACCTGCAACTCGAAGGTCTCTCAGGACGAAGTGAGAGCCACTTCTTGTTGAAACAATAGCGCTTTGAGCCTGCTTAATTTGTTGAAATCTGTTTTCAAAGTCGGAATGGAAGGCCAAATAGAACTATCTACTTTCCCATGCAGGGGCAGAAAAACAAATTGCTACAACAAGTAACACCTTGTGAAACTGTTACTAAATATGGGATTCCTGCCCGTAAACCACAGCAGTCGTGGTTGTTCAAAATAAGATAACTGCCATTAGTAAGCAAGGTAAAAGTGGGAATTATTGCTGGGATGGGAGTTCCTTTAAAAAAACAAGCAAGATTAGGCGCGGATACATTACAAGTGCCGTGCAACTTAACGTGTTTACAAACCAGGGAATGTCCTACTGTGGAATCACAGTCCTCCCCTGTTAGGAAAACTTCCTTATCCTCCCGTTGACATCTGTAAGTGAAAGGTAGGGACCATAATTCATGGAGAAATGTACTACCCAGGGGTTCAAAGCGGCCTATTGGAAAATGTTTCATACAAGATTTAATTTGAAACAGAGAGAATGGGAGAGAGATAACCCCATGAATTAACCAAACAGCGGAATCCGTCTCCACCAAAGAGAATGCCAATTGTTCAATGTGTAATAGCATGTATGTAGCATCTTTCATGGACATAAATCTTTGTTTATCAGTCAGATTAAATGGTAAAAACAAAGCAGAAGCATTCAAATAATCCCAAGGGACTTTTCCCATTTTGAGAGTCTGTAACGTCCATGCAAACTGCATAACTGATCGTAATTGATTTTGACCATGATATTACGCAGATACATCATTCTGAACAATATCAATAACAGATGAAACAATATTATATAAGGTATAAATGCGTGAAGACAGTGTATTGATACTATTGTCGACTACCGCAAGGACCTTTTCCAAATTTGCTTAATAAATTTGGCACAGACGAAGCGCTGCCTCAATCTGCGAAAGTTTTCAAACTTCATTGTAAGCTGCATAGATAAACCCCTTCGAACTCGGAATTCTAGGACCTAAGATAGAATCATCCAAATTGATGTTGCTCGACAAGAGTGACAAGTGTTGTTTTACTGACGACAAAGTGGAATGTTCCAACCATTGTTGGCTCAATTTACCCACCGAGTATGTGGTGACCGAATGTGAATGTGGATAACGAGGATCCGGTCGAGTCTGTGTGAAACCAGGTGTTACATTATAAAAACGCAGTTGACATGCATTTGAACTTGTTTGCCATACCAACCATCCAGATGGGTCAACCTCAGAAACATTGAAAGTGTCATTTCGAGACAAAGCTTGTAATACATCCATCGTATAATTCATTTGTGCGTGCCAATTGTCATATTCCGCTAAAGATGGAATAGATGGAATATTCAAATTATTTGCGGTTGCCAAGTAAAAGCAAGTGGTTTGGTGCACTGTATCATTTAAAAATAAAATTTGAGTCGGAATCAGGCAGGCACGATGCAGAGCTTCAGTACCCTGAACCTGCCAAGCCTTAGTGCCCCAAATTGATTTAAAATCAATGGTATCTTTCCAGTGATCATAACCCTGTGTGGCCAGTTCAGTTCTAAAGAATCAGAATAGATTAATTTAGTGTGGGTCAGAATAATTTTGGACTGAGATGACAATTGCAATTTAAAGAAATAGGATTCCAGATTGGACAAATTATAAACTGTGAAATAGGTGAACTTATCCCTAAGGGTTTTAGAACCCCCCTGTATGGGAGTTGGACAATGTTCCCATTGCGTGAAATTAAAAACAGGTCGTAACGTATTTTTTTTGTGTAAGAAATGATGCCCATAATGTTGATAACAGAATAAATCAGCATAATTGGCAGAATTTAAATATAAATCTTTAGCATCAAAAGCAGCCTAATACTTTAAATCAGAAAACAATGAATGTACTGCATGCACATCCCAGTCATCAGAATGTATGTCCTGTGTTACCACATCTCCTAAGGAGAAGCGAAACACATATCTTGAGGACTTCCGTCGGGCCGTGAATTTCAAAGGCTACTTTATCCTAAACGATGCCATCTTCAACCGGGAAAGCTGAAATGTTCACAAGAGCTTGATCAAGTTTCATGATATGGGACGATGTATGAGGGGCCAGAATTCCGTCGACCAAGTTCACAGCAGAGCGCTCTGGCAAATAATGACCATTGATGAGTAAGAAAAATACTGTCACAAATCCAATCGACATGAAAAGGAAAATCAGGATAAGTACCAACCAGATGTAGGTACGTGGGGGCACCAAGTAAGTCTTTTTGAACTAAAAGATGAAAGTACTTAATTTTGTCGGTGGAAGAGCCAAAGTGGAAGTACGAGTCATAAGAGAAGCTGGCATGGTCCCCAAAATAACCTCTTGCGCCCATGTTTATAAGAGGTGGTAGGGCAGCATCAGCGCGATGTTGTCGAGGACTGTTCGGCACTTCACTCTGGGACTCTCCCGTAGGGTAAGTATACTCTACTTCGGTGCTGGAAGAGGATGTAGGCAGAACAGGCGAAATGTCAATAGGAGTTTATCTCACCCTCAACGATATGGGCATTAGACGAAGAGGATGAAGTTACCGGATTCAAAGCGATAGCGTTGCATGAAACCGCAGGTGTTACACTATTCAGAACCGGCCAGATGGTGTAACTTGACATTGTCCACTGAGATGTATCTGTTGTCTTTGCAACCAGGTAAAGGTGGTAAAATGACTATATGAGTACCCTTCAATCCAAGTACTGGAACCGGTGCATGATAAGAGGGACCAAATTATTTTTTGTTCTCCAGCTTTTCTCGTACCAGATCTCCAACCTTGGGAAGCCAGCCGGCAACCTGAATCAGCAGTGCTGCATCAGTGGAAAAGGGTAAATGTTCAGTTGCATAGGCATCATGGGTCTTTTGTAGATCCTGCAACATAGTAGAATTATCTATGTCAAAGGTTGTGGCCGCCGCCACAACGTCTAGACCATCAAGGTCTGGCACAAACATTTTAATGCCAAAGAGCATTTCGTATGGGGTCCGCCCTCCCAGAGATCTTCTAGGGAAATTATTGAGTGCACGTTGAAATCCATACAAATGGGCCAGCCAGTTCCTGCCAGTACCTAAGACTCTAGCTGTCAAAGATTGCTTTAAGTCAAGGTTCATTCGCTCCACTATAGAATTGCCCTCAGGCCTGTATGGAGACGAAATTGCACCAGCACCTCCATCGACATCATTGCGTCCTTGTACGCCTTAGAGGCGAATGCTGGACCTTGGTCAGAATGGAAGGTGCCGCAGGCAAACATCCCGACAAAGAGACGCAAATCTCTAATGACATTTCGAGCGTCAGCACTGCGTTGTGGCCAAACCCAAAGGAATCTAGTGCACGAATCAACTGCAACAAAAATTTATTTATATGCAGTAGCAGAAGAGAAAGGACCGCAGTGATCAAGATACACACAGCCAAATGGCTGATTGGAAATACATAGCTGTGTTTGTGGTGGGCGTGAGACCATAGACGGTTTGATTTGCTGACAAATATCACACGAAAGTACATAATTACGGGTCTATTTATATAAACCACATCACCAGTAACGTTGCTGTAAAATAGAGACTGTCGCAGACACCCCGGCCTGTGCGGAAGACATGCCTTCGTGTGCCGCAATGATCAAAGCAAGTCTGCGGTCCTTGTTGGGAATCAGCCGAACCCCAAGTAATGGAATTTTAGCATAAGGAACTTGTTCAGGAGATAAATGATAAGAATACTTCTAAGGGAAGCCCTGCGGATAAGCAGTTCCATCCTTCGTAGCATCAATCGCTGCCAAAATTTCATTATCTATCTTAGTCATGGACCTTGTAACTGCTGCTACGGAACATGTGGCTACTGCAGATTTGGCCACTTTGTCAGCCAAAGAATTACCAACAGCATGTGCTCCCACACGCTGATGGCCAAGAGTATCTATAACCTGTATGAGTGGGAGACATTTTTTAAGTTCTGCCACTCGAACCCAAAGCATTTTATGCTTTATTGCGCTGCCTTTAGAGTCTCGATAGTCATGTTGTGACTAAAAGAATAAGTTGTCATTAAAAGACTGAACACAGTAGTAAGAATTGCATACAATAAGAGTATTCACATTAGGATCAGCAAACTTGAGAGCAAGAACAAGAGCACGCAGCTCCGCCAATTGCGCTGTACAGTCCCCAAGTGCCTGTGTATGCACTATGGAAGACTAAATTCTCCATTGACAATTGAACCAGCCACAATAGCGCAAGCCACTGAATAAGCGTGTTTGGAACCGACGGCTGGTTGGGCTGAGCCATCGGTATAAATGATACATTTGTACTCATCTAAAGGAAGCAGCAACAACGGAGGAGGATGAACATGTAAATACTGTAAAAACTCCTGTGTCTGAAGAGCAGGATCAAAGATAAACGTGACATCAGCCGATGTCAAAGAAGTAGCCCATTGTATCCAACGGGGATGTAATGCCTTAGAGTTTGGCAAACTTGCCTTAGTCACTGCTTCTAAAGCAGGGAGAGGCGTGACCATAAGAATGTGTTTTCCCTGCGCCAGTGTGCGTTCTTTCAGAATCGCCATTTGGACTGCTGTCAAAACTTTTTCTACATTCGAAAATCAGATTTCAGCCGCAGTGTACAAATGTGATTTGTATGCAATAGGTACTGTATCTCCCTCATTGAACGTCAAGTAAGTGAAACCCACTGTCCCCGGTACTATACGCAACACCAGGTTCGTGGTATTGTCACGCGTCAACAAGTAGTTAGTAGCAAGCAAATCTGATTGCAAAGATAGCAGTATAGAGGTATGTTCCGTAAGCCAGCTGGCAGAGGAATATGTTGGTTGTATCAACGCATATAGCGGTTTGATACACTTGGCATAATCGAGGATGTAAGTCCTCCCGAAATTCAAAAATCCCAGCAAAGACTGAAGTTTCTTCAGAGTTGACGGAGGTTGCAGTTGTGCACACTTCTCCAGAAAGTGGGGGGCCAAGCCCCTACCTTAATTATTTAGCTCGTAGCCCAAAAAAAGCACAGCAAAATGTACGATGTGTGATTTTGCAAAATTGAATTTGTATCCATAGTCAGCAAAGGACACAATAATTCGGTCGACTCGGACTAGATGCGGCATCAGCTCATCGTCCCTCAGATAAATATCATCAACGTACGAGAAAACATCAGAGTCTATGCTGTCCAACAAAGAGACAACACGTGCAGCGAAAGCCCTGGGGCTATTTTATACCCCATAGGCAAATGTGTAAATTTTTCTGATTTCCAACAGCGGTAAATGCTGTCAAGTCACTGCTCTCAGGAGCCAAGTTGTGACTATAGAAACCATTGGATATATCCAGTGTAGTTTTGTATTTCTTACGAATAAGACTGTTCACAAGCGCAGAGCTATGTGTGTTCTGTACCGCAAATGTACGACAATGACTATTCAAATTCTAATAATCTAATAGAATGCGATATAAACCGTCGGGTTTTGATACCGTAAAAAGAGGATTATTCATCGGTGATACACAGAAATCAATCACTCCTTGATACTCCAACTGAGTTAGAATGTCACAAACGAGAGCCTTTGCCTCTCGTCTGATTGGATATTGCAGCTGTGGCTGTGGCATAGACCGTAACGGTATCTCATGTGCCGGTGAATCTCTATCCCAGCCCACCTGATTACGGTACACCGCTGGGGCAAGGGCCAAAGCCCACTCAGATGCGTAAGCTTTTGCATGTTCCTCAGGGACGTAACGCGAAAAACTTGGAAGTATCACGTTCTCCCCTCTAAAAGCGGCTAGCACAAATGGTGGTGGCCAATCTGCCTCTGCCAACAGAATGTCGTATGAAGAGGTGAGATTTTCAAAAAAACTGCTGTGATTGTACGCTGTATATCACCTTCAATTTGGAAGACAATTTCATAGAGTCTATCCGGGGGGGGCAACTCGTGTATCTGCTGTTTCTACTGTAATGAATGAATCATTTGCTCTCGCCTCCAGACAGGGACGCAGTGCCTCCCGCACTATGGTAACCTCCGCTGCGCTGTCGAGCAGAGTCACCGCCCATGTCCAGTCGAGAGGTCGTGTTCTCACCGTCTGAGGCATATTTCGCTGTTAAAGCTGCAACTTTTTTCTTCTGATTTGGGGAGTTCTAAAATGAGGCAGAACCTCTTGTTTGGCTTTGACGTCAAACTGTCGAGGTTGCTCCCGTCCCTGTTGTGTGGTCGGACCTTTGCCACGATCCTGGCATTCCCCTCCACCAGCTTGAGAGTCCGATGTGTCCTGTAAACAACGAGGAGAGCACTGATCAGGGACTTGAAATCTATCAGGAGTCTTAAGCTTCGCGCAGTCGCGCAAGTCATAAGTACGCTCAGAAGACTCGGGTGTCGGTGAACCAGCACGCGAACCCTGCTTCTGTTGTTGCTGCCCCTGTTTTTTATTTCTCCAGTTCCTTTTAGGAAAGAACGGGAGCCCATCTTTATCAGTCTGGGCTTTTTGTTGAGTTTGAGCCTGCGTTTGCGGTTGAGTAAAAGGCTTAATTCCCAGACTATTGCGCCCCAAGGTTTTATAGGCTTTAGCAATAATCTTTGGCAATTTGCGCTGTTTGTCTGCGTCAGCAACAGCCTCCAAGCGTTGTGCCACTTGTAAGCTTACAGCATCACCCTTAACATTAGCAAGGATCATATCGCAAACAATATCGAACACTTCCACCAGTCTCATCCCCAACTCCAGGGCCGCCTCGGCCCCATGTTCATCCTGAACATGTTTAATCACAGAAGAGAGAACGGTCATTGAGGGGGTGCCAAAACACATCGAATACACCGCTGCAAACACCCTACCCCAAGTGTTACAATGAGCTAATTCTGGAACCAGGCCTCTAGGCAGACTCATGGTCAAAATCCTGTGTTTCTCCACAGGTGTGGTATTTGGAAAAACAGTTTTGAGTTGTCCAAACTTCTCGGCAAGCCAATAAAGGAGTTCATCCTTATTTTGAGGACGCTTGCCCATCACAGAATTAACCATTAAGGGACTGATGATCACACCACCAGGTGCAGGTGGTTGCGCAGCAACGCCAGGTGGTCCCACCTGGAAGTTGCGCGACTTGAACTGAATAACAGCTCTATACACTCGTATTAACGAAGTATGCAATACATTAAGCTCTGCGATCATAGCAGTTAGATAACGTGGGTGCAGGGTATACCCAGACAAAACGGGCCACGTTGCCCCATCTATCGACAGGGGGCCTAGATGGACCGGTGTTATTGGGTGAGGAATGGCGCCATTAAACCATATTTGGTGTTGCCAAGCCGTTAGCGGAACTTCAAGAGACCTATAAGGACGATAATCCTGAGGAAGGGCCGTGGCAGTATATTCGTGAAACAAATTGTCCGTCCCATCGACCGCCAGAAAGGTGACCCAAGAACAAAACACCTCAAAGCGGTAAGCTGCATCCGCTTCCACAACAAAAATGAGTGCAACACCAGCATTAGGGACTCCATATTGAGTCAAATATGCCTTGACCGGTGCGCGGTTAGGAGGCGCAATAACAACCGCCATAATCAATAATAGAGAACAACAACTTATGCGTGGCGGCGCAATAATGGGGCATAAAGAAAGAGAAAAGACCTTTTAAAATTCAAGCTTGAAAAACCTATAAAGTATCACAGTATAGGAGGCAACACCATCACAACCGTCTCCGGAAACAGAAGTGAGGGTTTTGTGGACAAGCACAAGCACTACTAAGGAGTCTTGCAGATAAGAACCAGACCACACGTTGGCGGCGCCATGTTGCAGGGATTCCTCACATACACAGAACTATGCGCAGGAAAACAGGACCTTGGTGTATAGGGGTTGTACCTTCCTACCACCTTAGTACTCAAAATCCCCAAACCGACTAGCTATAGTGTCTCATTCGTTCTCCTACATAATCGCTAAGCTACAAATGATTAAACAACCCAGAACACAACACTCCCGACTCTCTCAGAAATTGCGGTAGCAAGACATACCCTTTCGCTCACTCACTCATACTTGTCTACAATAAGAATAGTCAGAATCACAGTTATAGTTCCAAATGTTTATTTTAACTATCGTGCTCTATAGTGCAGTATACGAGCCACTAACAGCAGCGAAATGCATAAACTCAGAACAATTAGCATTGTTACAATTCCATAGACTGTAAAGGGGGATGTCATCATATACACACAGTGGAAAAAGGACTATAAGGCCTAACCACCCTCCCCTTGGTAAGGTTGAGTTTTATTATATAAAGGAAGATCTCTGGGCTTTGTCAGCAGACCCCAAACCTTAGAGCCTAGATGGAAGCTTTACATCATAGGACCAGCATAGTTCTTCTCCATGGAAAGGTCTCTCTCCAAGTGTGTGAACAACATGCATCCCCGTAATATCAAAGCACGAGTCTCCAGCAGTGCAGCTGTGTTTAGCATGTTTTGTCTAGGTGCTAGGGACTGACCAGAACAGAATAACAAGGGGCATGTTTATCGACCTTGCACATCGTGTTCAGACTAAACTCCAGGAACTTAGCAGAGAACGCGAAAAGCAGACAGTTCTCATGTGAAAGGCACAAACACAGTCTTGCAAAATAAAGTCATGTAGTAACGTGCGCAAAAGCAGCATCATGGCAGCAGAACTCATTCTAACTTAGCAATGTCGACAATGACCCTAATGGCCATATAACAGATACTCTGATGTCCTTTGTCCATTTTCACACCAGAGCGGGAGTCATCGGCTCCTTGAGATGGCTTGAACTGGAGCATGCAAGGAGGGCACCAAATGTGCCCTTCCAGCAGACTATGTGGCACTGGCAAGCGTCCCCACCCCGGCCTAATACACTAAATCCTGTCTGGGAGGTGGTTGCACCTCCCTGCGACAGGAAACCTATTGTCCTACCTTCCTCTGCTTGGGCTTGGCCCAGCAGCAGGAAGGCAGAGTTGTGTCTGTGGTTGGCAGCAGCCCTAGGTTGCTGTCAGGCTCTGTAATATCGGTCCCGGGAGCATGGAGGGCCTCCTGGAGGGGCCCTACCATGGATGGAATCATACCTCCAACACCAGATACAGTGTTGGGGTATGATTCCAACATGTTTGACACCAAACATGCCCAGGTTCGTTCCAGCCAGTTTAGAGATGGTCCTCGTGTAATGACGCATGGACTCTCTATATCGTAATGGCTGATTCACTTACAAAGTCTGGAAAATGGAGTCTGGGGTTTGTAGTTGTGGTCTGCTCATGCAGAGCCACCCTCACACTCAGAACTGAGCACCCTGCCTTTGGGACTGAAAGGCCTGCTAGAGGAGTGACCTATAGGTCTCAAATGCAGTGAGTTTGAGATATAAGGAAACTTATATCTCTCGTGAGTGGTGCATGCACCAACTCACACAGGCTGCAATGGCAGGCTTGTAGTGGTAGTTTGGAGGTTCCCTCATGGATGGCATAACACATGCTGCAGCCCATAGGGGACCCCTGGTGTACCCATGCCCTAGGTACCTTAGTACCATATACTAGGGACTTACCAGGGTGCCCCAGTAGCCAAATAGGAATGTACTAAAGGTACTTACCATAACCAATTTAGGGAGGAAGCACAGTGACTGGGGTCCTGATTAGCAGGATCCCAGTCAGACTCATCAGAAAACAGTTGAACACCAGCAAAAAGTGGGGGTAACCATGAAAGCAGATCCTACTTTCCTACAGCGTTCTTCATGTACATATGTGTTACAGAGAATGGAATCTGTATTTTATTTAGATCACGTAAAAAATTTGATTATTTTCACTTTTTGCGAAGAGAGAATGGAACCAGTTATTTGATGAAACTTTGCAGAAAATGAAAAGTTGGTTTCGTTGTACAAATTGATAATCTATTTTAATTACATCATAAATAACAAAAAACAGCTCCTGGTCATAAAAACAACCATAATTCTTCATGAAGAAAAATATTTAGAAAAAAACCGAATCCCTTTATAATGCGATGCCTGCATGCTTTCTTCTGATCTTTTAAATAATGTAACTGCTGAGTTGCAGAATGGGGGTTTGGGGGGCAGCCGACCACCGGGAGTCTGCCCACTGGGCAGATTGGGAGGGTGGTGCAGTCCATCGACTGCCATTTTGTTTTGGGCTACCTATGTAGCCGAAGATAGCCCAACCATTATTTAGGGGGTGTTTTTGGTTTCTCTGCCACCATTTTAGGTTCAGGTGACCTGGTGGCTGGTGGTAGGGAGACTTTGGCACTATTTTTCTGGTATTGGCAGTGGTAGGTTAATCCGTTAGGGAGTTCTATAGCTGTGATTGTTGACTTACTTGTGCAGGATGCTTTCGGATGCCCAAGTGTTGGAGGAGATGCGACTCCTTAAGGAGGCTCGACCTCATCGTTGGCAGGGAGGCCTCGGTGGCGGGGGCCCACCCAAGTCAGCTGGTGTCGGAGGGCGGTGCTGCAGAGGTGGTTGACTGTTCACCACTGCGGAAATGGAGAGCTGAGGCGGTGGATGATGTGGTGGTTAGTTGGAGGAGCCCTTTGTATCCAGGCAAGCAGCCCCTCAACGGTCGGCCAGGTATGGGGTAGGGCTACCTGGCAGTAGGGGGTATGGACAAAAGGAAGACAGGGCATGTCATTGACCGAAGTGTCTCCAGGGGCCCAACGGGACGGCACGGCAGTACTGTCATGCACGCAGCATGTGTATGTGGCCGCCAAAAGTAAAAAGGGCCAGAAGGGGGCAGCATTAGCTGAGCCATCCACTCGCGCTGAAGTGGGATGGGGGAGGAGCCAGCCACGGCGAGCAGTATCAGCAGAGCCGCTTGTCATGTTAAACCCAGGGATGAGGCAGCAAGAAGAGGGGTGGGGAGAGGGGTGGGGCCTAGAATGAGACACACATGTTTTGGCAGTGCCGGGGACCAGGCAGTTGGCTGTGAGGTTTTTGTAGCCTGCAGGGAAATCAACTTGGTCAAATGAGTCTGGACAGGAGGAGGAGCTGCCCAGGAGCCCTGGTTCAGACAGGGAAGTGGCAGACTGAGGGGGGCTTAGATATATTCAGCTCATAGGAAGAGGAGGTGAGGGGAGGAGGGAGGGATAGAGTGGCCCAGCTCGATGAATACTTGGAAAAGGGGGTGTCCCTACAGTGGTACAATAGAGGGATCCGTGACACGGGCTGCAGGGGGTTATAGGGGGGTGGGGGAGCAGGACCCCTTGGGGGCAGGAGGGGATTTATCAGATTCAGGGGGAGTGCCCACACCTGCCCTCGGGGCAGCCATGTTAGAATGGAGCCAGGAGGAGGATGACAGGCCAGCGATCTCCTAGAGGAGCACCTTTGTCAGGAAGTGGCCAGTTAACTGCCCCGGGAAGGGGGCATTGGGGGTGATGGGGAAAGCAAGGAAGGCCTGGTGCAGGGAAGGGGTCAGTGGGATTGGGACAGGGGTTTCCAGGGTTTTGGAGGAGTTGTCAGGGCGAGCGCAGGGAGCCAGCACACCAGTCCTGTTGTTTTTCTTGCAGGTACAGGAGCAACACAGATATCCGGAATCGGCAGAGCTGTAAACGGCTCACCAACACAGAAGGGAAGAGAGGGCTGTGCCCATTGCTGTTCACTTGAAGTAGGCAGGGGAACCCTAGACCGCTAGCATAAGAAGGGCCAGCATGACCTCATTAGCCTCAGCAGCTGGTAGGTCTAGATGGCCTCTGGCGCGCACACTGCGGAGAGCAGGTGAGTGGCATCAGTGGAGCAGCAGGGACAGGTTAATTCACCACCCTCCAGACGTCCCACATCACACCGCGGTTGTGGCTTCTGAGTCGGTTGATAAGTCGGATGTGGGTGCGAGCCCCAGTTGGGGTGGCATGATGGACCTGCTAGGGATCACAGTCTTAGACTACAATGAAGATAGTTTAGAACACGGCAAGTGAGGGATGAAGAGCTTAGGAGTGGCAATGGGGTGTGTCACTAACCGGATGTCCATTATCTTACACGCTTATGCGGAGGCGCTGCTGTGGGTGTCGGAACAGAGAGGCCCATGGCTAGGCAGACTGCAAAAGAACGGGCACCAACCTTGACACCAGGTAAGCCCACAGACGTAATGGGGTACCAAAGATGGTATCCACGGGTGTGGATGGAGAGGAGATTCCAAGAGGGGAGAGGGAATGATTACGGAAGGGAAAGTATGTGCTGGATATGGGTGTGGGCACTGACGAACAGGACGGTGACATGGGCAAGCAAAACAGAGCAAACAAGACAGATGCAGGTGTGAAGGCAGGGAGGGTAGTGGGGGCAGTAGAAGTAGGGGACAAAAAGGAGGGTCCAGAAAGTAATGATCTCAAGATAAAAAAATGTACCATACATGGGTGTTACTAAGCTGCTGCTGGCTCACCTGTTGTTAGCACACTAGAAACAAAGGTACCCCTTAATTTTTGATTTTGTGGTCTGGGAGAAAAGGGGAAAACAGAAATATATATATACACAAATACCTCCCACTCGACCAACACTGATTATACTCTGGCTAATTAAAGCTCTATTGGGCTATCCCTTTGTTTTAAATTATCGAAGAAAATCTACAAGAACATCAGTTCATTTTTATTTATTATTTTTCTTATTAAGTTTTTCAATCACCTTTTTTTTATAAAAAAGTTTTTAAATGGTAAAAAAACACCATGTTTTTTTTCTTTTTTCATCTGTGCAATACAAAACATAAATGATGCAACATTCATATAATCCTCATTAAATATACAGATTTAAACCAATGATGCAATAAATACATACATAATAACAATCTTAAATTTGTCCCCATACCATAATCGCATTTACACTCACCTCACATACTGTCATTGCATACCAAACATACTCATACACACTTCACATCACATTCAATATTTTCCAGCTAAAAAATGGCTTGCAACAGAAAACTCATGGTGAAAATTCTTCATTAATATGCATGGTTATGCCTCCAGCTGGAAAAGGATCAGGCCGACGCAGTTTCAGTGGATACATGTGATTCAATCCACCTTCATCAGGACTGCTTGCTTTCTTTCATTTAATGCAGCGGAGGTTTAATGGGGGATCAATTAGTCCATATCTGGCTGTTTTTCTTTGCTCAATGTCACGCCCATATGTCCTTCAAAAGTTTCCCATTGGTAATTGTCTGTCCTGTAATTTTTAGTGCTGCAACAAAATGTGGTCACTTATATTTTCTTTAATGTCCTTTTTTTAGTTTGACGTCACATTTGTAAAATGGGGGATTTAAGCAGCTATACGGGATCCATTATTATACTTCAGCTCTCTTTTTTTGGATTTATAATATCTTCTCTATGTAGCGTATAGCGCTATCCGGACTCCCGACTGCCTGCAAACCTGCTTGCCAGGAACTAAACTGTTATTAGCTACGAAGGAGTCGATTTAGAAGGGGGAATATGTAGAGATGCTTAAACTCTTCCACAGGGAGGTGCGCTCTAAAGAGGTGAAGCATTCCAGGGTACCTCTCACAATAGAGAACTGGACTGCGGCATTCTTAATTTTTGCCAGGTTATGGCGTGAAAAATATCCAGAGCGCTGCATAGCCATGTTCAAGTACATGGACGTTATGCGGAAGGCTCAAATTACGGTGGATGGATATGCCTGGGACAAAGAATTTAGGGAGGGTTTGGCCTGGGATCCTGAGGCGAAATGGGGGGAATTGGATTCAGACCTATGGCAGCACACTATGGTGGCCACAAAACTGGGCAATACCGTTTTTACAGAGACGGCCTGCCGATTGTATATCACCCCTTTCAGAACCATCCCACCCGGTAAGGGGGATGGTGGCAGCAAAGGCACAGACAGGGGGCACCTGCTGGGATTTTAATATTTTAATAAAGGATTGTGAACTCTGGAATATTGTAAATTCTGCCACGAGTGCTCAAAATGTGCTGGCGACATCCCCTCGTCATTTGCTTTGTAGCAGGTAGTGGCTACCAACAGGGGTCAGGTCAGTGGCACCAGCAAGGGAGAGGGCATGGAGTTTAGCAGCCACAGCATTTCTTGGGTTCCCCAGGTGGGAAAGGAGCTCCAAGATTTAGGGCAAAAGGCTCCTACACCTGTAACCTAGACAGGTTGGAGTATTGGCTGAGGCGTTACGGGCATCCTAAAGTGGCAGCCAGGTTATGGGAGGGGTTTTGCTGAGGCTTTCACTTGGGGTATGCAGGACCTCCGGTGCGGCAGTGGGCTGACAATTTGCGCTCCGTGAAAAAGCACAGACAGGTGGTCTAAGAACAATTGGCGAAAGACGTCTCTGAGGGCTGGATGGAGGGACCCCTTCATGATTGGCCAATGGAAGACCTGCTCATTTCACCTATTGTGGCGGTGCCAAAAAAGGAGAAGCCCGATTTCATTTGATTCAGCATTTGTCCTGGCTAGGAGTGAAGAAAGTGGCCCGATTCTGGTCACCCCGGTCACTCGCGACCACCTCTCTGCCTTCTATGAAATGAAGAGTCGGTCAGACAGTCGAGAATACAAACCAATAACAATTTATTGAAAGTTCGCTCAGAGCAGAGCCCTGTATGCCCAGTCGCTAAGAGTGCTGCAGAGAGAGTCTGACTTCAGCAAGCATAACGATACATTACGTACATTTCAGAATCGATGAAAACATGCCCACCATGGAATTTTCCAGAAAGATGCAGCTGGACAGTAAATTACAAATGAGTAAGTTTCAGTTTTGAAGCCGGGCACACATTATCTATCAGTCAAGGTCGTTCCTGCCTATGCCTGCCACTAGAGTACCATTGTACTTCTCAACCAAACCTGCTGACTGCGGGTGGTTTGCAGCATGAAACTTCTGTTTTATGTGCAAACCATCACAAATTAACTGAATGACCTTGGCATTAAAATGACTTCCGTTATCACTCCAAATCAAATGGGGCAAGCCGAAACGAGGAAAGAACTCCTTCAGGAGTACCTTTGCAGTCATAGCAGCTGTATTATCTTTAGTAGGATAAGCTTCAACCCATTTACTGAAAGCACAAACAACCACTAAAACATACTTCAAATTATTGCACCTATCTAGTTCGATGTAATCCATCTGAAGGACCTCAAAAGGGAAAGTGGGTGATGCAAAATTGCTGGGTGGGGTAGGAGTACCTTTTCTTGGATTGTGAATCATGCACACCATACATTACTTCACTAAATGTGCAGCAGTCTTTGAAATGTTATCATTCTGCCATACAGGATCTAACAATTAGCAAATACCCTTAGCACTAATGTGGGCTTGACCGTGTGCCATTGTAACTACAGGGAGAACATATGCATCTGGCAACATCCATTTCTGCTTCCCTGACTTATCAATCCAACATCCCTCATCATTCGATTGTGCTGTACTTTCTTGCCACGCTGCTAACTCTTCTGTTGTGGCCCCACTTTGAATCTCCTTCACATTCTCAAGTGTGTCTTCGAACATAGTAACCTCAGGCACCCACCTAGCAGGACCTGCTACAAACATTCTTTTCATTTTGGTCCGGGCTGTTTCTTTAGCTGTCTGATCTGCAAAAGCATTTCCCCTACCTACATCATCCGTAACTTTCTGGTGAGCACTACACTTCACTATTGCCAATTTCTTAGGGAATGTCAAAGCAGACAGAAGCCGCAATATGAGGTGCCCGTGCTGGATTTTGGTGCCATGCGAAGTAAGAACCCTCTCTCAGCCCAAAGTCGCCCAAAGTTGTGCGCAACTCCGATGGCATTTTGGCTGTTAGTATAAATATTGACAACCAGTCCCTCACTTAATTCGCAAGCTCGGATTAGGGCAAAAAGCTCAGCAGCTTGGGCCAACTGATAGGGGTCTTGTGGTGTCTCAACTACTGTACGCAGCGTAGTAACAGCATACGCAGCAGTTGTAGTGCCATCAGGTAATTTAAAACAAGAACCATCGTCATATAGTTCCCCTTGTGGGTCAGATAAGGGAACATCAGTCAGGTATACCTGTCCTTTCGTCTCTTCTTCCATCCGGAAGATACAGTCATGTTTATCAATCACATCATTCTCAGAAGGGAGGGGCAGTAACGTGGCTGGGTTCAGAGTGGCACATCTTTTAATCGTAATATGTTTTGCGAACAATGTTAATTCATAGCCTGTCAGACGTGCACTGGTGAGGTGCTGTGTCTTTTTCTTATTCAAAAGTGTATCCACAGCATGGGGTACCATAACTGTGAGGTCAGTATCAAGTACGAGTCCAGCCGATTGTCTAATAGAAACGGCCACAGCCGCGACTGCTCTTAGACAGCTGTGGAGTGCTCTTGCGACAGGGTCAAGGACAGCAGAGAAATAAGCACATGGCCATTGCTTATCTTCAAATTTTTGTGTTAAAACAGAAAGCGCATAACCGGCCATCTCATGGATGTACAACACAAATGGTTTAGTGTAGTCTGGGGGGCCAAGTACTGGAGCCGAACAAAGAGCAGCTTTCAATTACTGAAAAGACTGTTGACAGTCAGGCGTCCAAGGCAGGGGCTCATGCACATCCTTTAGTGTTAGTGCAAGCAAGGGTTTAATTAATAGCGAGTAGCTAGGTATTCACTGCCGGCAGAAGGAAGTGATACCTATGAAAGCGAGGACATCTTTCTGAGTTTGTGGAACAGGCATTTTAACACTGGTACTGATGTGCTCCGGAGTCAATCTCTTACCCTCCTTCGACAGTAGGTGACCGAGATAGGTGACCTCCTGTTGACAATATTGAAATTTAGAAAGAGACACCTTATGTCCATGTTGGGCCAAATGCAACAACAATTTAACTGTACTGTCTTTGCAACCTTGTTCCATGTCAGAAGCGATGAGCAAGTCATCAACATACTGTACCAGTACATTACCTGCAGAAAGCGAAAGGAAATCCAATTGGCTCTTTAATGCTTGGCTATAAATACTCGGACTTTCTGTATAGCCCTGAGGAGCGCGACAGAATCTGAAGCTCCTACCAGATAGGGTAAAACCAAACAAGTACCTGCTATCTGGATGAATAGGAATACTAAAGAAAGCATTTTTAAGATCAATGACAGAGAAAGATTTTGCAGTAGAGGTAATCATTGTCAAAAGAGTGGTAATGTCAGGAACCACTGGAAACTGAGGGACCACTATTTTATTAACCTCGCGCAAATCAATCACAAAACGATAAACATCTTTATGGTCATCAGGGGAACCTGGGAGCGTCGTTTTAAGAATTGGAAGAATAGGGCTATTACAAATATTAGCAGTTGTCTCCTCAACCACTCCCTTCTTAATCAAATCCTGTATAATTTGCAATAAGGCTCGCTCACCTGCCTGCGGTATTTTATACTGAGGGATACAAGGCAAAATAGCACCATCCTTAACCTGTATCAAAACCGGCGATATCTGCAACAATCCCACATCTGTGTCACCTGTTGCCCACAGATTGGGTGGCACGTCTTTAAACTCAACAGGAAGGGGTGCGTCTTTGGACAAACACTGCTTAGCATGTGCTATATCTGGACCCATTGTCATATAGACACCTACCAGAGAACAATAAATGGTGGCATGCAATTGTTTTAACAAATCCAAACCCATCAAATTTTCACCACAATTAGATGTCAGCAAAAATGGCGAATTCACGGTGAAAGGTCAATGCAAGAGGTTTTGAAATGGGGCTTACAACCGGTACACCAGAAAAACCAACCAACACATTATTATGGACAGACAGAGCCGCCCCAGGGACCATATTTCGAGAAACAGAACTTGTTGTCGCACCTGTGTCCATAAAAACTCCTTAGTTGAACCTTGTAATTCAGCTGTTACATAAGGACCGCGCTGGTCTACAGGTATCGGAACTGGTCACCCACTCTGTCCTAGCTATAAGACATTCCTGTCACTTCATCCATATCATAATCATCATGATAGTACTGTCCATCTCAAGGGTCATCAAAATAATTATTATCAGAACGACCCTGTGAGGCTGCAGTACTCTTTGCCCTATCAGCCCCACCAGCTCCACGACCCTGAGAACCTCGTCCTCTAGGGGCTGCTACCTTCTGCAAAAGCACAGGACACTCGCTACGCCAGTGTCCCTCCTCCTTACAACACGCACACTGATTCGGCCCCAAAGGCATAGTTGTTGGCTGCCTATAGTGTGTGGAAGCTGTCAGGCAGGACCACCACGTCCTCTTGCATTCCCTCTAAAAGCCTGCTGTAACAACACCTTTGTTTTTAAATCCTTATGCCTCTTCTCTGTCCTCTCCTTTTCCTCATTATCCCTATGCTCATAATATTGTGCCATATTCAAAATAACAGAGGGAGAGGAGGTGGACCAGGTACTCTCAGAAGCTTGCAATCGAATCGCAATTTCAGGAATCAAGTTAGAAACAAATCTATTGACAAACAACTGAACACCTCCCTCAATAGACAAATGCTGCCCACTGTAGTCCAAAAATGTACCTTCGAATCGAGTAAAGAAATCAGACACACTCTCATTTTTCTTCTGCCGACAGGCCGACAATTCATCCCAATTCACCTTTCTTGGCGGAATAAGAGAATACATATATGTAATGATGCGGCCTGGCAAAGCAAGTATCTCTGCCCGAGGCTTATCACCTGACTTTCTCTCCTGATCCCATGCCTTAATTTGATCCCAAGTACCACCCAACTCTGGGACATGATCTTGAGTATGGACCTGCCTCCAAATATCAACCGGAACAAGAAGACCAAAAACATTTCATTGTCAGCAAGAGTCATTACCGTCGAAGAAGCAGCTTCAGTCAACTCTTTATAATAAGCAGTAGGATTCTTTCTAGAGTTGGGCAAATGAGTCTTAAGGGATAAAACCTCACTTCTTTTCCACGGAGTATAAACCCATTGTTCTTGAAACTGGGCCACTTCTGCCGCTCGAGTAACATTACCTCACCCATCCGTTAACTCTGCTATCTCTGAGTGATATATAGGATGAACCTCTCATCGGAAACTGGGATACCGACTTGGGAATTTTCTCATACAGTCTTCCCCTATAAGCTATTATTGTCGTAACATTAATGAAGACTTGTTCCAGCCCCAATTCACTCGATCTCAAATATCATATAAAATTTGAGGCGCCTCCACTCCAAAATACTGTTGCCAAAGACCAATCAAAGTAGCTGACGTGTTTAAGGGCATGCCACTGTATAAAAGGCTCAAAAGCTCTCATAGTCTCCCATACATCCTCTACACTATAAATAGGATTACGGGCCCACTGCGCAGCCTGATTGGCTATTACCTGTTTCTCTTCATCTCCCACATCAGACCTCACTAAAGGTCCCATGCGTTCCCTAAACTTCGTCCAATCCCTATCCTCAAATCCACGCACCAGCGTCCCACTACTCACTAATGTCAGAGGATGAAAAACCACAGTGGGAGAGGCAACAGTAGTAACAGGCACTATCGTCGCTGGGGGTTGTGTCACGGGGTAAAGAGTTGGCGAAAGGGATGCTGAGACAATAGCAGGAGTACTAACAGTCACAGTTGCCACAGACGGCGAAGAAACAGAAGAAAGAGGGGGAGGAGGAGGAGCCGAAGCCACAGCAGTTGATGTGACAACAGTGGACACAGGGACAGAAACAGTAGACGCCACTGTGACGAGCGGCTCTGAGGGCACTGGAACAGTAGGATATATTCTCTGCGGGGCATATGGGGGTGGGGGTCGGGCATCTAACAATTCTTCCACAAAAGTATCATCTTCCTCCTGAGCCACATATGATTTGTCAATATGTAATCAAAACCTTCTATCCTCACATTCAATACCCTTCTCCTGCTTATCCCTGTCATATGCTACGGCCTTCTGAGTCAACATCTGCATTCTCCCTTTCTGGGCCTCTTTCTCTGCTTTCATTCGTCTCTGCTTAGCTGCTTTTTACCACGTTCTGAGGGAATCAAACATAGACTGTCTACTTCTTTTCTTAAACAACTGTTCTTGCAAATACTCAATCTTTTGTTCGTCGAAAGTGCCCATCAACGGCCACTGCAATTCGGCATTGTCCCTTGTATATTTGTGCCATAATGTACTAAACATAATAGGGCCGAGACCATGCTTCACATACATATCAAAATTCCGAGTGACCTCTGGAGGCGCCGGCTGACTTTCTTCCAATCGAGCATCAATAGAGCAACAACGACAACACAAAGCAAATGTTTTACTAAAGCTAGGCATTTTCAAAAGAGAACAGACTCACTATTCTATGCCTAGCAAAACAATTGCAATTGTTTTTGTCCCATAGATGGTCTTTAGGCCATACCAAATACAAACCAAAATGGTACCATATCCACTAAGAACCAATACAAACTCACCTGATGTATGCAGGCCAAAACAAATCTATTCTCCACTGCCGACTCTTCAGACCAAACAGTCAGATCCAAGGGTTTCGCCGTTCAGGACTCCAGTCGGGATGACCACTGGACGAGGCACCGACCGACCAGACAGACAGAGCAGCTGCGAGCATCAGAAACTCTTCGTGCAGGGATCCCTGATCCGTCCATCCGACCCGACGATGACCTCGACCTTCCCCCTGTCCATGAAAGGGGAAGGGCGACTCACCAGAAGGAGTCACTTTTTGGGCGCCAACTGAAGGAAGTGGCCCGATCGGATCAACCGTGTCACTCGCGACCACCTCTCTGCCTTGTACGAAATGAAGAGTTGGTCAGACAGTAGAGAATACAAACCAATGACAATTTATTCAAAGTTCACTCAGAGCGGAGCCCTGTCTTCCCAGTCGCTAAGAGTGCTGCAGAGAGAGTCTGACTTCAGCAAGCATAAAGATACATTATGTACATTTCAGAATCGATGAAAACACGCCCACCATGGAATTTTCCAGAAAGATGCAGTTGGACAGTAAATTACAAAGGAGTAAGTTTCAGTTCTGAAGCCGGGCACACATTATCTATCAGTCAAGGTCATTCCTGCCTATGCCCGCCACTAGACAAGTGGGAGAGTGCTTAGATCTAGAGGAAAGGTATGTGCTAATAAGAACAGTACATTCATTAATGTAGCAAAACTCAGCTCCGAAGAAACATAATCTAGAGAAGGCCATTTCCGAGAATTGGCAGGGAATTAGTTTTGATCATAATACAAAATGGCGCCAGTACACAAAATGGCGCAGCGAATGCTAACTTACGTAAAAACAGTTTGGAAGCATAATTTTTATTCTAACAGGAGGGTCAGTGAATGATTTCATTGTAGAGGAAGTAGCAGTGGGTAACATGTTCCTCAATTGACGTGCCCTGTCACTAGTGGTGAGGATGGGCCCAGGGGAATTGATGGCAAAGTGTGATGCAAAGTCAGCTTTTTCGGCGGACTGCCAGGCCATCCTGGTAAGATTCCCAGAGCTCATGGGTTACCTAGGAGTACCTTTGGCTCCTGAAAAAACAGTGGGTCCTCAAACAGAGTTACCATTTTTGGGCATTGAAATTGAGGCCAGAAAGAATGGAGGCCAGGTCGCCACAGGACAAAAAAGAGAAGATGCTCTCAATGCTGACTAGCGTGCTAGCAAAAGAAAAGGTGAAAGTCAGGGAAGTACAGGTGTGGTTGGGTCACTTGAATTTCGCATGCAGAGTGGTAAAGGCAGGTAGGACTTTCTGTGGGCGGCTGGAGCGTGCACTCTCTGCCTTTTCTCTACCTCATCACCATGTTAATCTGTTATCCGGGGTCAAGGAGGACCTCAGATTGTGGTGTTTCATCTTGCAGTCATTCAATGGCATTCCGCTGGCATGGCAGAATGCATTGGACTGGGGTTTCCAGATCTTCTTGGATGCAGCCGGGGATAGGTTTCAGTCTATGTTGGCATGGCAGAGAGTGTGCAGAGTCATGGCCAAAACAATGGCTCAATGGGGGCAGTTTATTTTCACAAATTGAGAGGGTACCCTATTATACGTAGGGGACAGGGTAAGCTGAAATTTAAACAGAAGAATATCCCCTACTAGACAAAAATTCTAATTCTATTTATATTCGTCAGGCAACACTCACAACATCCCATTCGCTCTCTATTATCAACAGGCTGAACTCATATATATGCAAAAAGTATTTGTCCAAAATGTATTATGTTAATTCTCAGTACATATATAGAAATTATTTGATAATTAAAAACCATTAAAAGACATTTAAATGCTATACCTATATTACACATAATCTTCTCTCCATGATTTCTAATACAGTAGAATGATGATAGAATACAACTTCAAAAGGATATAAACCAGTTGTTCTTGATAGCAACATGATTTCTAATTTCCACAAAGTGCAGGTAAGCATTAAAGAAAAAAGCAATTATATCCAATTATTACAAGCAACAGTCCCCAAAATTGTTTTACATTAAAAAGTATACAATACAAATTATACAATAAACAGTTGTCAACACAGCATTTCGGTGGACGAAAATTGATATACCACCTTCTTCAGGACTCTTAATTATTGACAACAATCATCGTTTGGTATGATTGTTTAGGTTCAATTTTTAGAACACATCATGCTCCTTGCTAGTGTGCAATCTTCTCCTTGGTTTATATAATATAAACCATAGCTATGTCTATTAATGAGTAAATCCCTCTATGGTCAACAGAACCTTAAATAAAAAAATCCTTTTCACTTATTCCATTATGGATTTTAGGATGATCTAAAAACAATCAAAGCGCATTTGCCTCACAAAAAACCGCCAATTTTCTTTGTTCTGTTGGTCAGTTTACACCCTTCTGATATCATTAGGTGTTCTTCTCACGTGGACGGCTGTTCTTGTTAGCGTCTCCCAGAGGAATGAAAGCAGTATCATAGCCTTCTTAAAACTGTTTCTTCTGGTAGTAGCAGTAACACTGTGGGGCTAAGACTTAGCATACTAGAAGGTGCTTTTAAGAGTTGACATTATGTCAGTAGTGGAGGTGGTGAATCGACAATCTGCCAGGGACCCCCAGGTACTGAAGCTGTTGCAGGTTTTTGTGTTGGGATGCTTGCAGTATTATATCTCTTTCAAGGCCCAAATGCTTTGTCTTGTTCACAGTGGGGGAGATTCCATGGGTTGGCTGAAGATGCAGATAGAGACCCGACGCCCATGCCAGCAAAGTTGTGGTCCATAGGCAATGCCAGATGGTACAGCTGGTGGAATAAACATAGGTAGGGTATTCGCAGGTCTGGAAGTAGTTCTTGGGTTCAGGGGCATTCTGTCGGGAGGAAGCTTGGTTGAGTGCTGAAGATGTGATTCAGCACATACTAGACTTAATAGAGAAGGGTCTCACACAAGTTACCATTACGGGAATATTGGCATGGATTGCCTTTATGGGCAAATTGCTATGCGGTTAATCCCCCTCTGCAGGCAGCAGGATGTTGGAGGCTTGAGCACGGGAGCAAGGGGTGTGGGTTAGGAAGCAGATATCTTGAAGTTTACTTTGCAGGGTGCTGTGCCAGTTACTGGAGGTGTGCAGTGATACGTTGGAGACTTGCTTGTTTTCCACACTCATGACGTGGATGGTTTTCATGACCTTTCGAGTGTCAGAGGTGTTGGGAGGGAGGGGTGGTGGGGGAGTCAAGTGGGAGGATGTGTCCTGGAGGGAAGGTAGATTGGAGATATGGCTTAGCAGCCGCTACAAAACAGATCAAAGGGCACAGAGGAAGAGTGTTACATTGCATGCTGTGGGTCTGCCAGGCCCCTGTCAGTTTGCATGGGTAGAGCTATGGGTGAGGTGTTGTGGGATGTCCCTCTGTTCATTTTTCGCCATAGGTCTGGGGAGAAAGTGACAGCATACCAGTTACTGTCATTACTGTGAAAGGCTTTGCTTGAACTGGGAGTGCATGCAAAAGATTACGCCAAGCAATCCTTTCGCATTGGTGCAGCGTTGGAGGCAGGAAATAGAGGATGGGCGAATGAGGATATTATGCAGTTGGGCCACTGGTCGTCTGAGTGTTACAGGCGCTGTGTGCAGGGTTTGGGGGTGAGGAGTGCACGGTGGGGGCACCTATGTGAATCCTTACTGCTTGTTTGTTTCTTTTCAGGTCTTTTTAGGTCCAGCAGCTGAGGAGGTGGCCATTTGGGTGGTGTGCCACTCTTTCATCAAGTGGGCGGCCATTCAGGTGCGCCAAAGGAACTTTGGGACTAATTTGGGTTTTAACCATCGCACTTTTCCTATTACATGGAAGGGAGTGAAGGGCATGTGTTGGAGTGAACTATTGCAGATTTTGAATGGTATGATGGTGGGCGGCAGGTGTCTAGATGTTTTGATATTACACCTCGGGCGAACAACCTGGTTATAGAGAAATGGGTGGTTTTAATGCGGAACATGAAGAAGAATTTGTCAATCATCAGGGACAGTTGGGCAGGATGCCTAACCCTACTGCTATTGATAGAGCAAGGCGGAAATTGAATATGGAAATGTCTTGTTTTTACAGGGAACTTGGTTTTGGGCAGATTTGCCAATCATATATTAAGTTTGAGGCCAAAGAATTATTTCGGGGAGATGGGTTCAACTTGTCCAGGATTGGGATGGACCTATATTTGTTGGAGGCTATAGAAGTTTTGGCCAGGACCTTAAATATTAGGCGTTCAAACTCGGCTACCAGAACAGGACACAGGGGGGCAGAAAAAAAAGATGGTAGTACCTTTTTCTGGGTGGCAGGGGCATGGAAAGTATGCCAGGAGTTGGCAGAAGTTTGGTTGGCATTGCCAGTTGGTGAACCATTGCAAGGGAAGGGTATGCAGGCAGTTCAAGGTTCAGTTTAGGACAACTGATTACTTACAGGTTCATACAAGCAGTCTTAAGATGTAGGGGTAATAGAAAGTTGGTAATATTGAAATGCACTACATTTAAAGGAGTTAGCTGTGGGGTGGGTATGTGGGGGTGGAACCGTAGGGGTGGGGACGTTGGGTATTTCACTTCATGTATGCACGTTTATAGTTTTGTAAGGTGGTTGCCAGGAAAGTTTTTTGATGTGCACCTGTTTCAATAAAGCAGCCTTTCTCACAAAATTTAAGTGGTCAGTTTTATGTGCTGCACCCTTTCCTCCCAATCACTGTCCCAGGCCCTGGCCCCGGCCTACCTGCATGTGGATTAGCAGCACGGCGTGGACTTCCAGGGCTGGGTAGACACACTGCACAGCCACACTGGGACATGTCACCAATGTGCCGAGCTCGGTGTCCCACCTCTCTAGGAACAGAAGCAGTACCCCGCTTGTACAAAAGCGCATGCGCAGAGGCCAAATACATGTTGCAAATGTGCGCCATGTTGCTGCCAGGGCTATGTCTACATTACGGTACAAATAGTATAACTGGCACCTCAAGCAATGCATTGAACATCACAGAAGGCTGGAACTGTAAAAAAAACTGTCCAATGTTAAAACATCAACAGAATGCATTATGTTTTTTTAATCTAGGGGCTAAATGACTGAACTGCTATGTGCGAACAAACGTTAATGGGAGCCAGGGGTCGCAAGCAAAGGTGCAGTGGTCACAACAGGTGGTCCAGGGGCGCAGTGGCAACCCCTGGTGACCCACAATTGACGTCCATGGTATGTACTGATATGCCTAAAGCAGGGCTCTGTTTTGAGTGGCATGTTAGGTGAAAAATGATGAACTGGAATGTGGCCCAAGTGGTTGTCAGTGGCTTAGATTAATTCAAGCATTCCACCTATCATCTTGCTGTTTGTTGCAGTTGATGCCCTAACAGAGATATTTTAAGGCATGGGGAAAGTGGGCAATTGCCCAGGGCCTCCACCTTTCAAGGGCCACCCTGGTAATAAAATGGGAAAGTCCCATGGTGCTGGTGCTGTGATAAACAGTTAGGTTTTTTTTCAAAACAAGCAGATTGGCTGACAATCTCAGCCTTTCTACACATAGCTGGCGCACACAATCTTAAGGTAAGGGCTTCCTGGTTACAAACTGGAGATCAAAACAAATCAACGCAAACATGTGCATACCCAGACAGACCTTTCTCTGGACCCATGGTGTAAAGAGAAAAATATAAGCTGAGAGGCATTTTCTTCTACACTCTATGATCTAAGATAGTGTCAGATAAGCATGTGTTACTTTCTGAAGCAATTTGAATATGTCTAAAGAAAACGGTAAAATAAACTGCAGCATCCTAAGAGAACTTAGAAATTCTACTAAAATGGCTGCAAGTTATGCATCATCCTGTCATCAAGTCACACCCAGTATACAACCTCCAGCATGACTAGTTCACAAAATGTATGTATATACCTTTGCATGAAAACAGAATAGTGGCAATCTCCAGGTACTGCTGCTGTATCTATTGGTTTTGAGTCAAAGTGTTTCTGTGTTAATGTTGGCATCACTAATGTATCTTGTCTTGATAATAACCTTTATTTGAATTTTAAGTTGATTCACATCTGAGCTGCAACATTACACACTGTGGGGCAGATTTACAAGCCCTTTGCGACACTTTTGCGCTGCCGTTGCGTCACTTTTGTGACGCAAAGGCGGCATAAAAAGTGCTGCAAATTTACAACGTGACGCATCTAGGGAGATGCGTCACATTGTAAAGCCCTGCATGACATTATACCTGCGTCAGGTATAATGTATGCAGGGTAGGCGTTCCCACACAGGAAAGCCTCGTAAAAGTGACGCGGTGAAATCTACAAGATTTCACTGCGCCACTTTTAGGACGCCACTGCGTCAAAACCTTAAGCCTGCTTGAAGCAGGCGTAAGTAGTGACGCAGTGTAGTGGGAATAGGCCTCAACACGTATTGCTGGAGTTGCGTCGTGCTTGCGACACGACTCCAGCGATGTGTGACTTTTACGCCAACAGATGTGTCAGAATTTCTGACGCATCTGTCAATCCTTGCGCCATAGTGCGCCGTATTATAAATACGGCGCATCTATGGTGGCGCAAGGGTTTCTAAGGGTGGCGCAGGGAAAGTGACGCATCTATACAGATGCGTCCCTTTCTTGTAAATCTGCCCCTGTGTGACTCAGTGTTCCACCACTTTTAAAGAAGCATTAGCAAAGCCAGTATGTCTGTATTGGCAAGTTTGGGAGATGGTTAATTTTTAATGTAAGCACATGCCACAAAAATTAAAAGTAGCAAATGTGCAATACAAATTTAAAATTAATGATAATTAACCATTATATATCATTTTAATACAACAGCACTAGTATTTCCTAGCAGGTAGGTGTACATGTACAGAAATCTTTTAGTTTGACAGCAAATCACAGAAAATCACAGAAAAATATGATTCTTGATGGAGCAAAGATAAAGTACTATTGGGTTTGAATCAATATAACTGAAGACATAGTGTAAATCTTCAAAAATGATCAAAATAATAAGAAGTGCATATAAGAAGTGCATATGGGTGCATGTGATCAGTAAAAATGGGGTCTGTCGCGGTACAAAAAAGCCAATGGCTGAAGCGCTCTGAGCCACTGCTCCCTGCTGTAAGTTGTGGTGCACAGAAGAAAAATATGAATGACAGTGGAAGAGAGCTGACCAAAAGCCCATCTATATGTGTATCTATGTATTTCATAATAATCTATTTTGATACAGCTGGCAATACAGCTAAAGCCGTTTCTTGGCCAGACCTGAAAAGAGGTTGATGAAGTTTCATTGTGGGTTGTGGCAGAGACTGTATCTCCTCCATCACTGGCTGTTGGTGTTTAACGACAGCCCTGATATCGACTCCTTTCTAACACTAGATCTCATTTCCTTTTGACATCTGCTTCTTTTCTTGTACCTGTCCATCTAGTCCCCAGGGATGCCTGGAACTCATGATCACATTGTTATTTAAGCTGATTTGCTTACTGTGTCATATTCTTGAACTTGGGTTTGCCTCACACAATCTACATTATTTTAATTTACTGGTTTAATCATGTTCCTTTATGTCTGGTCTGTCATGAATTGGTCAGTGACGGTGCCCTTCTCTCATAGGCTGTCAGGTGCCTTTCACAGATTTTAAAACCTACCACTCCACAGGTGTGGACAACAGGCCCTCCTAAAGCTTGTCCATCTGGATCAGTCGATGTCAAAGAGCAGAGAGTGGCAATATCCATTCTGTTCTTAAAGAGGTCTATTAATACTACAACTGAGTTTCTGGTTTCACTGTTTTATACCAGCTACACTTTAAATCCCTAAAGTATTTATTTTCTTCCCAAATGAAACTTATATCATCTAGTACCACATAGAAAACATGCATCTGGGTAAAAGCCTAACCACCAGTTAGAGCTAAATGTGAATATTTATACGACACCAGTTGTTGGAAATGGCTTTTTGTGCAGGTTCATCCCTAACCTTTTTGTCTTCCTCCTCCCCTTTTTGCTGAATTTGTCTTTTGTTGGCTTTAGAACTCTGGGAACTTTACAAAGGCTAACCAGTGGTAAAGTACATGTGTTCTCTGCCTAAAACATGGTGACATTGGATTATACCCAATTGGCATACTTAATTTACTTGTAAAACTCTAGTAAAGTGCACTACATTTGCCCAAGGCCTTTAAATTAAATGCTATTAGTGGGCCTGCAGCACTGATTGTGCCACCCACTTAGTAGCCATTTAAATATGTCTCAGGCCTGCCATTGCAGAGCCAGAGTGTGCAGTTTACACTGCCATTTCGCCCAGGCAAAATAAACATTTTGCCAAGCCCAACCCTTCCTTTATATACATATGTCTCCCCTAAGGTAGGCCCTGAATAGCCCAGAGGGCAGGGTGCAATGTTTGTGAAAAGCAGGACATGCGTTTTTAGGTTTTACGGGCCCGATTCACAGAACTAACTTAAGACAAAATCCTAAACTTACTACCATTTTGGTATTCACAGAAGGCACTTACCCATTTTGGTATTCACAGAAGGCACTTACTCATCAATGAGTAAGTGCCTTCTGAGGCACTCTACTCATTTTGGTATTCACAGAAGGCACTTACTCATCAATGAGTAAGTGCCTTCTGTGAATACCAAAATGAGTAAGTGCCTTCTGTGAATGCCAAAATGAGTAAGTGCCTTCTGTGGATACCAAAATGAGTAAGTGCCTTCTGTGAATACCAAAATGGTAGTAAGTTTAGGATTTTGCCTTAAGTTAGTTCTGTGAATCGGGCCCTACATGTCCTAGTAGTTAAAAACTACTTAATTCATTTTTCACTACTGCAAGGCCTATATCGCCCATAGGATAATACTGGGATTATCTTATTACGTGTTATATGTGTAATTTCCAATTGGGAAGATATAATTGGTTCAAGTTTGATGTCTCTGGAATTCTAATTTAAAATCCTGACTTATGGTGAATTCAGATTTTGAATTACAATTCTGAAAATGGCACTTTTAAAAAGTTGGTATTTTCTTGCCTTAGCCATTTGGTGCCAGCAGCCTGTCTCTAGTCACATGACTGGGTGTGGTTGGCAGTTGGGCTTTGTCTATTTCTCCTAGACAGCCACACACAATGGGAGTTTAGGTGTGACTGAATGGGCCGTCACTGACATGTTGGGAGGAAGGAGCTGGACCCAGCCACACTTACACCTGAATGGACTGTGTCCTGTCTCCACGCAAAGGGCTGCATACTCCCTGTAGTTAGTCTAGAGCCATGGCTGGCAGGGCTGAGCATCTGTGCACTGCAAAGTCATTCCTCTGGAGGTTTCTCCCCCACTTTAAAGGCCAAACTGGGTATAAAAGAAGGACGTCAGACACAACCAGTTCCGTACACTTCTGCAGCTGTTCATACTCTGACAGGAAGAAGTACAGCTGTGCTGCTGAAGGGAATGCCACTCTGCTGGACTGCTACTCCTGCTTTGATGTGCTAACCTGCTGCCTTCTTGACTTGGTAAGAAGGGCTGGTCCTGCATCTCTTGAACCCAGAACCTAGAGTGACTCCAAGGGCTAGTTAACTGCCCTCCTGATCTGAAGCTTCAGGGACATAACAGGCTTCCAACCACACTGAACTTTCACCTGGACTCTGCCATATGTAAGTCTACCCTTCCAAGTTGTGCTACACCAGTCTTGGACCCTTGGAAGTGGGCCTAAGGTTCTTACCGGAGGAACCAATGCATCTTGTCTCCTGAGTGGCGCATTCCCGAGCAGAACCAACGTATCTCATCAGCTGAGTGGCACATCCTCAAGAAGAACTGATGCATCGCTGCAGCTGAATGGACTGGACCCAGCGCAGAAGGCCTACATCACCCTCACAGTCCTTGGAACCAATGCATTGCCAGCTGCATGCCGCATCCCTCAGAACTTTGCATTGCAAGCCCCGTCAACGGGATCCTCAACAACAAAGCAACAGGACCTATCACCCCAGCCTCACTGCATCTTGGAACCGACGCATCACTTTGGCTGTGTGGCACTTCTTTGACCCAGATCCACGCAATGCTCCGCAGCCAGGATTTAAGGTAATTTGTTTAGCGGGCCTAAGTGGGTCCCTGTGGTCAGCCCATGCTCCAGTGAAGTCAGCCTGAACTTGTGACTTTGTCCCTGTCTGGGCAACTAGATATCCCTTGTTCGCTCTTGGTGCCTTTGGCGTTATTTCAACCTAAAACTTTAAAACTGAATAGCTCTGGTTTTACTGAATGGATTTTTTCTCATTTTGGTCTTGCTTTATTTAATAAATTCAGATCTATATTTCTAACTTGATGTGGGATCTTTTTATGTGGTGTTTTCACTGATTTACTGTTTGAAGTGTTGCACAACTGCTTTACACATTGCCTCTAAGTTGAGCCTAACTGCTCTGTGCCAAGCTAACAAGGGGGTGGGCACAGATTAATTTGGGGTTTGCTCATCTCTTTTCCTAACAAGGATTGTGGTTGCTGCCTGACCAGGGCTTACACACCTGAAACAAACAACCCAATTCTTAATACTAGTCTTATTAATGCCAGGTATGCAGTAAAGATGAGACACTAATATCATGCACTCATTTTGTAACAACATTTACAACATTTGTTTATTACTGAAACATGGCTTTGGAAGAAATGCATCTTTCATTGAGGATTTTGTCCCTCAGTGGATCAAAATATTGCCATGACAATAACAATTAGAAATGTGGCAGGATACCAGTTATGTCTCATGAGTGTCTCTCACTTACAATTAAGGCATATCATTAATTTGCTGGTGTCAGGTCAATGTAACCTGAAACAGCCATGCTATGATAGGCCTGAGACTGTAAGATATGTGAAATTTGAGGGATGGTATTGTTGTTATATGTTTAAGTGATAGGACTGCTGTCTGAGGTTTGAGTCTGCAAGATCTAGGTAGCATGTAGACCAGGTTTGCTGTCTGGGGTTTGGGTTTGTCCAATATGTCTATTCTGAGGGATAACTTAGAGGTCAGGGTTTAGAGAAGTTGATACCTTAGCCTGTAAACTCTACATGTATAACTTTGGGGTTAGTTTTCCTGTGTGAAGTCTGAGCCCATGTTAGCATTTGTGTAAACTGGGGAATTACTTTGCTGGCAAAAGCTTGAAGGTTTATGATTGGAGTTATATGAACAAAGCCCCCTTTTTCAGAGTAAGATTCTGTTACTTTGGTGCTGACTCCAACTAGATAAACCTCGATTAGGTGTAGAGCTCTTGGATGTATACGAAATCAGTATGCAAACATACAGTGTTCCTGGAAAGGCTGCAGTACGCCCCATATGTTTCTTAAGTTAAGTAATTTAAAATTAAAAAAAATAGTCCTAAATATTTTTCTTATTTTAGGTTTACTGATGTTCAAGTCTGTCCCTTCTGTTTCATGATACATGGTTGAAGGTCATGTAAGCTGATGGCCTCTTGAAATTGTAGTCTTTCTTTTTTAGCTTTGAAATAATGCAGGGAATTGTGTCTTTGAGATGTAAAATTTGTACCACTTATCAACTCTAAATTGTCAATTTGAGGGTCCCCAGAAATATTTTTGGCCCGTGCCCCAGTATTTCTTACAATGGAAACCTGTGACCTGGCCAAAAGAGGCATGAAGGAGCTGAGAATGGTCAATAAAGTCAAAGGCCCTCGTTACGATGTCGACAATGTTGTGGAAAGGAAACGTCCGACCATAGGTAAGGGGTTCCAACTGCAGAATTAGGATGCGACCGCCCATAGGGCGGTCGGAACATCCATTCTACAAGAGCAGCTTGTGTGGCGGATGGAAAAGGCCCGCAACACAAGCTGTTATTGTAAAATGGATGTTTGTAAACATACCTGCACTGTGTGGCAGACACCATGCGGTTCCTGACACATGGTGCAGGGATTTTGGGGGGGGTATTGCCCCATAACGGAGGGCCAGGAGGGGTCATTTTCCGACAGCCTTTCCAGGTCAGAATGTCGGAAAGGCCGTCGGAAAATGACATCATAATTAGGGCTCCCAGTTTTATGGTATGTATTTTTTTAACATTTCCATCTGTATTTATCCATATTTATTTTTTGGCCATCTCATTGGTGTTTATCCATATTTACTTTGTGTTTTGAAAATAAATGGAGCTGTAAAATGGTATATTTCCACGTTTATTTCTCTTTTGAATGTGCACTCATAAATGGATGCCTGTTTTAGCAAATTAAGCAGCCACGTATAACAAAAGACTGCACTAACAGGTACATATTAGTATTATACTACAAACATATGTTGGCATATGCCTGTATTTAAGGAAATCTCATCCTGTTTATTAGCTGGAATTCATGAAAAACAGCATGGACAGGCTCTAAAAAAAAACAATATTTTCAGTATTTTTGCCCTTTAAAAATAAATACAGACAGAAAACAATTTTTTTTTCTGTCTGTATTTATCTGTAAAAATCTGTAAAAACGGAAAACTTGAATCCTTAATCATAATCCCGACGGCGGAGCCGAGGCTGGCTCCGCTATCATTAAGGGATCATGAGCATTTCCGACGCTTCGACTGGCTCAAGAAGCTTGTCGGAACAGCAGCGAATGGTCCCTCCTCCCGATGCCTCTGCCCGCCACATCATAATGCAGTGGGCGGAATACAGGGGCAGATGTTGGGCGGACAGTAACCGTCGGTCGGTCGATTGCAGTCCGCCCGACATTGTAATCAGCCCCAAAGTTGTTCCAAATAGGGCCCCCCAAAATATGTTTAGCCCAGGGCCCCCAATATCCTTAAGATGTCCCTGTACCCTAAATGTGATGGATGTGCCCATACATGTGTCCTGTGCTTGCAATCCACATGACGCAGGCTGTGTACTGCTGACAAGGCTCAAATAAGCCAAAACTGGTCTGGGTTGCTTGCCTTTCTTTGTTGAAGGGACCTCACTCAACAGGGATGGGCTATTCCAAACTTAAATTATGAGGACTGGTTACTGAGGCACTGTTGGTGCCTGATAGTAGATTTCAGACCTTGGAAAATCATAAACATTTGGTGCACTTCCTGGTTCTGGAGTTGAAATGATGAAATTATTTATCTCAGAAGAACTTTTTTCTTCCAATCAGAAAAAGGGTAAAGTGTTCAAAAGACCTAGGGATGATCATTTAGGCACTCTCGTTCTTGTGACAAAGGTCCTTGCACCAACATTGTGGTATTTAAAGCCCGGAGCTGGAGAAACAAAGTGAGTAACGCTGTCCTTCAGAAACATGACCTGCAAATAGAGGGTAAGGGTAACCTCAGTGATGTAGCCAGGACGAGAGAAGAGAAGGTGGTAGAGAACAAATTGGTGTACTTGGTTTCTAGTTCTGCGAGAAAGGATAACTGATGGAAAATCTTGTGTTTTGTTCAGACAGAGGCATTGCAGGCATTAGCAGAGAATGTAAAAGGACTCTATTTGGGCAGCAGGGAGGCTAGACAGATAATGGTGCTCTTTAATTTGGAATTGAGACACTTGTAGAGCCCCCCTTTTTTCCCCAGGGACCCTGCTGGGAGCGTAAAAGGTTCTTTGATACTCTGGTGCGGGTATTACATGATGTTATGTTACAATGTACTTATGTTATGTTATGTTATGTTATGTTATAGTGCACATAAAGAGTCCACGTTTATCTCAACATTTTCTTGGAGCTAAGTACTACGGAAGGTCCATTTGAAACGTAATGCACACCTAAAGAAGACGAGACTAAAAGGCCTGCCTGAATGGCCAAGTTTTTAACTCTTTCTTAAATTTCAAATGGTTCATCTGCAGCGAAGAGGCTGAGGCAGGTTATTTCATTTTATAGGTGCTTGTACGAAAAACCTGGCACTTCTCATCCTTTGCCTCTTGAACTTGGGAATGGTAAGTAAGTAAGAGGCTAATGACTGTAAATTACTAGTTAGTAGAGATTTCAGGATTCCAGTTCTTGAAAATTAGGAGCCCTCCTCCCAGAACATGTTGAAGATATTACAACAGCGTGAGGATTTGGTGTATCATATGGTATGGCTGTGTAGCCTTACAATGGAATACACTAGCAAAAACTGTCTTGGGTCTAGTCGGGCTTGTTTGAAGAACCTTAAGCTTAACCCTGGGTAGCTATAGCTTGGAGCCTTAAGGCTTTCACAAAGTTATTTAATCAAAAGCTTTTGAGTGCTACAAAATAACAATGAAATAAGAAAGCCACACAACATGAAAGAAACACGAGATCAATTTATAAAAATAGATTATATTTTTATGAGTTTTTAAAGTTCCTTGAAGAGCAAAATCCACGAGAGATACAGATTTTCAAAACTTTTATCACTTTTTAATTCAACCGCAAACAACCACTGGTCAATCAAAAATTTGTATACTTTTGGAAAGTTTGTAAAAGTTAGCTCACCTAGCTTGGGCGACTAAATCCAACAGGGAGATGGTCTGGGGGGGCTAATAGGGTAGATTTGGACAGTTACCTGGGCATCAGAGCATTTCCCAGTCCAGTTCCAGCATTTACAGCACAACCTCCATAGATGGTAATGGAGTGATCCTGATGGTGAGGATAGAGGATGCTCAAGGATGGCTCCGATTGCTGTGCGGTCAATAGGGGTGCCTGTGTGGTGATTCCTTGGTTTACAGGTCATGTGGGGCAACTTTGGCCACAGAGGTTGGGGTCACACGAAATCCTCTTCAAGACTGCAGAAGGCCAGCTGCGGCTGGGCTACCAGTCTCCAAACACAGAGGTCACACCGAAATCCTTAAGTGGAGGCTAGTGCCCCTCTTGGACAAATAATCCGGACTCTGATGACATTCCCGGGTCCGGTCACCTCAGGTGCAACTTTTGGCTGTCAAGGATCAATCTCTTGAGGTGCCCAATGGTGGTTAGCAGCAAATCTTCTGCGGTGATTAGCTACTTACCAGTGTGGGCTACTTGGGCACTGGTGACACTGGTGCCCGTTCCAGGGGGCCAGTCCATGGTTACGTTGAGTAACTACGTTGGTCTGGGGCTTGGGCATGACTTTTCCTTGAGCCAGGAGCCACAGGCACAGTCATCTCTTTGTAACCCCATGGTGCAGCAGGTGTAGTTCAGCAGACAGTGCAGCCAATCTTTGTGAGGTCCAGGGGAGAGAAGGGCAGTCCTGCTTTGGTCCTTGCTTCATTGCTGACGTGATCTGAGATGGAAAGTGCCAAGGGTGCCACATTTAATCCCAGAAAGTGCCCTGGGGGAATGATGCAGTCACTAGCCAATGGACTACCAGGTCACCTTCTGCTTGGTGACGGCTTTCCAGCTATGTCTGGCACCTAGCAAAGCCAGAGTGCACTATTCTGTCCCCTTTCAAGAAGTTGGAACCCTTCCTCAGATGTCAGGAGGTAGTATCCCATTCTAGAGGTGTGGCTACCTGAGGGCTACACACTCACGGACAACTGATATGGGTTTCTTTCTCTGCCTGTCTACCTGTTGACCAGTGCCTGTGTGAGGCCACTGAACAAATGGATCACAGAGTGGCAACTTTCTAAACGTTGCATTATTTTAATAGTGACATTAAATTCGTTCTGGGCATTAGGTTGGGTTTAATGCCACGATTTCTGACATCTTACAGTATCCAGCTAGGTAGTTTCATTCAGAAATTAGCCAGGCTCAGGTGTCAGCTGGCAACCCTGTGTTAGCCAATGGAGCTACTAGTCTTTCCACAGCAAAACTACAATTTAGAAGTGTTGCTGATAAGACATATAAAAAAATACATATCCTGCTTAATAATATACAGGTCCCTGCCTTAGGGCTCCAGGGGCCTTCCTTAGGGGAGACTTAGAAATATTGTTAAGGGGAATGGGGGCTTTGCCATTAGTTTAAATGGCAAATTCAAATTAGCAGTGTTACAACTGCCCTTCCAGTCTGGAGTGACAGGAAGGGAGCCATTTTGTACATTGTCACCCACAGGGCGGCACAAACAGTGCTGCTTCCCTGGAGGGACACTCTGCCTTATATGCCTTAGGTACCTTGTGTACCATATACTAGGAAGTTATAAGTAAGTCAGTCCTTGTGAGTTGGGGATAGCCAATTTAACATAGACTTTTTAATGGGTTAGAACACGGGCACTGAGGTCTGACTAGCAGGCCGCAGTGCATTCTCAAAGGGAATAAACCAGCAGCATTAGTCCAAAAATGTGGGGGTGAACATGCACAAAAGAGGCATTTCCCTACTAACCGGCTTGAGATGTGATTCTTTGCTTCAGTGGGGGTGATATGACAATTTCTAGTTGCCTTAAAAAGAAAGCTGGCTGCCTGATTTCGGACAATCTGCAGTCTGCATAGCAGGTTCTTGGGGAGATCAAGATACAAGGAATTGGCATAGTTGAGCCGAAAAGTAATTAGTGCCATGATCACCAGAATTAAGGGCTCATAAGTAAGGAACCAACAATCTTTTTTATTGTCCTCAAAGTGAGGAAACAGAATGAGATCACTGAGCCTATCTGAGGTTTCAAGTTAAGCAAATTGTCGATAGTAAAGCCTAAGCTTTTAGCTGATGTTTTAGAACAGGGGGTTCTCCTATTTCAGAGAGCCAAGCAGAAAGATTCCAAGTATTAATTTTATTGTTTAAAAAAACAATTTCAGTTTTGTCAGTATTAAGCTTTAAAACAATTCTACCCATCCAGTCCCAAATAAACCGCATAACAGATTGGAAGTTTCTCTGGGATTCAATAGAGCCATCTAATCTGAATAGAAACTGGGAATCATACGTGTAGGTATATATTTTATAATTCATCTCATTTAGAGCTTGAATAAAGGGTTTAATATAAATATTAAATAGATGCAGGGATAGAGAAGAGCCCCATGGGACCCGACAGTCAAATTGAATTTCAGGAGGCTTAAAAGTTCCCAAGGTAACCAACTGTGTTCAGTTCACCAAGAATGATTTCATTCAATCCAAGGCAGGGCCTTGAAGCCCAGCAGCCTTCACATGGTTCACCAATAATTTATGGTTGACTGTGTTGAATGCTGCCGAAAGGTCAAGTAGAACTAATGCGAAGGTCAAATTTTTATCATCATCCTTACTCATATCCACTACAGAGAGAATAACTGATTCAGTACCATGAGCAGTATGAAACCCCACTTGGTGCACGTTCAAACACTGAGAGTTCTCCAAATGAGAGCATAGAGTCTGAGCCACATATACTTCTAATAATTTGGCTGGAAAAGGTGACAAGCAAATAGGGCTGTAGTTTTTCAAGAGTAACAGATCTTCTCATTGTTTCATTTTAAGGGAATTACTAATCCTTCGATAAAAGATGTAGGAACAGTTCCTGGAGTCAAAGAAGAATTAAGAAGAGACATAAACGGGCCAACTATTTCAAGGATAAATGATTTAAGAACTATAGAAGGGCAAGGATCATTAGCTAGATTTTACTTTAGTCATTAACTCAATTAACTGATCTTCACTAAGATCAGGGAAGTGAGATAGTACAGTAGGACTTGTGTCAGAAGAGGATTTCTGAGGCTCTTTGAAGCTTGGTGCAATACTGTCTTTAATTGTTTTAATTTTTTCAATAAAATATGTATTTAACATGTTACACAACTCCTGAGTAGGGGCTATTGGCAGAGTCAATCTGTCTGGGCCAGATACTTTGGTTATAATTCTGAAAATATCCTTAGATATAATGTCAGAGTGCAAGATCTTACTCGTAAATACAAGAGTTTGAAGTTCAAAAGTAAAACTTTGTAGTCCTTTCAGCCCTTTTAAAAGAGAATTTCATTATCAGGGGCATAGTCTCTGAGCCATTTCCTCTCCAACTAATGGAGTTTCAATTTACAGAGTTTCAGTTCTTCGGTAAATCACAGTGAGGATACTGTATGTTTCTTATTTTTGTCTTTACAGAAAGGAGCATGTTTATTACTGGCTTTCAGTAGCCAGGAAGAAACGTATTTCTAACATTCACTGAACATCTTGGCAGAGACTAGGCACAGTGTCCATGAGGGTTGCATTAAAATCATTTATGTCTATATGTGACGCATATTAGACATAAATATTGCTTCTAGCTTTTATGTCTTGTTGTTGTAGGCCAACTGCATTAAAGTTAATCAAAAAAGATCATACCCGATAGTTTAAGTCCCCTAAAATGAGACTCTTAGCATAATCAATTAAAAAGGGAAAAATTGCCTCGTGCAATTGCTGGGGGAAATTCGGCATATAGTTAGGAGGGAGGTATGCTGAGATACAAACAAATGACTGTTTATCGAGCTCCAGTTTATTAGCTGGGATATCAGTTTCCAGGATGCTATGGCAGTGAAGGGAGGTTGAGTTAATCGTTTTAAGAATAATAGCTGCCACTCCACCACCTTTCCTACCTGAATGCCTATTTGCTTGGATAATGTATTACCTACCTGGTAAAGTTACTAAAATAGCAGGAGGAAATTCTTAGCCAAGTTTCGCTAAGGAATAGAATATGTGGATTTTCTGTATTCAGCAAGTCAAAAATCTCCAGTTTATGTTTAACCAGCAAGCAGGTGTTTAGATAAATCACAGATAAAGTATTAGAATGACTCATAGAACCGGAATCGGAAGGAGATGTTAAAAGTAAGCTTACTGTTTTTAGATTACTTACTGCTGCAGAGGTGAGTGGATGAGAATGGTCAGCTGCCAAGAGCCCAAACGGCATATTTACAAAGATTTAACACCACAGAAGCGTCATTTTATTTTATGCTACAGCACCTTTTTTTAATTGCCATATTTACAAAGTGTCGAAAAGCCCCTTTAACAACATTTACACACAGTTGGTTCCTATTTTTAACAACGCCAGTTTGGTTAGCATGACACCCAAAATTATATGCAAGGTAGGCGTTTCCATGGTAAAACACCCGCAAAACATGCAACTCCATATGTACAAGGGTTTCTTTGAACGTCGCTAAAAATTAAAAACTGACGCTGTCTCATTAGCGGCACATTTTTACTGCTAGGAATTACCTAGTCTTAAAAATGATGCTAGCACACTTGTATAAAAGTAGAACAAACCCAACTCATCCTTGGCAAGCTCAACTACGCTATGGATCTTCTGCTATTGCAGCTAGCAGCTCCAAGCAGACCACCACCACAGAGGCAACGCCGGAGAAGGGAGCGGATATACCATCAGAGGACCACCTCATTGACCTCAGGCAAGAGGAGGTCATAGCTCATTATAGGCTCAAGGGGGGTACATTGTCCGCCTCCTGAACTAGATTGCACCAAGGCTGTAGCCAACATCACAGCGCTGCACCAACATCCCTCCGCAGACCAAGCTACTCGCTGTCCTGCTCATGCTGGCGTGAGTAACTTTTCAACTGCCCACCGCAAGAGTGGCAGGAGTATCCCAGGCATCCTTTTCCAGGTTCCTCCCCACAGTCCTGGATACCATCATAAGCCTCACACCACAGTACCTCTATTTCCCCAACACTGTGCAAGAACAACAGGACAACAAGCAAGGCTTTTATGCCATTTGTGAATCCCCCATGTGTTGAAGGCAATGGACTGCACACATGTGCAACTTGTGCCTCCTGCAGAAACTGCAAAAATATACCGCAAAAGGAAGCACGCCTATTCCATGAATGTGCAGGCAATTGTGGGTCATCTGGGCTTATTCATAAATGTACTTGCAAAGTAACTTGGCAGTGTGCATGACTCCTACATCTTCCGCCAATCTTCCATCAACCATCTTTTTCAGAATGGGACCTATGGGAATGGCCTGCTTGTTGGGAATTACAACTCAAACACACGACAGACCACAAGGCACTCAATCGTGTTGGTAAACATTGTCAAATTGGTCATTTTTTGAATCCGCTGTGCATACATTGTTGCTGTGGCACCATTTATCTTCAAACATATAAGGCAAAAGTACAACATGTAGTTTACAAGTCGCACACGTTGACACTGACGAAGCAAGTGTGGCCCACATTATTCAGTCTAATGGGATGAAGGACTGTCATCTATCATGATACTATGGTGGAGCACATGCCCATGTCATGTCTACCTTGCAATGTGAAATATGTCTGCTTAACATTGCAAGGCCTAATAGGTATGAAGTAAGGCAGGCCACTACAAAGAACATCACACATTTTTCAAATGTCAATATTGTATACCATGGACAATGTGCTACCCCTTCCCAGTCAAGAACACTGTAGACTACAACATGATTACACACATCCAATGTACATGGACCATGTTACAGTGTGGAAGTGGTGTGCCACCCTAGAGAATCACAAAAGAGGATACATAAGCATATGGCTCATTCTCATTTGCAATATTATATGTACCAGTAATCTGTAGCACACATTGTAGGAGGGAGAACCACAGATACCATGACAATGCTTTTGTAATCTGTAAATCAAAACCTAACGTTATGTGCAGACAACAAGATGACACGTGCACAATGGTGGCTGCTCGTTTTGCTAAAACACACCATTATGTCTTGAATTGAACATAAAACAACATGGTTGTGTTTTATTTCAAAGAAATGCACATACCACCACTTCGCTTTGGATGCAGGTTAGATCAGCCTTTTCCACACTCATCGATGTACAGTGGCAGAAAAACAACATGAGGACCCATGTGAACATCCAATTTTTTTCTAAGACACTCACGTAACAATACATCATAATGATCAGGTACAAATAGACATTGAGAAAGCAAGGCATTCCATGTGGGAACTCTGTGTCCCACAACTAATTCCAATGGGCAAGAGGAGAGAAGATATAACACACTTCTGTGAGATTGCAAAATATGGCCATACATTAATACTGCAATAGTTAGTCTCAACAATGCAGCATCACATCACAAATCAAAGACACACATCACATCCAATGTGCACAACATGTAAAGAATTGCGTTTACTGAATAACCGCAGCTCTCATACATCCCCTATGACAGCTAACAACAACGTTTCCAAGAGCATATCATGAGTGTCATAGAGAAAATCTGCACTGCTACTGCCAGCACAGACGAATGTATGACGATAGAACGCATGCATTACATCGCATGCCATTAGATCGCGGTTTTTACAACGCAAGTCGTTACAACGACTTGCGTTGGAGGGCGCTGGACTTAGGAGTAGTTTAATTTACTATTCCAACTCCAGCCTACGTACAGTAGGGAAGGTGTTGGATAGTAAATTAAACTATTCCTTGTCCTATAGCGCCCTCCAGCGCAAGTCGTTGTAACGACTTGCGTTGTAAAAAACGCGATCTAATGGCATGCGATGTAATGCATGCATTCTAAAGGTTGTTTCCCGCACAGACACACAATGAGTGGATATCAATTACTGTCAAAGCCCTGGCCTACACTGTCCCCAAGGTGTCTTGCATTGCAGTGTAAGCAGTCTACTTGTTCAAATGTTCTGTTCAACCTCACAACACATTTACTAACTATTGTATAGTGTCCCCACAGTGGACACTGTGCACCACCATGTTATGTTATGTTATGTTATTAACACTTATAACGCGCACGGATACTCAGGAGTGTCCCGGCGCGGGAGCCAACTGCGAATGCAACGGAGCTGAGAGGAGCTGTGTATTAATTAAAAAGCAGGGTCTTTAGCTGCTTCTTAAACAACCTGCGGTCTTGAGTATTCCGCAGTTCATATGGAAGGGAATTCCAGGCTTCAGCTGCCTTAAAAGATAAAGAGCTGCCCCCCATTCGAGTAAGACAAAAACGGGGAAGCACTGCTAGTTGCTGTGCGGCTGAACGCATTTGTCTTCGGGGGATGTAAAAATCAAAGCGTCTCCTAAGATAAGATTTGTGAAGAGCTCCATGAGCAAGAGTGAGGGCTTCAAACTGGACATGTTGCGCCACAGGGAGCCAATGTAGGTCCCGCAGATGCTGTTTTATGCTCAATCTTCCCGAGATGCCGAGCAGAGCTCTTGCTGCAGCGTTTTGAATAGTTTGCAACTTTTTCAGCTGGTAACCAGGCAAGCCAATATACACTGCGTTAGCATAGTCAATGCGTGACAAAATAAGGGCACGCGTCACCATTTCCTTGGCTGGCCTGGGTAGCAGTGGAAGGAACTTCCTGAGGGATTTCAATGTACCAAAACACACTCCGGCCAGTTTTTTTATCTGCATGGAAAACCGGAGGTCCTCACTAAACCAGACCCCCAGATTCTTAACAGGATTGCCCACAGAATTAGGCATAGGGTACTCTGTGGGCCAAAGCTCCTCCCTAAATTGTGGGGGAAAAGACCCATTCAGAAGTACCTCAGACCATGTGTAGATAAACATGTCACAGGGTCACATACATCCACTTTCATGTCTATGCCTGACACATAGAAACATATAGATGCGCTAAAAATTGCACTAAAGATTTGTGCCAGACTGAAGATACTCCAACAACTACTGCCATGTGTCATCTAACTATAAGGATGAGGGTCCACATTTTGGAATTGTACCAATTTATCCACACAATCAAATCTTGTTAGACAATTGCCTAAGAAATCTTAAAGTACACATTGTCATTGGTGACTAATCAAATCCTATAAGGCATTACCACTTAGCTGAATGCCAAGAAGTGGAGGCATCACAGGGAACAACGCTTTTGGCTGTGTTGTAATGTGTAAGCTATTACCAACTGACACTTGTATGTATTTGAGGCTGTTTTGTGGCATGTACATGACAGTGTGCATGGTGAATGTAGAAAGCTGGTCGAAGGACACAATGGCGACTAATGTACTTCTCCCCACATCATGATTTCTGACTAATGTAACACCGTTTTCCTTTTTTTCAGCTGACCAACGGTATGCACTGATGCCGTGGGTGATGAGACTGGTAAAGAATCCAGAAACCCAGACACAGATGACCTGCAATCTAGCTCTTGGCCGCACTAGGTCTATTGTGGAGTGGACTTTTGGTGTCCTTAAGACCAGATTCTGCTGTCTGGATGTATCTGCGGGTCGATTGTATACTCCCCACCCCTGGTCTGCAAGATCATCCTTGTATGTTGCATCCTGAGTTGCAGATGATTCTTCCACTAAACCTCACACGTGTCACTGTAAATATTTGTTGACCAATGTTTTGAAATACAAACACTGTGTATGACTCATCATACCACACTATACTAACATGAAATTGCCCTACAGCAATCATGGCAAACACTGATACATAGGTTATCCATGTGATTACTGAGAAAGCAACAGTGTTCACTCATATGTACCTAGCCCAGATAGGATAAAAATGCGATGATGACAATGTGTGGATGTCCTATGGCCACCACCATGATGTGCAATATCACTCAAATGTGATAACTAGTGTGTCATTCCACAAAACATCTGATGCAAGTCATATGATTAAAGTGCATCAGGGATCCCAACAAGCATGGACAGTACAGGAAACGTGATATACAACTTTTTGCACCATAAAAGGCAAAAACACTGTGGTTATAACAATCCAAGTGCAAATGGTACCACAATGAAGAGGCCTTACTTAGCTCAAAGCTACAACACAACCAATGTAAACATTGATAGGTTCATGGATGTAATCCAGACACTTGTTAGCACTACACCTGTCAACATATCTAGAGTTTACCTACATAGTTAAACACAAGTAAGAGTATGCACTCCTCGGAAATTGTCATGTCACATTGCATTGTGTGCCACCTGGAATCTGCACAACACCCATAAACACACAAAAATATCATATGGGTGTCACAACCTCCTATGCTGCCATCTCCCCACAAGTCCATGCATATATGGGCCCAAAAGCATAGTGATACATGAGCAACTCTTGCAACTGCATGCAATACACAAATCTACATATTACCCTATGGAAAAGGACATGTCAAAACTGTGGAAACTACTTAGGACCATATTTACAAGGGGATACTGCCACCCGAACGGCACTTTTAGTGATGTTCTGGTGGCAATCTCCCCTTCTCCTGATTTCCAAAGCGGCGTTAAGCCACTTAACGTGGCTGAATGCTGCATTGCAATTTAGGCACTTGTACCTGCTCCCCCTAGTGTGAAAGGGGCCTATGAAAAGGAGGCGTTAGAAGGGTGATACGAGGAGAAATCATTGCATTTTCCTTGTATTTTGCTCTTCCAATGTGTGATGCATGCTGCAGCACACATTGAGACAGCAAATCACCTTACAGAATTGTTTGGGGAAATCTATAAAGATATATTTGAGCGCAGTGTTAAGCCAAAATTGGTAACACTGCCCTTTGTCTTGTCTTAACACACAGGGATGAGCCTTTTTTACTAAATTTATGGCGAACTCCTGTGCATCCCCTTGTGCTGGCGCAAAAAATTCTGCCTTGTGCTGGCGCAAAAACTTCTGCCTAGTGCCAGCACAGGCACCCTTGCACCATGTTGCAAGGGTGACTGCGCTGTAGGAGTGATTGTCTTTCTGTATGAAAGGACACCTTCCTGCACAAAAACAATCTTTAAAGGGGAATCGCCTTATCCATGTGTGCTACATTCTGCAGCACACATGGAAGCAGCACACATGGAAAGAGCAGAAACGCAGGAGAACTTAATACATTACTCCTCGTGGTGCGGTGGAACGTGCACCCAAACACCCATTTCCCTTCCCTTTGCCACAGCGAAATGAAAAGGTAAGGGCCATATAAACAATGTGGCATTAAGCCGCACTAAGTGGCTTAGGGCCACCTTGTTAATATGAGAAAGGCTTTAACGCCACCGGAGCATAAACAAAAGTGATGCTGAAAGTATTTTCACGGAAAACATGGTGGCCGGCTAGCGGCAGGTCGCGGGTGAACTGAGAGGTGTGATGCGGGCGTTTGGAGAGGAGAGCAACATAGAGCAGAGCAGAAAGGGTATTGTGGTTTGCGAACATGAAGGGAGTCTAATGGAAAGCCATGAGTAACTCAGTTTGGGGCCGCGTTTAAAATTCTATCATGTCCGGAGAGGAGAGCGGGAGCGGGAAGCTGAAACTGCACCGCGGTCGGGATGAGAATGCTACCGATGCCGATGCGCTGTTAAGCAGAGAGTCAAGTTGTCTGAGACCGGGGGATTTTTTGAATTTTACCGCTCGAGAGGAGAGCGGGAGCTGGAATTTATAGTGGCCGGAACGAGATTGATATCAACGCAGCAGTAATCTGAGAGTTCTTCTCCGGTTGAGCCTTTACCGTGCTTAAGGCAGCATAGAGTGAAAGCAGGAATTTGGCAGTTACTTAAGGCGGCTAGGCGGGGGACTGTGGCAGAAGTGTGTTTTGGGTCTCCACGGCAGGAGCAGGAGCTGAAGCAATCACGGCAGAGCAGCCGTGGCAGAGAGCGGCTCTGGAGCTCCGTAGAGGGCGCCGGGCAGCGGCAAGGGTTTTCTTTCGGGGGAGTGGAGGGTGGGTTTGTAAAACTGCGGAGAGGCAAGAGCTGGTGGAGGACAGTGAGCCCCCTTTTTCTGGCATAACGGAGGCGCAACCGCATGAACCTGCAGAGGCTCCAGTTGTGAAAATAAAGGTTAAGGAAAAACGTCAGGCATCTAATAAAGTAAGCACAGAAAGCGGAGGAAGAGGCAATGCGACTGGTCGAAAACCTATTGCTATCTCTCGATATGTGCTGAGAAGTGTGGGTGGGGAAAACAGGAGTAGGTTGGAAGTTCCTGAGCCACAGGAGAACTCTGTTAAATGTGCCAAAGAGCGGAGGGTGTGCAAGAGAGAAGTAAAAGAAGTAAAACCTAGGGGAGGACTATTGAGTAAAGAGGTTAGAGGTCGGGAAAAAAAATGTAAAAGGAGATAGTATGGAGTATAAGATCAAAGTGACCCCTTCTTTAAGGTCTTACTTTAAAACAATACCAAAAACCTTAGTGTTAAGGGGCAACCCTAATATGGCAGAAATAGAATCCCACCCCACTCAACAACAACAACCAGCAGGAGATGGACTCACAGATGAAGGTCCAAATTCAATAGAATGGACAGAGCATTTGAGCCCGAATCGTTTTCAGGTGCTGACCTCAGAGTTGGGGGGGTCGGGGGAATCTCCGGATGGGGAAGTTTCTGTAGATACTGGTACGTTTTTTTTGGTTCAGCCGCCCCATGATTTACAGGGTGGATCTCTAAACAGTAAAGCGAGCCAGCCCGAACAACTATCTGGGGACCAGTATAGGTTTGTGCAGAATGTGAAGGGCTTTGTTGCTGTCAATTCTGAGAATGAAGATCCCCCTATTAGTAATTTGATTGCCTCTCTCACGCTCAAGATTCATAATAGATTTGAAGTCTCAGAGCTGAACCAGAGAGAAATAAAGCCTGCTTGCGAAGTTTTGGAGAAAAAGATAGATGACCTAAGTGGAAGGACTCTAGCTTTAGAAGCGGAAGTGAGTGACCTCAAGGCAACGGTGCAAGTAAACAGAAATGAGATAGAAAATCTGAAAACAAGGGGGAGAGATCAGGACGAAAGGGTGGAGAGGTTGGAGAATTTTCAAAGGAGAAACAACTTAAAAATCCTAAGACTTCCTGAGGGTAAGGAAGGCAGTGATATCAAGAGTTTTGTGGTACAATTGTTCAAAAAGGAGCTTCAGCTGGAGGAATCGGAAGAGGAAATAGCTAGAAATATCCAAAGGATTCACAGAGACCCATTTAGGTTAAATGCAAACAGGTCTAAACCAAGGAGAATTCTAGTTAATTTCCTTTCGTACTCCTTAAAAGAAAAGATCCTGGCCAAGGCCCTGAAGAATAAATCGCTTGATCTAGATGGGGTAAAAATTGAAATAAGATCAGACCTCTCAATAGCAACATCTAACAGGCAATGGGAGTTGGGTAAAAGAATGGAGCCCTTGAGAAAGCTGGGGCTTCGGTTCAACTGAAGTTTCCAGCTTTGTTTAAGGTGATGTTAAACAATAAAATGCATTCTTTCCGATTTGTGGAGGAGGTTGACAAATTTATAGAGGAGCTCCAATCGGAGGTCTAGTAAGAAGATCCCGCTTAAATTGCTCTACTTTGTATATATTTGCATGTACTAGATTAGAACCCGTTTGCACACCTTGGGGTTCTCCCATATGGCTTTACTGGCCATGGGAAGTTGGTTAGGGTTTTCCAAGGGTGGGGATGTAGTTTGGGGGGAGCACAGGGTGGGGAGCATTAAGGGGAAAAAAAAAAATACCTCAAATGTCTTGCTTTACACCAAATCAGTTAGCAATGCTATCCTTTTCTTTTCTTACATTTTTCTTTTTTTAAGGGATGTCTAGAAATAGGGCCAATGAGATAACATTTTTAGCATGGAATGTAAATGGGCTTCGGGTAAAGAGTAGGTGAGATAGGATAATGTTGTATTTAAAAGAATGTCCAGCACAAGTTATTATCCTGTTAGAGACACACTTTACAGAAGAAGAAAGCAGGGAGTTCTTTAAATCACAGAGGTGGATTGCACATGCTGTCTACACGAAGCAGACATTGGTTACGAAGGGGGTAGCTTTATTGGTTAAGCAAGGGACAAATATTTCAGTAGAAAGAAGTGTCTCTAATATTGCAGGAAGGTGGCTGGTAGCAAAGTTAAATATTTTTGGTCAAAACTTTACATTGGTAGGGTATTACGGTCCGAATCAGGACGAAATAGGTCCATTAGATGAGTTGGCAAATGAGATTTTAGGTTTCCCAGATCAGATTATAATGGCAGGAGATTTTAATACTGTCTTAGACCATAAAATAGACAGATCCCAGCATAGTAGAGCGGCCTGTAATCCTAAAATGTCGTCTAGAGTTTGGATGTTGATGGCCCAGTGCGGTCTATGTGATATATGGAGGTGCATGGCAGGGTCGCAACTTGGTTTTACCTACTACAATAAAAAGTATAAACATAAATCTCGTATCGATTACTTTTTGATTGACAGGGTACTTAAAGATGTGGTAGTTGAAGTCAAACACATTGGTGTACACCTGTCGGATCATTCAGCCATTCTCCTTCACTTGAGGTTAGGAGAGAGGAGTGTAAGTTCTAGGTGGATGCTTGATCGCACTATTTTATTGGAAGAGGAGGTTATTGAGAGGTTAAGAGTCGAGACTGAAGAATTTTTTTAAAGTAATCTAGGTTCAGTCAAGATTGGGATAGTCTGGGATGCTTATAAAGCTTATTTAAGGCACTCTAGCAGCAAATAAAAGGCGAGCTTACCATTGAAAAGTATCGGGACTAGAAGAACGGATCCAGAAGTTAGAGGGGGCTTTGAATAATCTAGGTGGACTGGAGGAAGATGAGAGGGTGCTGGCCGAAATCTCGAAGCTAAAGGCAGAGCTGTCAGGAGTTATAAGTGATCGTGTCAGAAAAAGGTGGGAGGCCAGCCAGTTGGCACATTTCGAATACGGCGAAGGTTGCAGTAAATTACTAGCATGGAAGGCGAAGAGTGATCGGGTTAGAAACCTTATAAAAGAGATCACTTGTGAAGATTCAGGGGCAGTGTTGAGTGATAGCCAAGGGATTAGTTCGGCTTTTTAGTCACTTTGAGAGAGTATATAAAGAACATCTGGTTATAAATGAGGAGGTTGTGTCGCCTTGGCTAGAGTACTTAGAGCCTCTTCCTGATGAGGCAATGGAAGCCCTAGATGATGAGATCACTTCGGAGGAACTTGAAGAGGTAATAAGGGGGGGGAAGCGTGGGAAGGCTCCAGGGCCGGATGGCCTCCCTCTTGAGGTTTACAAAGTTCTAGCTGGTACCATAATTCCTATTTTTAGACAACTTTTTAACACAATATTTCAGACAGACACTGCCTTTCCTGATTATTGGAAGGAAGCTATTATAACCTTAATTCCAAAACCTGGGAAATCCCCCAAAAAAGTGGACTCATATAGGCCCATTTCTCTGCTAAATGCAGATTATAAGGTGTTTGCAAAAGTTATGGCAGGAAGGCTGAATGGTTATATGTTTCGGATGGTGAATGAAGACCAAAAGGGGTTCATAAGAGGAAGGGCGCTGAAAGAGTTGACATACTCATTGATTGGCTCTATAGACATGGCAACTGCCTATGGCCTCCCCTTGGCAGTGATAGCGTTAGACACAGCTAAAGCGTTCGACCGAGTCAACTGGGCCTATTTGCAGAAGGTGGTTAAACATTTTAATCTAGGTCCTAACTTCCGTAGAGCTTTAAATAGTATCTACGCCGCTCCAGAAGCCAGAGTGTTAGTTAATGGGATATTGACCTCTCCAGTAAAAATCATGAGAGGTACCAGGCAAGGGTGCCCCCTCTCACCGTTATTGTTTGATCTTTATATTGAGCCATTGGCTAGAAAAATTAGGAGTTGTAACAATATTTTGCCTTTTGAGTTTAACGGCTGGACAAAGAAGGTTGGGCTGTACGCTGACGACATTTTAATTTTTACAACGAACCTTGCAAAAACTATGAAGGCCGTAATGAAATTAACAACTGAGTTTGGCAAAGTGTCAGGTTACGATATTAACAAAGACAAGACAGAAGTGATGAGTTGGAACATGGGGGAGACGGGGATTGCTGTTAAAAGAGAAATTAGATATCTGGGGGTAAGGATTACCCAAAATATGCCGACCTTACTAAAGTTAACTTTGACCGGGTTAGAAAAGAGATGTGTCTAGGGAAACTACATGTTTAGAGGAAACGGTCCAATGATTAAGCCTTTCTCTGCCTCTGCTGTGTATAGTCTTTTCTGCGCGAGCAGAAGGATATGGGGAAGGGTCTATGTTGGATAGAAAGAGGAGCTCTCGTTAAAAGGTAGCATGGTCGCTATCCTGGGAGCCTAGACCTTATTTTCCCTTGTCATAGCAAATGAGGTCAGATAACCCAAGGCTGGCATCGATAGAAAGACAAAGGGTGGAAGCAAGGCAAATGAGGACAAAAAAATAAATAAAAAAATAAAAATAAATAAAAAAAAGTGATGCTCCGGTGGCGTTTGTGCCTTGTATATATGCCCAAACAACTTTGGCATATGTAGTAAATGCTTGGCTGTCACATAAGTGTGTGTCTCCACCCCATGACAGGGGTACACACCTTACCAAGATGTGGTAAGTACTTGCCACATATATAGGTACACATGTAACAAATGGGATACATAATACCATTGAAAATTGCATGCATTGGCAATCAAACATTGTGATGTATGGCGCAGTATGAATCTGTGAAGGTTTACATGTTGAGAGCCCAGTCACATTTGAAACCTATGACAATTGACCAAGGTAAGCCAAATACACAACAGATGGCACATGCCATAGCCATAAACTGTTGCCAGGCATGAAACAGCTACAAAAATTGTGCAATTACATGCCAAATACCGTTTAGCAGGGATATTTTTACTGCATTACACATTAGCTTGAAATTTATTTTTATAGCCTAAATACAAAAAACTCCCAAAGTACATGAGTTGTCAATGGAAAAGCGATTCAAGACCGTTAGCAGCAAACAAATTCATGCAAACTCCAAAAATGTGCCGCAAACGCCTAGGAATTTATGTAAGCATGCATCCTGTACCCAGTAAATGTGCTGTGCACTTTCACTTTTCCTCACACTGTTATCTTCTTTGTGCATAGTGATTGTATCTGGAGTTGTTTGGTGATTGTGTGTGGTAAAAATGTAGTTGTTGTGTGTAGTCTACTGTCCCAACTGTCTCTGTCAAGTCCTGTGTTGCATATTTGTTGTGTATTTTACGTTTGTACTCTTGTTATGTCGGGTGTCTGTCTCCTGGGTAGATAGTTGCTTATTGGGTAGTTAGCATTAGTTTAGAGTGGGTTTTTATTTTATAGTGTGCAAAGGTCTGCAGGGGAAGATGTTTGGGGAAGGAAGGGAGGTGGGCATGTCGGAGGATGCATTTGAGCATTCCTCTTGCTGATCCAGTTTTACCTTCCCAGGATGGTGGAGAGTGGGGGACGTGCGTTGGGTGGGTACCTGGTCAAGGTATGGAATGTGTGATGGGAGAAGATAAAAAGTAAGCCTGGGCGGTGAACACCGCTCCGCTCGCGGTGTTTGCGGAGTTTTCCGCACCCCGCGTTACACGGAGCTTGCAGAGTTCCAAAAAACTCTGCTCCGAGTAGCAGAGTTTTTTTCCTCGCTCACGTTCGTCAACATCAAGTTGACGAGTGAGGAAAATCCACCTCCCGGCGAGATTTTTCCTCGTTCATGATCGTCAAACTCAAGTTGGCGAGCGCGACCGTGGAAAATCAACCTCCCGTCAAGATTTCTCAATGCGGGCGGTCGGATTTCTCATTGTGAGTGGTTGTGTATGCTCATGACTGCTCGCATTGAGAAACCGTCCGGTCGCATTGAGAAAGCTGCCGCTCGAGTAAAAAATCTGCTCGTGCCGCAGAAAGGAAGCAGCGCCTGCTTGCGCTGTGCATGGTGCCGTTCGCGATGATTGCACAGTGTGGTCAAACACTCGGTGCTGAAAATCATCGAGAACGGCATTTATCTAACGCACTCCACTGCTTGCGGAGCTCTGCGTAGCACGTTGGAGGTTTTTTTGCACTTCGTGGAGTTCTGCGTAGGGGAACTCAGTGAACCCCGCCCAGGATCAATAAAAAGGCAGATGCAACGCATCTTTGGATTGTACAGGACAGTCCACCAACTGAAGCATCGCTTGCAGGATTGCATTGGGCAGGAGGGAGACGTCCTGGACAACCTAGGACTCATTGTTAGCAGGTAAGGTGGTAAGTAGTGTAATTTTTGTCTGCCTTCACACTGTGTGTCCCATGTATACAACATATTACAATGCTATATGCCAGGTTGGATCTAGTCTGAAACCTCCATGTCTACTGTGGCAAATAGATATGTGCAATTTGTTGTCATGTCATACAGAACATAGGGGCATATGTACCCAAACATCTCGGAGTGTGGAGCTGTGCCAAATTTGGCAGTGCTGTAGTCTGACACTTTTTACAGCACAGGGATGTGCCATATGGATATGAGATAAGGTCCACCCAAGTGCATCCCATAGGGCTTGTGGTAACTTATCTGCCTAGCACCTGCACAGGCACCCTGCTGCCATATTTAGAGGGTGCCTGCACTGCAGGGGTGATTGTTTTTGTGCATGAAGGACACCTTCCTGCACAAAAACAATATCTCACTGTGATTTGCTGTTTCTATGTGTGCTGCAGAATGCACAATGCATGGAGAAATGAAAACATTTCTCCTTGTATTGCCATCCTAACACCTCCTTTTCTGAGGTGTTAGATTTGGCGCTGCCCTAGACTTGCATATCTGGGGCAGCGTCAAAAGCAATGGGTGTTGTGTTTGAACGCCCACCTAAACACCCATTGCCCGCACCTTTGCCACGGTAAGGGCCCTATTTACAAGGTGGTGTTAAGCCATGCTAAGTGGCACAGAGCCACCTTGTAAACATGAAATATGACGTATCACATCATTAATATGTCCAAAAGTATGAAAAGCATGGTGTAATGTCAGGTTGTCCTTTCTTAGTACCTAACACTGAAGTATGTAACTCAACCACACTACACCCTGTCTAGGTTACGTACCAAATATGCTTGAGGGACTGACACATTGGGAGAATGCCTTGGAATGGCCCATCTGATTGCAGTGAAATTCACAGGCTTATGTGACCACACAGCCCTGATAGAAAACATAGTAGACCTCCCATCATATGTCTGTTCATTTACACATGTCATTGTAAAGTAAGGGCGAGGTGTGTCAGAGATGACAACATATACCTGATACAAGTATTTTTATGGGTGTGAGTCGCATCAATGGCCACAGCTTACCACACATGACACACATTACAATGTGAGTTTGAACACATGCAAACTAAACATGTTGGGGACATGGCAGGAATCCACATGATACTGGGCAGACATGTTTGTTAGTGGATCAATGTAACTGGAGTTACACGTCTTAATGACTTGTAATTACAATTGTAGACTGATGTCCTACAGTTAGATGTGCTGGTGAGATGGGAAACAGCGACACCTTGCAGTGGTTGAAATAAAAGTGATGTCATGTAGTAAATTGTCATTTCACTATTATTGTTCATGTGCTGAAAGGGGCACCTTCCTTCACATAAACAATCATTTGAAAATGACGATTTGCAACTTCTACATGTGCTGCATTTTGCAGCACACAGAGAAGTTATGAGCCAACATTTGTGTCCATTCATGTGCAGGGAGTGACACCTTCATGCACATACACAATCATCACCTGCAATGCAGACACTCTTGCACTATGGTGCAATGGTGCCCGCGTTGGTGCTAGGCAGCTAACAATTTTATACAAACAAGTATCTTGTTGCATTAGTACACTATAAAATAGAAAAGTGTTGTCGCCCTCGGCATCTGGGATAAGACACTCGCAGTGTGCCCACGGAGAGAATTTATCAAAATAGTGCTCTCCTTCCGACAACACTTAAAACCACAGTTCCCAGAGCTGCACACACCGGCAGGAGACAATAGACATTCAGTTCTTGCTCACTTTGCTTATCCTCCGCCCACGTGTGTTTGTCATTTTTAGTTAAGGACTGGTTTCCTATGTCTTTAAATGTATTTGCTAAGAAATGTATACACTTTTTATATGTTCGTGACACACCTTCAAAGTTTGTGTTGAATGTTTAAAAGCTGTTATAATTTTGCGCTGCCCTTTATGATGACATGATGAAAATGCATCTAACATTTTTCTAAAAAGTGATAAAGAAAAGTGAAATAAATCACACGAGCTTATGTATTAGAGACATCGACCCGTTTTTTGATAAGAAGTTTTATAGTGTACTAATGCAACTAGATACTTGTTTGTATACAATGTATTAGTGGTCCTATCTAGTTTGCACAGGGACCCAAGTCTTCCTTAGGTCTTTAGGCTGCTAAAAATGGCACCAGTGCTTGGGAAGACAGAGGGGGGGGGGCCCGTATTATTGTAAATACATTGCATCCCTGCATTTTCAGAATGTCGGAGCACCTCATTACCAATTTTGGCATGACACGCGCTCTGCCATCCTGCCGAAAATATGCCCCTGTATATGTTCGCACACCAATATTCAGTACTAAGTCCTCCATTGGCCCCATCTTTCCACATGACAAATGATGCTGTACCCTGATGGTGTAGCTACAGATCTTGATTCTGTGTTCACTTGTTGCACCATGTACCTGCAATGGGTGTAGTGTTGTGAAGTCAACAGCAACATCCATTGCTAACCCCTAGGCAAATCTGCCTGCTTGGTAGTGTAACATGTGTGCACTGCAGCATTTGTCCACAGTGGATGGCTACAAATTACTTACTACGCATGGTGTAGGCCATTGTGCCTCAGGGAATATGGTAACCTTGTGAAGTTCCTGTAGCACTATCACCTTGTACATGTGCGACGCAGGTCTATCTGATATCTGCCTCTGATGTTGGTGATGTGTATGACCTGACAGGGGTGCCATGTATACACTGGCAGGATATGGGGATCACGGTGGATCTGAGATTTACAGCTACACATGTCTGTGACAGTGATTGCTACAATAAGCATGTCTTCTACACATTTTGCGACCTGTTGTTTATCTGATGGTTGGATGACTGGTCCACCCCAGCCCTACAACAGGCTGCAATTTAGAATTGTCTTGTACATTCTGATGTGTCCAACTCCCCTTTCCACCATTGCACCCTGCATTACTTCCGATATGCACAGTTTATTCAGCAATGTAGGATGCCAAGCTGCATTGTGACATACAAGTGGTCACATGCCTCGAGTAGATGGGTACAGGATGAACTTTGGATATGTAGCTGTGGAGACAATTCAGACTATGTAGTGCATTGTAGTTGGCAGATGAGTGACTTTTGCACAGTTGAAACACTTGGATGCTTAGTTGTATGCCCCTAGAACACCCAGTGCATCCTATTTGTATGGGTAAATGTTATGCCCCAGGGGTGCAAAGGGTTTGTAAACCTGTCTCCTTGTGCACGTTCACCTGGTAGACACAGTCTGAGTATATGTTTGAGTTATTATTTCACTTAGGAGATCATACACTGATGTTGTAGAGCTCTTCCATTGTTATGTGTAATTTCCGTTCATTACACATATGAGTGATCCCACCAAGGTTCAAGCTGCAAAATGTTGTTACAAACTGTTACCTTCCTTCTGGTGTAAACTTGTGATGTGATGGACTTGTTACCAGTTGGAGTTTGCCCAGTCTTTTACATCTTGTCATGTGATGTTTTTTCTTTCAGACAACATGACACCTGATGAGGCCAAAGCGTTCAAGCCTAGAAAGGACAGGTATCGCCGTGGCCAAGGGGTATCATGCAATGTAAAGATGCTCTGAGGAGGATAAGGTGGCTGGCAGATGGCACAGTTTCCCACAAGGTGCTCCAAGAGCAGTCACAGCCACACATGGAAGTCTGCCACTGCAGGGCAGTACGTTTTAGCAGACACTGTGCCAAGCACCTCTGCAGCCTAACACCCTGCAACACCTGCCACACCTGCCTCAGCTGCCCCACCTGCAGCCTCTGCAACACCTGCAACACATGCACCAGCTGCCACACATGCTGCACCTGCCCCACCTGCTGCAACTACCCCACCTGCCACACCTGCCCCACCAGCACAGCCATCAGGTTTCAACAGGGAGGACAGGAGAGAATTGTCCATGATACACTTGCGGATTGCGACACTTGAACATAAAATGTACCAGGTCCTCACCCATTTGGAGGACATTAAGGGAGCAATGAGCATAATGGGATGCAGCATCTGAATGGAGGCTTTTACCCATCCTCCAAATCCTATTTTTATAAACTTATAGTTGTACAGTGGGTTTTAATGTTGTGTGATGTTATAGTTATGGTAGGCTTAGATTAGTGTTAGGTGTAGATAGTTATTTTAGGTAGGGGTACATTGTTGATAGTGTAATGGGTTAAATATCCTTCTCTTTTGGGTGGGGGGGTTGATGTTTTAGAAGTTGTTAAAAATAAAGAAAATAAAAAAATAAAAAAACATACATTTCTATTAAAAAACACAACTAAATTAAATATTTGTTTAGCTTACATGTGTAGCTTACGTTTAGATATAGTATATGTTGTCCATGTGTTTTGATGCGACTTAAGGGGGGTAGGGGGTTGATGTTTATATTTGTTGTTAAGTGTGTAGGATAAGATAAGGCTTGTTAGGGTAGTGTTACAGCTTAATAAGATAAAGTTGTTTAGTATAGGTAAGGTTAGGACTTTAGACTAGGGTAGATAGGCTTTGATTTAGGTAGTTTCTATTTAAAATAAACTTACACCTTTTTCTACATTGTGATCTCAGTAATGTTTAATTTGTATCAGAGATGTAATGAGCTAAGATGTATCTGTATTTAATCTGTTATCCTAGCTTGTATTGTTGCACAACATGTGTGAGTGGCTTCATGATCTAGGGACAGCGTACTGTCATACAGCCTATTGATTGCCATAATCAGACATGCATACAATGTAGAATTCAATATATGCCTTTTCTCATTGCATGGGGATAGGGTGCTAAATAAGTTTTCCTATACAAGATTATTGTGTGTTACGAAAGCAATATGTCTTGGAGGAATAGTGCGCCCTATGACTTCTGTATGTAATGTTGGTTTGTTGGGTGGTTCCCTCTTTGCTGTTTCGTGAACTATTCCAATCACTATATTTGCTTGTCACCCCAATGAGGTATGTGTCACTAGGTACCATGGTTGGACATGACACCTGTAGATCACTTTGAGGGCATGTTACCAGTTAAACATTAACGTGGCCACCTTGATTTAGCACACAATGTATATCTGACATTATGTCCATCACACATGTTTTGACATGGGTGAGACACAGGCCCATCAGGGGAAGAAGATATGGATGCCGTGGCTGCAGCAGCATTCATCTGTGCCAACACATAAGGCATCACTGCAGCAAGGAGGAGCTGCTGGTTTTTCAACACAGCAGCAACGTTGCGGTGGTAGGCAGCCATGGCAGCCATGTGGGAGTCCTGCTTCCACTCCATGGTCTCCAAGATATTTCGGACTACCCCCAGCTCTTGGGCCACATCGCTGGTGCCACTTTGGCAGGGCAGTTGTTGATGCCTCTGCCTCATGACACCAGTGATGTCAGCCAGGGACTTCTGGAGGCCTCAGAGCGGAGAGTAGGTGCCTCTGATGGTAACTGAGTTGTCCCTATTGGGACTGAGGCCACCACGGACCCTCTCTACTGTGGCTACCAGGGTATCCAACCCTGCTCGCACCTGATCTGCCAACTCCTGCTGGACTCCTACCGCAGTCTGTTGGAAGGTGATCTGTGGGTCCTCAGAGTCCAGGGTTGTGGCTGTGGTGATAGGTGGTGCCTGTTGGTTATTTGTGGGGTATGTGAAGATGCCACAACGCTGCTGATCCTGCCCAAGTCCGGAGATGGTGTTCCTATAAAGTCCAGGAGCTCTTGGAGGGTGTTGTGGTCTATGGTTGGTAGGTTTTCATCATCATCACCAACATTGGTGATGTCTGAGATGGGTGCTGACCAGGAGTTAAGGTTTCATCCTCTGTAATGGAAAAGACAAATATTGTAGTGTAGCTCCTATTTCCCTAATAGGCTCTGCGCATTGGAATAATATACCCTATAGGCTTGACATAGGACTGAGGTCGGTATGTCCCTATCGAGTATATTAAACTTAATTACTTGTGCCAGCTAGCTCAGAGGCCACTAGAAACTCCTTGACAAACAAGAAGGGAGTAGTTTCTGGCAGCCGCAAAACATGACCACTGTGTTTCCCTTTAGAATCAGAATGTGTCCCAGAGTCGTGGAAACAATAGATAACCGTTTCACTCAGCTCAATCGTGCATGCTTAGTTTTCCTCAAAGTTACACAGAAAGAATAGACGGGCGTTTCAATAAAATATTTATTGAACAGTCTTGTTTCTCGTGTAAGTGATATGTGCTGTTACGATCACAAGACAGTATGCAAGATAAATAATGTACAGCGTAAGCAGTAGAAATAAATAATACTGCGCTAGCATGATCTTTAGTAGATATTCATTTACATAAATAACACATACTAAAAATGCGAGTACTCGTATGATGCGTTTCTAAGCGTTCTACCCCAATGTACCTAACCTAACCTAGGTGTAGGGAGAGGTATGAAGTAGGTGGAGTATTCCTTACTATGGTATACTAAGAGTATGTTACGCCTAGTATGCCGTGAGTCCCTCTAGGTTCTAGTCAGCTCCATACCTTAAGAATGAGAGAGGTAGGAATCTCTTGCCAGACTCGAACTCCAACACCCCGCAAGGGAAGTCAGATCACTGGAAGCTGGACTCTCTGCGTGCAGGGATGACAGCGTCTTCTCAGTGCGTCATGCCGGGAAACGGGCTCCTCTGAAGTCGAGGTCTCCTCTGATTTACAAGGGCTAGGGAAGGTATATTTATACCTGAGAGGTACCTCAGAATGTTAGCATTGACGTGAATCGGACAGCGGAAGACGTCATGAATGAACCCTTAAGGTATAACGGTTCATGCATAATAGATGAGTCGTTGAAGAAATCAATAGTCCTGTGCTAGGGAAACTCCCGAAGCCTAAGGGTCTGTTCTTCAAGAACTTGTTGTGACGTTAGGGTGGACGGATGTCGGAGACCATGCCTGTATTTGGAGTGCACGGTTTAATGCCTAAATAAGGACTGGGATTTTATGCCTATATAAGGGCAGGGCGAATTGTGCCTATATAAGGACATGATACAGGAAAACCTATATACGTACACCCTAAGAGGAATACAACACCCACTCCACTTTCGTGTGTACGATAATAATATAAATGCTAAACATTTAAAATGCTAAACATAAAATGGAGTACCGCATATTGTTAAAAATATTTTTTAAAAGCATTAAAAGGCATTTAAAAAACCTATTAGAATGCAAAAAGTACTGTACATTTTAAGCATTGCTTCTCATTTCAGGCATATATTTGCAAATAAAATGCAATTGGAATGAAATAAGCAGTAATAATTACATGTGACAAAAAAATGATCGATAAGTTGTTCAAAATCAAAGTCATTTCATGTCATGGAAATTAATGAACTTTTTAGACTAACAAGATGACAAAGTGTCTGAGGAAGTACCGCGAAGTCCGTACTATAAGAATAGTTCTACTTCAAGCAGATTGTTGTGCCATTTAATTTGAAAAAACGGAAAAAAGTTCAATATGGGAAGAGTTCCAAGTTTTTGAAATATGAAGGCCAAATTTTTACTGCATCTCTGGAACACTGTGGGCTGAATCAGAGTCAGGGTATGGGTCTGGTGTAAACATGAGATCATCTATTTCTGTAGACAAAATATCGTCCACTGTAGTTGGTGACATTCGGAACACCTCGTGTAGTAGATTAATTGCACAGAGATGTGAAGCATCGCTTTCAGCATAGGATGCCGCAGCAATGTTTTCGTCCGCTGTTACCTGTGTGCCTGTAGATCCAACTCGTACCTCAGCAGCAGCCAGAAGCGTCTGTGAGATCTCAATGAATGCCGTCATCAGGATTGGTAGCCTCTGGGGACAACACAGAGCATGGGCCGTTATCGGGTCCAGCAGAGTATCGATATCCGTTGGCGTAGCTGATGGAAGTGTTAGACAGGTGTCCAACACTCATTCTTCACCGCATAGCAGGCATCGTAGAACAGGTAAGATGCAATCTTGCCAGATTAGTCTGAACGACAGGAACCACGTGGTATTAAGTTCCCGTAGACGATTCATGCCCAAAAGCTGTACTATTCGCTCACGGCACTTTCGTTCAAGGAGAGCTTTCTCCACTTCGCTCGGAGTGATGTCTGCGAATAGGCTGGCCATAGCGTAATAGCAGGAAGAGAAATAGAATTCCGGCAACAAGTGCTAGAATTAATGGTATGCCACCAAACACCGAATGTGCAAAGTTTGGAATTATTCCGAGTATTGCCTGGAAAGGTGTTAACAGACTGGAATAGATGCTCTTAAATACATGTACAATTCCGCTTGTATCAGACATGTTAAAGATACGTCCTATCATTTCCACGAAATGTATAGGGCAGTTTGTACGTATTAAAGTCTGTATCTCAGCCGAAGTCCTTGCGACTTGTAGATCATAGGTTTCTTTGGCCGAGGTCAAAGGCACTGTTTGTTGTAAAAGCATGGCTTTCATTCTGCGTAAAGTATCAAATCTTATAAAAGAGACGTTCAGCGAAGGCCACAAAGGCGACTCCCTGACTGTGTCTATTGGGGCAAACAATACTTGCATACAGCAAGTGACCCTGGAGTTGACCGTTACTAGATATGGGATGCCTGGCAACATGCCGCAGCAACTCTGATCATTCAACATGAGGTAACTCCCATTAGAAAGTTGTCCAAACGTTGGATTAATCACAGTAGCTGGTGTACCCTGCTGGTGGCAAGACAAATTTGCCACAGAACCATTACAAGCCCCGTGTAAAGAAATGTCCTGACATATTAGTGAACCGCTCAGTGCATTTTTACAGTGTGTACCGCTCTGAAACACTTCAAGATCCCCACTCCAACATCTATATGTGTATGGTAAATTCCAAGATGTCTTAATGTATTCCTTACCCAACCTTTCATATTTGCCTGCTTGCATTTGTTTGAGGCAATACTGAAACTGAAAAGTAGTCACAGGTAGTGTGATTTTGCCATGAATAAGCCATTCTGTAGCTGGTTTTTCTGCCACTGTGAATGGTAACTTTTCCAGTTTTTCAATGCCCAGCACTGTATACCTTGCTCCTCTTTGTGCCAGTTCGATCTGTTTATCAGTTAGATTGTATTCTGCAAACAGAATTGACGTGTTGATAAAACGCCAAGGCACATAGCCCGCACGCAAAGATTGCAGCGTCCAGCTTAATAACACAATAGAACGTAATTGAGATTGGCCTTGTTGTAACATCACCAAATCTTGTTCCAGTATGTCGATAGCAGAGGATACAATGCCGTCCAGTGAATATATTCTGGAGGACAAAGTTGTTAACCCATTGTCGACCACAGAGAGAGTTTTCTCTAAATGAATACGATCAAGTTCACGTATTCGTTCTGCGGCCTCCATCTGTGACACTTTCCATGCTTCATTATAGGCAGCATAAATGCCGGCATATATGAAACATTTTTGACGCGGTTTTCTTGGTCCAAGCAAGAATTTCCTATGGTCTGCGACTTCTTTAAGTAAGGATAAGTGTTGTTTCACATCCTGTAGTGTAGATTTCTGCAGCCAATTGAGGCATAATTTACCTACACTGTATGTTGTTACTACCCCCGGATGCTGTCTTTGGACGTATCTTGGGTCTGGCCTATGAATAGTAAAGCCCTGAGTTTTATTCAGGAATCTTTCCTGACAGTTGTTCGTGTTTGTGGGCCAGATCAACCATTTTCTCCAATCAGGATTAGATCTGTTGAGTTGTAGTATTTTGTCAACTGTAACCGCTGCCTGTGTATTGTTATCACTTGCAGATGTTGGTACAGAAGGTGTTTTCATCTCTTTGATCTTGGCTAGTCCAAGACAAGATGTTTGTTGGACAGTTTCATTCAAAAACATTATTTGTTCAGGGATGATACAGGCTCTAAATAAAGCTTCTTTCCCCTGCACTTGCCAATCTTTAGTACCCCAGACAGTTTTTGTGTCTATTGTGTCTTTCCAAAGTCGAAACCTTGTCTAGACAGTTGGGCAATAAATGCTGCAGAATAAATCTGTTTTGTATTTGTTAACATAATTTTCAGTCCTGTTTTGTTTACATTTTTATAGTAAAACGTTTCTGGATCAGATGTATTGTAACCTGAAAAATATGGAAACTTATTAACAAATGTTTTTGAACTACCTTTTTGTGGTGTAGGACAATGCTCCCATTGGTTAAACATAAACACATTTCTAGGGTATGCAGATTTAAACAAATAATGATGACCATAGTGGTTATAGCAATACAGCTGTTCATAGTCTGATGAACCCTCTAAATATTCACTTTTAAAAAATGCAGCAGATTTTTCTAGGTCAAACATTATGTCGTTAACAGTCTCAAAGTCCCAATCATCAGAATAGGTACTGGACGAAATGAGATCACTTAGTGAAATTTTAAACAAATGTGGAATGTTCAATTGTTCCGTCGGGCCAAAAATATCAAAATCTGTTTTGTCCCACACTATACCATCCTGTATAGGAACGGCTGTGGTGTTCACTGTTGACAAGTCTCTTGCTTCACGATGGGAAGATTTATGAGGTTTCAAAAGTAAGTTCACATCTTTTCTTTCAGTGTTCACATGGATGTATCTGCCATTTATAAGCATGCTCATAGTCATAACCAAAGCTAGCCAAAGCAGGAAAACAAATATTCCAGAAATAATCCAGAGTTCAATCCATGGTGAAACCAGATAAGTTTTTTTCAGAAAGTGAAGAAAGTCTTGTACTTGCTGCTTGAATGTTAATGATGCTGGTGTCGTTTCAGGTTCACTCGGATCTTCTGAGAACGTATCAAAGTTAATGAAATAGCCAGAAGCAGTTCTGTCAATTGTTGAAATTGCATCAGGATTTGTCGAAATCGCTGGAACCAGTTGATCACTTGCTACATTGGTGTAGACAGGTGTATTTGGACAAACTGTTACTTGATTTTCAAGAGGGATGAGTTCCATTGCATTGTTGCTTAGTCCTTCATCTGTTACTGCTGAAGTCTCGATGGTTATCAGTCTTTCAGTCTGAACCTCTTGGATAGTAGCGAGAGGAGTGCGTCTGCTACTAGGTCGGAGTCCACGAGGCCTACTATTTAGTATTGGCCACATACTGTGGTTTGATCAGGTCGATGGACACAAATCTTTTCTCCTTTCTTCCAGCAAGGGGCGGCAGAAGTACTGTTCTTGTTCCTTGAACTGCTAGGACAGGTACTGGTTGTCTGTAAGAAGGTCCAAATTCCTTCTTGTCCGCAATCTTTTCTCTGACTAGATCCCCAACTTTTGGAATCCAGACAGGCCTTGCTGGGACCGCCGGTTTTTCCCCAGTGGTGGTTGGCTGCAGGAATACGTTGCTTTGTTTCGATCTTAGTTCATTGAGTTCCTGTAACACAGCCAAACGATCTTTGATATCAAACGGTTTATTTTCCACCACTGTGCCTATGTGATCGAAGTCTGGTACCCACATTCTTGTCCCAAATAGGACCTCATATGGAGTGACCCCCCCTAGAGAACTTCTTGGCAGGTTGTTCAATGAGCGTTGGACCTCATAAAGATGTTTGACCCACCCATCACCCGAACCTAATACCCTATCTGTTATAGACTGCTTTATGTCCCGGTTTTTCCTTTCCACAACCGAATTTCCCTCAGGATGGAATGGAGAGGAGTACCGCAATGCAACGCCCAGACTGGCCATGGCTTCTTTGTAAGCCCAAGAGCTAAACGCAGGGCCCTGGTCAGAATGTAGCGTGCCTATTGCGTTTGTGCCGATAAAGACTCGCAAATCTTTTATAACAGTTCGAGCGTCAGCCGAGCGCTGAGGCCATATCCATAGGAACCTAGAGCATGAATCCACTGCAACCATGATATATTTATAGTTACCGTCCCTTTGCAAGGGACCGCAGTGGTCCAGGTAAACACAAGCTAATGGTTTGTCTGAAATTAACAGGGGTGTCTGCGCAGGGCGTTTCACTGTGGAGACTTTCATCTGTTGGCATATATCACATTCTAAAACATAGTTCTTTGTTTGTTTTCTAATGCCAGGCCACCAATATCTTTGCTTGAGTAAAGATACTGTTGCAGAAACACCTGCATGGGCAGAAGCTATCCCTTCGTGTGCTGCTAGGATTAGTCCTAATCTACGTTCCTTGTTTGGGATTACCCTATCCCCCACTCCAGGGATTCGAGCAAAAGGAACGTTGTTCGCATCAATTACATAAGAGTACTTGAGTGGAAACTTTTTGGTAACGCTGCACCACTGCCTTTGCTTGTAGCATTGACAGCCAACATTATCTCACTGTCTATTTTTGTTTTTGAACGAGTGATCGCAGCTACGGAAGCCGTCTGAACAGCCCCCTTTGCGGCTTTGTCAGCCAATGAATTCCCTGCAACGTGAACGCCATCACGTTGATGACTCAGTGTGTGGATCACGTGAGCCTTTGGTAGTTCGTTTTTTAACTGAACTACTTGTTCCCAAAGCGTTTTATGCTTTATTATGCCACCTTCCGCATCTTTGAATCCATTTTTAAGCCAGTTTTGTATATATTCATTATACGACTGAACACAGTAAAAGGAATCGCACACTATTAGTGTGGGGAATTCTCGATCTGTACTTTCAAGTGCCAGTTTGAATGCTTGTATTTCAGCTCGCTGAGCTGTACAATCTCCTAGAGATTGAGTTTTTGTGACCATAGGTCTGAAGATACCATCTCGCATGCGACCTTTAACGATTGCACACGCTGCACTGTATGCTTGCTTACCCCCTGTTGCGGGTTGTGCGGATCCGTCTGTGTAAATTATGAATTCGTACTGATCGAGAGGCAGAATTTCAGTGGGCAGAGGACATTCTTGTTCATATTGCAGGAATGCTTGTGTTTTTAAATCAGGATCAAAAACATATTCAACATCTGTTGCAGCAAGATAATTAACCCACTGTATCCATCTTGGATGTAATGCTTTAGCATTTGGAACGCTTGTTTTTGTGACCGCTTCTAAAGCTGGTACTGGGGTTACGACAATAATGCGTTTCCCTTGGGCTAGGGCTCTTTCTTTTGCTACAGCGGTTTGAACTGCTGTCAGAATTTTTTCAGTTGAAGTGAAGCGCATTTCCGCTTGTGTGTACAAATGAGATTTGTATGCGATTGGTATTTTTTCACCCTCATTAAATGTTAAGTAGGTGAATCCGCATTGACCCGAAATTATTCGGATCACCAGGTTGCGTTGACTTACGCGTGTTTGTATGTGATTTGTTGCTAACATGTTAGCCTGTAGTGAACGCAAGATTTCTGTGTGTTCTTGTGTCCAATTCTTGATAGAAAAATCAGGTTTGATTAATGCGTAGAGAGGTTTAACCCTTTCTGCGTAATTTAGAATGTATGTTCTTCCAAAATTTAGGAAACCCAGGATGGATTGTAAGTTTTTTTGCGCTTTTGGAGGTTGGAGCAGCGCACATTTTTCTAAAAAGTTAGCTGCCAAGCTCTTGCCTTCACTTGAAAGCTCATATCCTAGATATAGGACATTGAGATGGGCAATTCGGGACTTTTTAAAGTTGAACTTGTAGCCCTCAGAGGCGAAGCCCAGTATAATGGTGCTCACCCTGTTCAAGTGTTTGTCCAGGTCATCGTCCGTTAGATATGTCATCGACATAGGACAATGCCTCATTGTCATAAATTTGTAGTAACTCTGTTACTCTCACTGAGAATAACCCCGGGCTGTTCTTGAACCCTTGTGGGAGTCGACAAAATTGACGCTGGGTCCCCATTATGGAGAATGCTGTTAAGTACCTGCTTTCAGGTGCTATGTTTTGACAAAAGAAACCATTTGAGATGTCCAATGTGGTTTTATATTTTTTACGCACAATGTTATTCATTAATGCTGTGCTATGTGCATTTTGCACTGCAAATGTTTTACAACAAGTGTTTAAGTGTCTGTAATCCAAAACTAGACGATAGGTGTTGTCTGGTTTGGAGACAGGAAACAAAGGATTGTTCATTGAGGAGGTGCATGTTTCAATCACCCCTTGGTATTCAAGTTGATCTAAGATCTCCCTGACCATTTTTTTAGCTTCTTGCTTTATTGGATACTGCCTTTGTGCAGTTGGTTCATGTTTCAGATGTATTTTATGGTGAGGTGAGTCCTCATCCCATCCTACATGATTTTTATATAATGCTGGGGCCTGGGCTACTGCCCATTTCCTGGCATAAGTATATTTTAGATGAATTGGAATATGGTTAGAGAAGGCAGGCATAATAATGTCCTCGCCATGTGGGCACTCCCGGACAAATTGTGGTGGCCAGTCTTTTTCTGCTAGAAGTATGTCATAGCCCCTTGAAAGTTTTACCCAAAAGAGTGCTTTCACCTGTCTAGGTATGTCTCCCTCCATTCGGAGTGTTATTTCATATAACCTTTGTGGAGTACTAACCCTGGTGTCTACAGTCTCAACTGTAATGTACTCATTCAAGTCCACTATCTCCAGAAGTTCCTTCAGGTTCTGGCGAGCTATTGTGACTTCTGCTGCACTGTCCAGCATTGTCTGAGCCCATTCTCCGTTCTTGAGTTGTGTTCTCAGTATTCTCGGCATGTCTGATCTTCAGACCTGCTATTTTCTTTTTGGAGAATTGAGGTTTTGTAGCGTGTTTATCTTCTTTGGATTTCACGCGTTCTTCTCTATTTTCTGATCGTCCTCTTCTTTCCGAAGTCCGTGACGAGATCTGAAAGGTACGAGAGGAACGTGTATCAGTATCTTGATACCTGTCAGGGTTTCTCAAATTATCCCTATTCCTGAGGTTATACCTCCTTTCAGAGGGCTCCTTTTGAGGAGACCTACCTCGGGATTGAGAACGTTTCTCATTTGAGTTTTGTTTAGTAGTTTCCCACTTCTTTTTAGAAGATGTAGGAGTTTGTTTAATAGAGTCCTTCTCAGGACTTTCAGATAGTTTTGGTTTCACTGGTCTTCCACCCAAACTATCTCTGCCTAATTCTGCATATGATTTTTCAATTATTCTGGGTAGCTCAGTTTGATGTTCTGTAACATCGAATTCCCTTAATCGTTGGTGGATCGCCACTGCTGCTGCCTCCCCTTTAATATTAGATAATATTATTGTTGAGACCTGGTCGAAATTTTTCAGTAATTTCATACCTAAATTTAGAGCAGGCTCTGCCCCGTATTCATTTTGAATTTGTTTCAGGACATCTGGTATTACCGCAATTGATGGAATACCGTGTGTTTTAGTATAGATGGCAGCAAAGACTGAGCCCCAAGTGGTACAGTCTTCCAGTTGTGGTGTGATCCCCATTGGTAAACTGATTGTTAGTATTCTGTGTTTCTCATACGGGCTAGTATTTGGAAATACTGCTTCGATTTGAGTAATTTTTTGAGCTATCCAGAATGGAATTTGCTCACGTTTTGTGGGCATTTTACCCATGACTGCGTTTAGAGTCTGTGGTGTCATTTTTAGTGTAGTCCCCGATTGAGGGGTCTGATTTGGAATGGTTAATGGTGGTTGGACTGTGAAAGTCCGCATGACATATTGGACCAATTGTCTGTAGATTTTTATTAACTCTGTGATTTGAGTAAGTAATTCCTCATCTGACATTATATCCAGTTCAGGATGAGGTGTTTAGCCGGCTAGAATCGGCCATGTTGCTCCTGGTCTACCTAGTGGACCGAGCCTGGTAATGTTTCTGTGATGTTTTAGGGCGCCTTTAAACCAGAGCTGATGCTCCTGGTATGTTAGTGGAATTTCAATATCCTCGAAAGGAATATATTCCTCTGGTGGATCATCTTCTTTGTAGAAGTGAAACAGTTTTGTAACTGGATTGGATTCAGGAAATATTACCCATGAATAGAATACCTCTGTCTGAAAGGATTCGTGTGCCTCTATCACGAAAACCGCTCTACCGCCTCTTGGTGGTAGGCCGTGTTTTATGAGTTTTAGAGTGATGGCTCTTCTTAAGTTTGGATTGATGTCTATGACACCCTCCTCGGTTCCATTTAAACCTGTAATGTTAAAAGCTGTTAAAGCTGGGTGACCCGCAACGTCACCGTTGTCGGAGTCAGGCATTTGTTTTTTGAAAAATGTAGAACAAGTTTCAAGGAAACAAAGATAAGGTGCACAATATTTTGGAACACTGTATCCTTCAACGTTGAGCAAACCAAACAGCTAATATATAGGGTGTTTCCCTATGTAGCCGTGGTGGATACTTAACCCTGCCCACTCCAGACGTCTTTTGGAGTATACGGGTAGGGGTCTCTGAGAGAAAAAGCACAGCTGAGTTACTCAGTATCTAACGTTAAATTACCGCCTTACCAAACCGTTGGGCGCCATGTAGTGTAGCTCCTATTTCCCTAATAGGCTCTGCGCATTGGAATAGTATACCCTATAGGCTTGACATAGGACTGAGGTCGGTATGTCCCTATCGAGTATATTAAACTTAATTTCTTGTGCCAGCTAGCTCAGAGGCCACTAGAAACTCCTTGACAAACAAGAAGGGAGTAGTTTCTGGCAGCCGCAAAACATGACCACTTTGTTTCCCTTTAGAATCAGAACGTGTCCCAGAGTCGTGGAAACAATAGATAACCGTTTCACTCAGCTCAATCGTGCATGCTTAGTTTTCCTCAAAGTTACATAGAAAGAATAGACTGGCGTTTCAATAAAAGATTTATTGAACAGTCTTGTTTCTCGTGTAAGTGATATGTGCTGTTACGATCACAAGACAGTATGCAAGATAAATAATGTACAGCGTAAGCAGTAGAAATAAATAATACTGCGCTAGCATGATCTTTAGTAGATATTCATTTACATAAATAACACATACTAAAAATGCGAGTACTCGTACGATGCGTTTCTAAGCTAGTTCTACCCCAATGTACCTAACCTAACCTAGGTGTAGGGAGAGGTATGAAGTAGGTGGAGTATTCCTTACTATGGTATGCTAAGAGTATGTTACGCCTAGTATGCCAAGTATGCCAAGAGTCCCTCTAGGTTCTAGTCAGCTCCATACCTTAAGAATGAGAGAGGTAGGAATCTCTTGCCAGACTCGAACTCCAACACCCCGCAAGGGAAGTCAGATCACTGGAAGCTGGACTCTCTGCGTGCAGGGATGACAGCGTCTTCTCAGTGCGTCAGGCCGGGAAATGGGCTCCTCTGAAGTCGAGGTCTCCTCTGATTTTTAAGGGCTAGGGAAGGTATATTTATACCTGAGAGGTACCTCAGAATGTTAGCATTGACGTGAATCAGACAGCGGAAGACGTCATGAATGAACCCTTAAGGTATAACGGTTCATGCATAATAGATGAGTCCTTGAAGAAATCAATAGTCCTGTGCTAGGGAAACTCCCGAAGCCTAAGGGTCTGTTCTTCAAGAACTCGTTGTGACGTTAGGGTGGACGGATGTCGGAGACCATGCCTGTATTTGGAGTGCACGGTTTAATGCCTAAATAAGGACTGGGATTTTATGCCTATATAAGGGCAGGGCGAATTGTGCCTACATAAGGACATGATACAGGAAAACCTATATACGGACACCCTAAGAGGAATACAAGAATACTATTGTTTCTGCCTGCTACATGTGGACATGTTGTTAAGCATTTGGCATTCAAAGTGCATGACACTTTCCGTTCTCCTGTGATACATGGTACACCTGTTACACTAAGCTGTGGATGGCAGTTTACACTGTCTATAAATGTTACATGTCAAGAGTTCAGGATTATGACATTACCTCTGTGTGCCAACACTGAGTGGATGAGGCCTATCCTAGTCATCATATAGGAATCACTGACATCTACTCTATTTCATCATGTGCAGAGTTGGTCATCTGCAGGGTGTGAGACATCTTATGTATTTCTTCCACACACTTGTATGTGTGTATTGATCCTTCTGTGTGTTCAAGACAAACATCCAGACAACCAGCTCACTGCCACACAGTGATGTGACCATGATCATGAGTGGCTTATCCTGTACCTACTACACTTTCATCATGTGTGGTTATCCCCAACAGACTGATATTGCAAGCTGTTACAAGGTGACGTGGCATGCAGCACCCCAGATAATGGTTTAATTTTGGGATGGTAAAAGGTTTTGACAAGACATGGGACAGCAGGCACATTATCTATGCAACCCAGCATATTTCCACATACACAGGACAGCCGTATACCCAGAATGAGAGTGCCCTCCCCTTGTGTTTACCCCTGCACTGTCAATGATGAAGACAGGCAAGCAGCAACACAGACAACTTTGAGCCAGTGTTGAAGGATGGCTGCAATGCTGCACAGCTGTCTTTTTTTACAGCAGCACAGGGGTATGCACAGGGATGACACATACTCCAGTGTATAGGGCCCTTCCATGCATTTGTGAAAGGATGCATGTTGACCCAAATCAATGTGTATGACTTTTTTAACTTTACCTGTGGCCCATGTTCCATGTATGTACATAGGTTGCGTTCATCCCCAAACCCAGAGGCATAAATACAAGGTGATATCACCACCAGAACATCACTTTTAGCGACGTTCCGGTGGCTAAATCCCCTTCTCCTTATTTGCAATGCAGCGTGAAGCCACTTAACATTGGTTAACGCCACTTTGTCAATGAGGCCCCTTTCCACGCTTCACTTAGCATTAAAGGGCCATGCAATGGGTGTTGCAGTGAGCGTTCCACCACAACAGCCAATTCATTTTTTTTTCAGTGCCCCATATTTAAAAGGCTGGGGCAGCACCAACAACTAAGGCCATGTAAAACCTAGAGCCTTATTTACAAGCCCCTTGCATCACCGGTATGTCACTTTTTCCCATATTAAAAGTATCGCACTGGCAGCGCAAGGGGCTTGTAAATAAGGGCCTAGGTTTTACCTAGGATAGCGAAATGTGAAAAAATTATAAATTTCGCCTTATATTTTGCTCTTTCTGTTCTGCTGCACATAGAGAAACAGCAAATCGCCTGTAAGGATTGTTGATGTCCCTTCTTGCACATCAACATTTGAGACTGCAGCGCAGACACCCTAGCAACATGGCACAAGGGTGGCTGCTCTCGCGCAAGGCATTTTTTTAAGCACCAGCACTAGGGGACATGCAGGGGTACAATGTATTTTTGTGCGTACAGCGCATTCCTGTATTTCTATACTGTCGGAGAACCACATTGCCAATTTTGGAGTAACACAGCGTTCTGCTAGATTATGGTATATATGCCCCGTGGTAGCTTGTAAATAAGCCCCAGAGTACCTAGGTGTCTACCGTTTGACCTGCACACAGTGTGATCCAGCGATCAGGGATCGATAATTTTTCACAAACACAGGCCCATTTTCACTACCCAACTTAATCCCTTCACGCTGGGGTTCAGTGTGATGCAAGTTTACTCCTATTTACTAAATATACTTCTGAACCTGCATTTCTCCTAACAAATATATATGTCGATGGACCTAAAGTTGAATAGTTGATGTTAATAATATGTACTTATTTATGCATCCATATTACTAAATAATAACAGACTCAGTGTGTAGTTTATGTTGTTTATCGTAAAATAATGTAAAAATAAATGCTCATCAAGTACAGTTACACAAAATGCACATCATGGATTATCACAGAGAGAAAACATTGGCAATGTATAATTTCAAACTCATGTCAAATAAACAATGCATTGAAGGAGTGAATAGGCGTAGAGAGAAAAGTTTCAGAGACAAAATACATTTGCAAATGAATATGCAAATTAAGGAGATAATCTATACTAACCCAAGTAAGAATCAGGGAAATCTACCCCACTGGCCAGTCAGGGCAGGAAGGCCACTCAAGTAGAATCAAGTGACAAAGTTTTAGTCAGGAATCAGGAAACAGGTAGGCCTCTATCTGGAAACAGCAAACCGATGGCAGCGACGATCTCCCGCTAGCTAAACACCAGCCAACCCTAAACCACACCCCCCGGGGACTTTCAATTATACCCTAAAACCTAAATGTCCAACCCACATTTGTTTCATTTACCAACCAAACTCTGCCTCTCATTGGCTAATAATGGGGGTGTTCTGACACACCACTCTCAACATGATCACTTTTATTCACTGGCTTATTGTTTTAGACTTTCAACATGACGATAGATCTTTCTCAGGAAACAACTTTGATTACAATCATATTACATATTCTTCATGTTGCAAGTCTCTATGCCTCTTTTGTTCGCCTCTGCCATCTCATGAGGAAGTTGTACGCTTCCACTTGTTTATCAGTATTCTCCTTCTTCCGCAACCTTGGCAGACAGTCAGCACATCGTGAAGGACATTTCTATGCTTTTGCGTTCTCTCCTCATTTCAAAGCCCATTTATTTCATATTCTTTTTCCTTCAGCAAGAATTTACCCAAAACTGGCATGCAGAAGTGTAGGCCCATGCTTGTGTTTCTACGAGAACAGAACGCAAACATTTATTATTTCATGAAATGTAATTTCATTTTACATCCATCCCAGCATTGCACTGTAGTGTGTATTGTGGCCTCATTATCGACTTTGCTAAGATAGCTTAGGTTTAGCTGCCATGATGCCGCTTTTGCACACGTTACTTCGTGAATGTGTTTTTCTAGACTCTGCTTATACCTATTTTCATGAGAACTGTCTACACTTTTGCCTTTCACGTTTACTGCTGTTCTCTGTGGTCTTCGTCTGCACACAATGTACAAGGTCGAAAAACAACTTCCCTTGTTATTCTGTTCTGGTCAGCCTCACGCACTTAGACATAACACGAGGCACAGCTGCACTGCTGAAATTCGAGTGCTTTTAATATTGCAAGAAACCTGTTAGAGGCACTTGGAGAAAAACCTTTCCAGGGAGAAGAGCTGTGCTTGATCGATGATGTAAACCTTGCATCTAGTTCTTGAGATATGGGGTCCCCCTGACAAAGCCCAGAAGTCTTCTATTTGTATAATAAACTAGTTAATAGCACAGGGAGGGTGGCAAGGCATTATAGTCCTTTATTCACTGTCTTTACAAAATGCTGTCCCCGTTTGTATTCTATGGAATTGTAACAATGCTTACCATTTTGTCTTTATGCATTATGCTGTATTCCAGTGCCTTTATGGACGCATTAGCTGTTGGTGGCTATGAGCACTGGAAAGCCACTATTGATTTGAAATCTATTTGGGGCACTAAATCCTGGCAGGTACGCGGGACCGAGGCCTTACATCGCGCTTGCCTCATCCCGACCCAAATATTGTTTTTAAATAATACTATATACCAAACAACTTGTTTTGGTTTAGCAACTTCCAAACAATTGAATGCACCTACCATTCCTGCACTTACATCATTGCCTAACTGAAGCTTGCATTTCAATTATTCAGTTCATGAGTTGCAGGCTTTGTTTCAAAATAATTCATTTAATGTCTCTGCATTGGATCCCTCAGAATGGTTGGTGTGGCCGATAGCTTCTAATGCCTGACAACTGCGCTTTCATAACTCTGCAACTGGCTACAAACAGGATCGCCCAGACCCACGTTTTTCTGACTCACGTTCGGTTACAACATATTCAGTTGGTAAATTATGCAAACAGTGGTTGCAGCACTCTACACTGGAGTCCGTTATCCCTGCTATCAGGTAACATTGATTTGGCCGACTTTGTTCTGGGACCTAGGGGTCCGAGACCTAAAAGATTCAATTATGCGACTTACAATGAAATCTGGAAGCTTTCACAAATTGAAGCTGCTTCCCGTTTACGGGAAATAGACCAAGCAAACCTAGAAAAAGTACTTGCTGTTGTTGACAATAGTATTAACACACTGTCTTCCCGCATTTACACTTTAGATAATATTGTTTCTTCTGTAGTTGATATTGTACAATATGAAGTGTCTGTGTTATATCATGGTCAGAATCAATTGCGTTCAGTGATGCAGTTTGCGTGGACCTTGCAAACTCTGAAAATGGGAAAGGTGCCATGGGATTACTTAAACGCTTCCTCATTGTTTTTGCCATTTAATTTAACTGAGAAACAACAGTTCATGTCCATGAAAGATGCAGCATACACTCTTCTACATATCGGAAAAATAGATCCTTTACCGTTCTCTGTGGCGGAAACTGACTCTGCAGTTTGGCTCGTCCACGGAGTTATCTCTATGCCTTTTTCTTTGTTTGAATTCAGTTCCTGCATGAGGCATTGCCCGATTGGCCATTTTGAGCCTTTGGGCAGTACCTTTCTGCATGAAGTATGGTCCTTGCCTTTCACATACAGATGCCTTAGGGATGACAAGGAGGTGTTCCTTACAGGGGAATCTTGCGATTCTACAGTAGGTCATTCCCTTGTTTGCAAAAACATTAAATTGCACGGGGCTTGCAACGTTTCCGCCCCGTATCTTGCATGTGTTTTAAAGGGTATTCCTGTTCTGGCTATAACTCCTACTTTCACTATGCTTGCTAACGGTAGCTATCTGCTTTTAAATAATCAAGATTGCTGTGGGTTGCAAGCTGGCATACCCTACATTGTAACAGTTTCGCAACGCGTAGTATGCTGCAAAAATGTGCTTTTTCCACCCCCACGTGGGAAGTTAGATAGTTCCATTTGGCCTTACATACCGACCTTGAAGGCGGATTTCAATAATTTGAGCAGAATAAAGGCGCTATTATTAAACCAGGAGGTTATGCTAACTTCCGCACGGGGGACCTTCGTCCTCCAGGTGGCCAGCACCCACAGTGAAATACAGGCCCTTTTGAACACTAACCTCCCCCTACATTTCGGAGAACTGATTCACCGTATATTTAATGCATCTACTACCAGCGGCCTTGTGCACTTTTTTAAAGTTGTGGGCTCTGGCCTTCTGATGTCCTTTCAGACAATATTTGGTGTAATACCGGCTTTTATTCATTCCATTTTTTCCAGCGTCTTTGGTGGCTTCCCATTGATCCTAGCCCTAGCTGCTGGAATATTGCTTTTGCCTTGTCTGCTGCACAATGGCTGCACCTCTTGTGGGCCTACACAGCCCAGGGTGACTGCGGATGCTCTGTGATCAGATGCATGATTGCTTCGGTACCCTGCCATTGGCAACACTCAGCGAGGCTTATGGATTATCTTTTCGCGTTGCGTACTTTACTTGCGTGCAACCTGTACTGTCCTGTTTGCGATGTCGATTCTCATGGTCCTTGGATGTTTGCCTCTCCAATACGTCTTGTTCGGACTCGGATTTCGACCAGTTGATGGGCCCCTTAATGGCCCATGAACGGGAATGTTCCGGTGATGGATTAATGGCACAATGGGATATCTGTGCTGCTGCTCAGAATCTCCTACAACAAAGTTATATTGAATATCACTCAAGTTGTCCCGCAATGCTGATCGCTGCGCCCTATTATGAGGAACTTGAATGCAGTTTTGATTTGTTGAACTGGATGGCATCTCTTTTTTCCAACGATGACAATGATGTCTTTTTGGAAGGTATTCTGCGCATACACTCTGATGGATTAGTTGTGTTGCCTCACAAATAACTGCATAATTGGATTTTGTTTCTTTCTTTGAGTAATTTTTTTTCTGGCCCTCGTTCAAATTTTTTTTTCCATTTTTTCCCAACAATTTTCCCGCCTATAGACATTTGATTCTGCTCCATCTATTTGAACTCTGTTTTCGTCCTATGTCTTGACCTATGGACTGACCAGGGGAGGGTGTAGTGTGGATTGTGGCCTCATTATCGACTTTGCTCAGTTAGGTTAGGTTTAGCTGCCATGATGCCGCTTTTGCACACGTTACTTTGTGAATGTGTTTTTCTAGACTCTGCTTATGCCTATTTTCATGAGAACTGTCTACACTTTTGCCTTTCGCGTTTTCTGCTGTTCTCTGTGGTCTTCGTCTGCACACGATGTACAAGGTCGAAAAACAACGTCCCTTGTTATTCTGTTCTGGTCAGCCTCACGCACTTAGACATAACACAAAGCACAGCTGCACTGCTGAAATTCGAGTGCTTTTAATATTGCAAGAAACCTGTTAGAGGCACTTGGAGAAAAACCTTTCCAGGGAGTAGAGCTGTGCTTGATCGATGATGTAAACCTTGCATCTGGTTCTTGAGGTATGGGGGTCCCCCTGACAAAGCCCAGAGGTCTTCTATTTTTATAATAAACTAGTTAATAGCATGGGGAGGCTGGCTAGGCATTATAGTCCTTTATCCACTGTCTTTACAAAATGCTGTCCCCGTTTGTATTCTATGGAATTGTAACAATGCTTACTATTTTGTCTTTATGCATTATGCTGCTAGTACTGGCACGTGTACTGTATCTTAGAGCACGTTAGTTGAAATAAACATTTTAAACTATACAGTGCCTCTTATTACGCACGTTGTGGACAAGTATGAGTGAGTAATGAAAGAGTGCTCTTGCTCCTGCTATTCCTGAAAGAGTCTGTGTTCTGGGATGTCTAATCATTGGTAGCTCCGCTGTAGTACGGAGAACGAATGAGACACTATAGCTAGTCGGATTGGGATTTTGGGCACTAAGGTGGATGGTTGGTACACCACCATACACCGAGGTCCTGTTTTCCTGCGCATAATTCTGTATATGTGCAGAATCCCCGCAACAGCACTAACCCATGCACAACTCATTATTCCTAACGAAATATTATTAACGTGCACAAAAGCAGCATTTTTTTTTATCAAAGCAGTTTTGCGGCCTAGTTCCATACATTAATACACACATTAGTTTTACACATGCGCAAAAGCATTTCCTTATGTTTTAGCATTTATTAATAAAAATCTTCACCGCACACTGTTAATATTTGTTACTGAGGGTTCAATCCGAGCAGGTTTTATTTTCTCAAAATCCTGCTACATCAGTCCCCCCTTTGATGGCGTTTTTGAGCCATCATCAAAATAGCCATCACAAACAAGTTGCCACTTATTTAAAATTCTGTACTTCTTTCTCGTTTTATCATTCTTCCATCTAAGTCTTTCATAATCTCATAGTAATTTCCTCTCATATCCTCTAATTCTATTTCTTCGCTCTTTCTCTTTCTAGCTCTACATTTAAGATATGATGTCTGTTTCTTTCTACACTTGCATTTGCAACGTTTGTAAATCATAGTTATCATTAATATCACTACAACTACTGAAATAATCGGTATTAATATTTTCCCTAATAGACTACTCCCAAAAGTAGAAACCTAATTTCCCACTGAGGAAAAACTCTTACCAAGTTTCTCCCATACACCATCAACTTTCAATTCAGTCAAATCTTCATGAAGTTCTGTAATATTTTTAATATACCCTTCAAGATTCTTACTTTTATCAGGAATATAAGTACAACATTGTTGTATTTTCACCATGCTACAGACTCCACCCTCTTTTGCCAATAATATATCAAGGGCAAGTCGATTTTGCAAAACCATTGATCTAATTGCAACCATTTCAGTATCAATCATCAAGAACCCACCAGCAGTATCTGTTGAGAAACGATCAACCACTGTGGACAATTTTCAAATTTTATGCGAATTCAGAATAACTCCAACTGAAGGTATCAGTGCTGCAAAAATATCCCCAATTATTCCAGAATAACTTTCTCCTCTCTTATTACGTGTTAGTCCTTGTTTTATTTCATTAACTCTATTATTCTTATCTACATGATAAACCTTCGGGAATACTACGCCTAAATAACAACATCCATACCAACCTGTAGATAATCTATAATAAGCATTCTTACCACACACATAATTAATTCCCGGGAAAACAGGATCAGTCCCTCCTTTCAGTCCCCAATTTCCTTTTCTCAAGAAAGTATGCTCACATTCACTAGAACCAATGAAGTAACTATTAAGTTAAGTCTTTTCTCTAAACACACAAAGCTTTCCTCTATGTTGGAAATCTAGAGTCATGGCAGCGTAAGTCTCACCCTTTTTGTAATCACCCTCTCTGAAAGCCCATGGAGGTACAAGAAACTTTTGATCAGCAGCTTTTTTTGTTAAATCTCGTCTTCTATCTTCTACCAAGTTCATAAACTCAATTTCTTCATTCCGTAGTTTACAGGTTAAGTTATTTATATGTGCATCTATTGTATCTATCGGTTTGTTACTAATGAAAAAATCTCCCATGTAAGCTGCATAAACAGGACCATAAACAATTTTTAAATCTCTCCTAATAGGAATTTCTGAAAATATTAAGTCAAAATTAGAATAATAATACTCTAGTCCTTCCCTCTCGTAAAACAGACTGGTTAAGACACTACAAGACACACCATATGTTAAAGGTAGATGATGGAAGTCACCCCTCTGAGACAGACGACGGTAATTGCATGCACACATAACAATCTCTCCCATTCATTGTGTTAACATATTCATACAAAAACAACAATTGATTGACAGAATGCAGAACAATGTCGTACATTCACCCCAGTACAGAGATCTAGGCCTAAATCCATCGTTTTTTTGCTCGCCATGCCATTCCAGTTTGGACCCAGCCATATGCAAATCAGTCTTGACCCTGTGCCCAATGGGAACAGTCCAGCCCGAACTGCCAGGCCAGGTCCTCCCTGGACTGAAACAAGCATCCTAGGACCGGTTTTGGGCTTTCAGCCCTCATCAGCCAGGATAGCTTGACTCCAGTGGCATGGAGAGCACGGGACCCACGTCTGGGCATACCCGTCCCACTCGGGGTGACAAATGCAAAAACAACAATTGATGGACAGAATGCAGAACAATGTCGTACATTCACCCCAGTACAGAGATCTGGGCCTAAATTCATCGTTTTATTGCTCGCCACGCCATTCCAGTTTGGACCCAGCCATATGCAAATCAGTCTTGACCCTGCGCCCTATGGGAACAGTCCAGCCCGAACTGCCAGGCCAGGTCCTCCCTGGACTGGAAACAAGCATCCTAGGACCGGTTTCGGGCTTTCAGCCCTCATCAGCCAGGATAGCTTGACTCCAGTGGCATGGAGAGCACGGGACCCACGTCTGGGCATACCCGTCCCACTCGGGGTGACAAATGCAAAAACAACAATTGATGGACAGAATGCAGAACAATGTTGTACATTCACCCCAGTACAGAGATCTGGGCCTAAATCCATCGTTTTTTTGCTCGTCATGCCATTCCAGTTTGGACCCAGCCATATGCAAATCAGTCTTGACCCTGCGCCCAATGGGAACAGTCCAGCCCGAACTGCCAGGCCAGGTCCTCCCTGGACTGGAAACAAGCATCCTAGGACCGGTTTCGGGCTTTCAGCCCTCATCAGCCAGGATAGCTTGACTCCAGTGGCATGGAGAGCACGGGACCCACGTCTGGGCATACCTGTCCCACTCGGGGTGACAAATGCAAAAACAACAATTGATGGACAGAATGCAGAACAATGTTGTACATTCACCCCAGTACAGAGATCTGGGCCTAAATCCATCGTTTTTTTGCTCGCCATGCCAGAAACCGGTCCCAGGATGCTTGTTTCCGGTCCAGGGAAGACATGGCTTGGCAGTTCGGGCTGGACTGTTCCCATGAGGCACAGGGTCAGACTGATTTGCATATGGCCATGTCTGAACTGGGGTGGCGGAGTGAGCTAAAGAATGATGATGGATTAAACCCAGATCAGTTGACTGGGGGTGAGTGCTTGCAATGTTCAACATTCCGTCCATCATCCCCTTTGGTTTTGTTAACATATTCATACAACAATTTAGTAAAAACATTTTAACAAAAAATCATTAATTGATTTATCATGATGATAAACACTATCATCTTTTATCTTTTCTATGTTGTTAGTATTTAAATCTTCTTTAATATTAGAATCAACTCTCTCACTTCCCACATCATTAGTATTATTTGTGTGATTAGTCACCATTAGAACAGGGACACTAACAATGAGTGTTAACCATACCAATGTTAGTAGTAAGACACTACATAATCAAGCATTAATACATCTACGTTTAAAACTATGATTTTGATATCCAGTCTCTGTTACCTTTGCCATTTTAGACACTATATAAAAAAAAAAAAATCTAAGAAAAAACCTAAAAATCTAAAATCTTTTAATTTAAAAAAAAACTTATCCAAAAACCATGTAAAGTAGTTTATCCTTACACTTTAGGCCTCTCTTCTTTCTTTTTTTATATATTCTTCTTCAAATGTTTTGGAATTTTTAGAATATTCTTCATTGAAATTGTGTTGCACTTTAGTTTTTCACAGTTCTTTTTAAGGTGGTTTCAGTTTGCTTTGATCACTTTGATCAGTACCAGCTTCTTCTTTCTGATTTGTGTTCTCAATTTCTTCTACCATCACATATGTCCATTCTGGAGCTGTGTATTTCTTACTCGGAATTCTTATTCTTTTTGTTTTTTGTACCAATTCTTCTTCCGAATCACTTTGTCCAGTTTGACTTGATATTTTATTTATTTGATCCGGCTTTTTTCTTTCCTATAATGTATTTCAATCTTTTCACTCCTTTTGGCCACACATCACCTTTTCTTGCTTTCTTAACTTGAACTGCTTCTTCACCTTCGTTATCAAGTTTGCAAGTTCTTTTATTCAGTTCTTTTCTTTGTTGTACTTGCTCTTGCTTTTCATCAGTCACTTTCTCCTTTTCTTTCTCAACAGCTGTCTCTTGAGACCCAGTAGCTGGTTCCCACTTTATTCGAATTGTACATAGTTCTTCCTCTTGCTCATCTTTTTCAGAATCTGTAACACTAGATTCTATAGCTTCATGCTCTTCAGCTTCTGGTTCTTTTCTCTGCATTACCAGTTGCTGCTCTTCTTCTTGTCTTTCAAGTGGACTTGGGACTCTTCTTGTATGACTTGCATGTATCCAGTTTGGCAAGCCACCACACTTCACTGCTGTCGTTGTCACCAAAATGATCTGATATGGTCCATTCCACCTGGGCTCTAAACACGACTTCCTCACATGTTATTTGACAAGAACCCACTCTCCTGGACTCAAATCATGTGCTTGATCCGGCTGTGTTGCGGTTGTAATTTCTCCAACCTGATGGGACACAGAACACACCAGATAAGCCAATCCTTTGCAATAATCAAGCACTAGATCATCAGTAGTATTCATCAGTTTGTTTGCTGGTACAATTGCTTGTCTCATGGCTCTCCCCATCAAAATCTCGTAAGGTCTCAATCCAGTCTTTTTATCAGGAATGCTTCTAAGACTCACTACCAGGGGTAAAGCATCTGGCAATTTCAGTGTTGTAGACGCACACACTTTTGATAGTCTGGATTTAATAGAGCCGTTAATTTGTTCGACCACTCCAGATGCTTCTGGTTGATAGGCACAATGTAGCTTTTGCTCAATTTGTAATGCTGCACAAATCATCCGAATTATCTCATTGTTGAAGTGTGTTCCCCTGTCTGTTTCTAAGGAGACTGGAAATCCAAATCTTGGGATTATTTCTCTCAAAAGTAGTTTAGCAACGGTTAAGCTGCCATTCCTTCTTGTTGGATAAGCCTCTACCCAGCGAGAAAACAAACAAACAACAACCAACACATATTTTAGTCCATTACAAGGGGGAAGTTCTATAAAGTCAAGCTGTAGTCGGGTAAATGGTCCTGCTGCTTTCCCAATTCGACCCCAACTAACAACTGTCTTCCTACCTGGATTTTGCTGCTAGCACACTATACACCTCTGGCATAGACTCTCTGCAATGAACCATGACTGCTTGAAGACCCTAATCAAAACTATCTGGCATTACTGGTCTTCCATCAACATACATCCACATTTCATTTTCTGCTCTCTTTTTACAACCTGATTTTATCCAAATTTGTTTTTCTTCCTCATTTGCTTCTTCCTGAAGCTGTCTAATTTCTTCCCATGTTTCCAAAGAAGAAAACATTAAGTGGCAATGTGTATGTTTTTTCTCCATCCCTCTGTTAATTGAAATTGAATTTTGTGCACAGAAACGCGCCACTTGGTCTGCGTATCTGTTTCCTTTTGTCACATAGTCAGTGTGGTGTGGTGCAGCGGCCAGGGCAGCTGACTTCGGAGCACAGGGTTCACGGTTCGATCCCCGGCGGCAGCTCAGCTCAGCACCGTGTGACTCTGGGCAATAGCTCACTTAATTTCCACTACGGCCCCCAGCGCCTTGAGACCCATAAGGGTGAGTAGCTGCGCTATATAAAAACGGACTTACATTTTTTTTTACATATATCTCCTGACTTATGTGCTGAACATTTTACCACGCCAATCTTTTTGGGCATTTGTAATGCATTCAATAGATCCTTCACATTTTTACTGTTCCGGATCGGTGATCCTGAAGATGTCAGAAATCCTCTTTGCATCCACAACTGACCAAAATCATGCACCACCCCAAAAATATATTGACTATCAGTGAATATGGTTACTCTCCGATTTTTGCCAATTATACATGCTCTAGTCAGAGCTATCAGTTCAGAAATTTGAGCAGAATTATCCCCTTTAGACAGGATGCTTCAAGAACCACAGACACTACATACTGCATAAGCAGCACTTAATGCACCTATTTCATCTCTCAAACAAGACCCAATCACAAACATCACACTCTCTGACTCTTCTAGTGGAGTATCTTTAACCCCTTCCATGCTCATGACGAGCTCAGCTCGTCATGCTGCGCAGTGCTCGTGTGCGCATGACGAGCTGAGCTCGTCATGAACCCGTCCGCTTAATGAAACACCTCGCACAGGGCGAAAATCGGCCGCGCATGGAAGGGGTTAATGTCAGGTCTTGGTTTCGTGCACAATTCTGTCACATCCAAACAATCATGATCTGCTTCATCTTTCACTTCTCCACAACTTAAACTTGGCAACAGGGTTGCTGGGTTCAATATTGTACATCATGTCACTGTCACATTTTCACCACCCAAAATCACTCTTTCATACCTAGTCAGCCGACTATAGGTCATATGCTGAGTCCGAGTCCTTGTTAATAAGATCTCAACAGAATGTGGCACATATACTTTCACTGGATGTCCCATAACAATTGTTTCGCTTTGCTCAAGACTCACACAAGTAGGAGCCACTGCTTTTAAACAACCTGGTAATGCGGCAGCCACTAAATCCAAAGTAGCAGAAAAATATGCTCTTGGGCCACATCGCTGGTGCCACTTTGGCAGGGCAGTTGTTGATGCCTCTGCCTCATGACACCAGTGATGTCAGCCAGGGACTTCTGGAGGCCACAGAGCGGAGAGTAGGTGCCTCTGATGGTAACAGAGTTGTCCCTATTGGGACTGAGGCCCCCACGGACCCTCTCTACTGTGGCTACCAGGGTATCCAACCCCGCTCACACCTGATCTGCCAACTCCTGCTGGACTCCTACCGCAGTCTCTTGGAAGGTGATCTGTGGGTCCTCAGAGTCCAGGATTGTTGCTGTGGTGATAGGTGCTGCCTGTTGGTTGTTTGTGGGGTATGTGAAGATGCCACAACGCTGCTGATCATCCCTACGTCCGGATATGGTGTTCCTATAAAGTCCAGGAGCTCTTGGAGGGTGTTGTGGTCTATGGTTGGTAGGTTTTCATCATCATCACCAACATTGGTGATGTCTGAGATGGGTGCTGACCAGGAGTTAAGGTTTCATCCTCTGCAATGGAAAGGACAAATACTATTGTTGCTGCCTGCTACATGTGGACATGTTGTTAAGCATTTGGCATTCAAAGTGCATGACACTTTCCGTTCTCCTGTGATACATGGTAGACCTGTTACACTAAGCTGTGGATGGCAGTTTACACTGTCTATAAAGGTTACAAGTCAAGGGTTCAGGATTATGACATTACCTCTCTGTGCCAACACTGAGTGGTAGAGGCCTATCCTAGTCATCATATAGGAATCACTGACATCTATTCTATTTCATCATGTGCAGAGTTGGTCATCTGCAGGGTGTGAGACATCTTATGTATTTCTTCCACACACTTGTATGTGTGTATTGATCCTTCTGTGTGTTCAAGACAAACGTCCAGACAACCAGCTCACTGCCACACAGTGATGTGATCATGATCATGAGTGGCTTATCCTGTACCTACTACACTTTCATCAAGTGTGGTTATCCCCAACAGACTGATATTGCAAGCTGTTACAAGGTGACGTGGCATGCAGCACCCCAGATAATGGTTTAATTTTGGGATGGTAAAAGGTTTTGACAAGACATGGGACAGCAGGCACATTATCTATGCAACGCAGCATATTTCCACATACACAGGACAGCCGTATACCCAGAATGAGAGTGCCCTCCCCTTGTGTTTACCCCTGCACTGTCAATGATGAAGACAGGCAAGCAGCAACACAGACAATTTTGAGCCAGGGTTCAAGGATGGCTGCAATGCTGCACAGCTGTCTTTTTTACAGCAGCACAGGGGTATGCACAGGGATGACACATTCTCCAGTGTATAGGGCCCTTCCATGTATTTGTGAAAGGATGCATGTTGAACCAAATCAATCTGTATGACTTTTAACTTTACCTGTGGCCCATGTTCCATGTATGTACATAAGTTGCGTTCATCCCCAAACCCAGAGGCATAAATACAAGGTGATATCACCACCAGAACATCACTTTTAGTGACGTTCCGGTGGCTAAATCCCCTTCTCCTTATTTGCAATGCAGTGTGAAGCCACTTAACATTGGTTAACGCCACCTTGTCAATGAGGCCCCTTTCCACGCTTCACTTAGCATTAAAGGGCCATGCAATGGGTGTTGCAGTGAGCGTTCCACCACAACAGCCAATGCTTTTTTTTTCAGTGCCCCATATTAAAAAGGCTGGGGCAGCACCAACAACTAAGGCCATGTAAAACCTAGAGCCTTATTTACAAGCCCCTTGCACCACCGGTATGTCACTTTTTCCCATATTAAAAGTAACGCACCGGCAGCGCAAGGGGCTTGTAAATATGGGCCTAGGTTTTACCTAGGATAGCGAAATGTGAAAAATTATAAATTTCTCCTTATATTTTGCTCTTTCTATGTGTGCTGCATTCTGCTGCATATACAGAAACAGCAAATCGCCTGTAAGGATTGTTGATGTCCCTTCTTGCACATCAACATTTAGACTGCAGCGCAGACACCCTAGCAACATGGCACAAGGGTGGCTGCGCTGGCACAAGGCATTTTTTTAAGCACCAGCACTAGGGGACATGCAGGGGTACAATGTATTTTTGTGCGTACAGCGCATTCCTGTATTTCTATACTGTTGGAGAACCACATTGCCAATTTTGGAGTAACACAGCGTTCTGCTAGATTATGGTATATATGCCCTGTAGTAGCTTGTAAATAAGCCCCAGAGTACCTAGGTGTCTACCGTTCGACCTGCACACAGTGTGATCCAGCGATCAGGGATCGATAATTTTTCACAAACACAGGCCCATTTTCACTACCCAACAAAGGGGTATATTCACAAGAACGTGTGATAACTACCGCATGATGTGGCGTAACGCAACTTTCAATAACGCAGCCTATCACGGGAAAATAACCCCGTGACAACGTGGAATTCACAACAAGGCGGTAGCATGTGATAGACACCAGATAACACATCAAATGCCAGCGTGGAAATCAACACCACGCCCAAAAAATGCGAAACGCGAGAAATCATGCGATGAGGCCAATCGCGGTACAAAAAGCTGCGAAAAGCAGCCTCAGGCTTGCAACTCCCATGCGTCTGGGGGCAATTGCACCATAAAAATCACAGGCACAACAGACCAGAAACAAGCCAAAGCACATAGCAACATCCATGCACCCTGGCCCAGCGCAGAGGGCAACATGAACCCCACAACCCCCACAGACCACCAGCAAGGAAAAACTGGCTCAGGGAAGGCCAAGGAGAAAAAGGAGAGGAAGACGGGGTGCAGACCGCAGGAAAACAAGACCAAGGCCACGGAGGCGACAGAACACTACCAGCAAATGACCCACAAGCAGACCGCCTGGAATGCAGTCGCAGAGCCCAGGAGGCCAAGAGGCTCCGCCAGGATGTGACAACCTAAACCAGGCACAAACCCGCTGCCAACAGAAAGGCAGCAATGGTGACAGGAGGTGGCAGTCCAGCACACAGGAGGAGCAGGAGGAAACCCAGGCCACAGTCATCAGTGTGGAGAGGGTGCAAGGAGTAGGGAGTACGGACACAGCTCGACAGGACCCGACACAACAACAACAACAGGGTGAGGATCCAACAGGGACTGGGGGGACGGGGGGTGATGGGCACAATGCCACACATGCACAATGAGGTGAAGTACACTGCACATCCACAATTACCCAGGGACATGTCCCCCATCCCCGTAGCACACTGCAGCACACACACATAGCAATCACAGCACATACCATGACAATGTGGCACAAAGTGCAACACCCACACTGCAGAACAGGGGACACAACTGGGTCCACCCAGGCGCAGAAACAGAACAATCACATTGGACAGAGCAGGGAACTGTGAGATGCACATCTACCCCTACAACCCCACATCAGCCATGTAGGCCAAATGTACACTGTCCCAACTCAAATAGCCACCACCGCCCAAACAGTCACAATGTACATTGTCACACAGTCTGCATGTCGACAAGAGCAAGGCGCCAACACAATGCCAACATGCACCTCCCCTTCACAATGCAGAGGGAAAAACAACACCTCCAGCAGGTCTGAACAGACAACCCATCAGTGATGCCCGAGATGAACACCACACCCCCAACACCGACGCCCTACAACAGCCCATGGACATCCCACACAACCCACCACCAGGACCAGGGCAGACAAGCTACTCAGAGGAGAACCCAGACTCTGCAACAGACCACACAGCATGAAGCACCCGCAATAATGGCTGCCTCACAACACGTCACCCACCCACACATGGCATCTGTTGGAAACAGGGTAGTGTGGTGCAGAGCGGGCAGGCCAAACTCCGGAGGAATTGTGTAAAGCATCCGCGCAGCACACACAGGCGACCCACCAGGCACACTACAAACGGAGACCACACCAGTTTAGGTGAAAAACAGCATATGTATTATGCAGAACTCAGCACAAATAATCACAGTGGTGTACACGGCGCCAACTGGCACCAGACAGTCATATACAAGGGGACTATTTACAGGGCAGTAACGAGCATAAACAACAGCCTATTCAGGCACATTCAGTTAATCAGAAAGCAGATGCAGGTAGGTACATTCAATCCTGTAGTGACCTTTAAAGCAAGTAGGCCTTCAACCCTGTGGATAATGCAGAGGAGGTTAACACTGAGGCTCAATACATTTAGGCCGCTTCAATTCAGTATAGACCTGGCTACAGGAAAGCAATGAGCAGGGGAGACATTTCCTCATTAGATTAGCCTAAACCCCCTGAACAGTGGCCTAATCATCCGTGTGAGGGCCTCATTAGGGGCCTAAACAACACATCCTGCATAGCGTTGGACTTAAACCTGTGCATGAGGCAAGAACTGAAAAATCAGGAGCAGGGTGCTCATCATGCGTAACCATAGGCAGAAAACAGATTATGCCACCCAATCAGCAAGGTCCCCTGGTGCAGGTGAGTTCTAGACACCACGGCGTCGAGAGAGCCCCTCTCTGGGACTCTAGATCAAAAATTAGGTGGCCCACACAGTTCTGGCCAGTGGGGGTCCCCTCCTGGGACCCGAGGCTAGAAAAATGCCTCAACGTTGCAGCTGCCCACTGTTATACGGGGCAGCTGTAAAGTCAGCGCCACACAGGGGGGAGGCGGGCACCGACAATGTACCCCGACACCAACCCCCCCACCAAGTTAAGGGCGGGGTCCCCACTCCAGGGCTACTAGTTCAGTACTGCCCAAACCGCTGCAGCTGCCCGCTATCAAGTGGGGCAGCTGGGAAGTAAAATGGGTCCGGGTCCCGGGGGCGGGCACCGGCAATGTGCCCCGACACACCCCCCAACCACCAACAGCCTGGGCCCCACTCACCGGCTCCCGGGGCAGGCTCCTCTGGCCGCTGGACTCCTTCCCGCAGGGGACAGGCACCGGTATGTGCCTCGACAGTCCCCTGCTCTCCCCGGACCTCTTCTGACGGCTTCCTTGCTTCACCCGGGCCCCCCTCCTGGGACCCGGGGCTTCAACTCGGATCCCGCAAGGCTCCAGCAGGCTCCCTCCGCACCTCTTCGGCGCCAGCCCCTGTCTTCACCCGGGGCTGCTGATGCGGCGGCCCACAGGGGCACGGACCGGCGGGGTGGGCTCCCGCTCCGGTATCCTCCCTCTCTCCAGCCGCTCTTCACCCGGGCCTCCCCTCGTGGGGCCCGGGACTACAGCACGGAGCCCACAAGGCTCCTGATGGCACTCCTCCACTGGCGGAGACCCAGACCGGCGGGGTGGGCTCCCGCTCCGGTCTTCTCCGCAACTCGGGTCTCTCTTCACCCGGGCCTCCCCTCGTGGGGCCCGGGACTTCGTCACGGAGCCCGCAAGGCTCCCGACAGCTTCCTGTCTCTTCTCTGGCCCAGCCAGCGCGGGGTAGGCTCCCGCCTGGCTTCCTTCCCGCAGCTCCGCCCACCTCCAGGCAGTCCTCCGGGCACTCGCGTTGCGTCGGCGGCGCCTCTTCTCTCCAGGCTGCGGCGGTGATCTTGGGCAGATGGAGAGCGCGGGGTGGGCTCCCGCTGCGCTCCTTGCTCCTTGGTGCCACGAGGCGGCACCCACGCGGGGTAGGCACCCGCTTCTTCCGTAGGCAGCAGGGTGGGCTCCTGCTGTCTTTCCCAAGGCACAGCTTCTTCCGGCCAGACGCGGGGTGGGCTCCCGATGGCTTACAAAGCTCAGGGGGGATACCCCACTCCGGGATCTCCTCGGCACACATCTGTAGCGCCTTAGCAGCACGGCGCTTCTTCTCTCTAGCGCACAGTGGCTGCGGCAGTGACTTCTGGGCACAAGTTGAGTGCACTATGCAGCGCTCCACCGGACAGCAGTTTCCTTCAGGGCAGTACCTCGTGGGCAGCAGGAGACTCCGGCAGGATAGCGCAGGGAAGGCACAGTGCTTTAAGGTCACCGCGCTTCTTCAGGCATGCAGCGCTTTCAGAATTCTGGGCACAGCGCTAGGGTGCAGGCATCAGCCCCTCTTCATGCCGGCAGGCAACAGGCAGCGCTCCCCAGGCGCTAGGTTCAGGTCGGTAGGAGAGCAATCAGCAATACTGGGTCAGATCAACAGGCAGTGGGTACTCATCGGAACAGGACCGCAGCTCCTAGAAGCAGTCATCCCCCATAACGTGGTACTCCTCCTGTCATGGCCATCTATACTCCAGTAAGGAGCTCTCCCTGGCCCTGCGGACGGTGGAGGGGTGCAGATGGGCCCAGGGGCCAGCACACAGGCCCAATGTGGCGGTCTCCCCTGGCAGAGTGTCCCCTCTCCTTCAGTCCATGCTCTGCACTGAGCACATGGCAGCCCAGCCCCCCTATATGTATGCCCCTCACCCCACCTACCAGACAGGGCTGGCAGCTTCCAGAAGGTTCTCTGGGGAACCGGTTCTAACTGGTCTAGGGGGAGGAGAAGAGCACCCTTGGTGCGTCGTTTCCCTCCAAAAGCAGGGGACGCTGGGAAACGAACCACTAGACTGCCAACCCACCTCAGTCAGGCGTCACATGGGCAGGCAGGCATGGCGTCCATTTTAACAGTGACATTTTATCCAAGTGCACCTCTAAAATGGTGGAGCTAACAGTGTGTACAACATTGCACAGCATTTATTATTTTCTGTTCAGACACACCATGTTTTATTGTTACACAAGCGAAAAAATTCAGGGCAAAAGGGCCAAGTCCAACAGAAATGCCAGGTGGCAGAACGCCAAAAGGAGGTGGCGCAACAGGTGAGGGTGTTGCCGAAACCATGGAATTCAAACTAGAACAAATACGTGGGTGTCCAATACCCTTCAGGGACCACCTACACCCCACAAAGGAGACCCACACCCCACAGAGACACATGCACATATCATGTTGAACTGGCTACGGGCACGTGCGCCCGGCCCCTTTATTGGCAGTGCCACATGTACAGTGACACCTGTGCTGGATGTGTGTGGGGTGAGTATAAGCCAGCCCGCACGGAGTGCTTGGTGCTGGCAACAACCTGAACAGTGGACACCAGTGTAATGGAAACAGAAAACACCAGCATAACAGAGTCAAATGCAGAGCAACATGGAGGGATCTAGAGTAAGGACAGAGGACACCCAATATTCAGTCAGGAGGTTCCGTGAGTTGAAGTGCACTGAGGTAGGGGCACTAGAGAAGAGCACGCTCATGTGAAGAAATTGCTAGGATTGTGTCCCTTCGGGTTAGTCCTGATGCAGATGCAGTGGGGTGTGTTACACCTGCATCAACTTCCTCATCAATGTCCCAGGTCTCCCACACTGCCTGAGGTGACAGTTGCGTCCGCAGTCCACAGCGCAATACCCAGTATTAGATCCGGGTGTGTAGCTTGACTACCACCACCAGTCTGCATTCCTGCCTTGGGGCTGTTGCCACCTGCCCTCCCATTGTCTGTGCCTTCTCCCGTCCGCACACTTGACACATCCTCCTCATCATGGTCCCAGGCCTTCCCCACTGCATGAGGTGACATTGCTGCGCAACCTCACAACAGCACAAAACTCAATCATTAACGGACAATGGCTTGCACTGCACTTAGTCACTGGCACCTGGAGTGCTGAGCAGGGTATCAGGCCGATGATGGCATCCACGACAGGTCTGAGCAACTCCATAGGTCTGTCAGGACCACCGTTTCGACTCGGGCAGATGGCGGTTGGAGTTGGTCCTTGCGTTGGTGGTGTGTGCCTCCTGGGGTGATGCGATGTCCGGGCCGGTCAAGACTCGATGCTTTGCGTGGGCCCTGTGGCCCGCAGTTGAGGCCAGAGGATGCGGACAGCCCAGGGCCACAGACACATGGTGTTGATGACCCCAAGACCATCACTACAGAGGCCATTCAATGTCTCAGAAGAAGGTGTCCCAGACCTGACCAGCACAGAGTTAGTGGCCCCGGATGCACTGCGGCCGGCACAGGCACCCAGCCACAGGACGGTGACATGCAGTGCAGTCAGATGGGCCATGCGACCTGAGCGGGTCCCCATCAATGTCTGAGGTGTATGTCGCGGAGGGTTCCAGGGGACAGTGGAAGGTGTCCTCCAGGGCATGATGCGGAAGGTCTGATGTCATCTGGAAGCAGCAAATGGAGGAGTGGAAAGTGCAACCCTCGTTTGCACCAACAATTCGGGATCAGCTACATGAGGATGAAAACTAGCCCCTAGTCCACAGACTCAAATGCCACCAATGTACGACTAGTGAGTGTCCATGTATGTCGGGGAACAAACTTTAGTGGCACAGGTGCTGTGAGGGGATGCAGTCTGAGATGATGCCGGTACACAGATGTGAACTCCAACATTGCCAAATCAAGGCTTTGTGACCTACTGGACTGCAGTGTAGGCCGGAGGCAGCAGTCAGCAGTGGCCCACAGCCACGGGTCGTTGGCTCACGAGGCACAGAGCTGGTGACACAGTGGCAGTTGTCGGTAGTGTTCAATCACCTCCGTGACGCTGATCCTCTTCCCTCCGGACTGCAACGTGTCATCTTCTTACGCCCCTCGGTGCGTGCGAGGAAATGTATTCTGCCTTCTGTATTACCGATGTTCAGTTACAAATCAGTGTTCCCACTCGTGCGCAGCGTAGGCCGAGGGCAGTGGTCCGCGTAGGCCCACAGACACGTGTGGTTTTGATGCCATGCACAGACTTGTTGCCACCACAAGGGTTTATAGTGTATTGTTCTCTGCCTTAAATGATGTTCACGGCCATAGTGTAATCAAGACTCAGTTCCAAATGTGTGACCTACCTGACCGTAGTGTAGGCCTGAGGCAGCGGTCAGCACGGCCCATTCACATTGTGTCGCCCGCATAGGTTGGATGGCCCCACGGCCTGCGTAGGTCAGGTACAGTGGCACCACGTGTAGCAGGCTGGCGTTGAACAGGGTTAGTGGCACCACGTGTAGCAGGCTGGCATTGAACAGGGTTAGTGGCACCACGTGTCGCAAGATGCCCATATGGAACTATGCCTCACTGAAATGGGGGGGTCTGGTGCTGTGTCCGCTGGCCGGGATATGGGGTCACTGCCATTCATGACTCAAGACACAGTTCCACATGTGGGACCCACTGGTCCGAAGAGTAGTCTGGGGGCAGCAGTGGAGTACGTCAACGAAAAGGGAATAAAGCGGGCCTGTGTTGTGGAGGCCTGGTGGTCTGAGCTGACTGCCAAGTTCGCGGGACTCGGGCTTGGAGCTTGCGCCGGCACATGGTGGGCCCTCCTTGACACACGCCGGTGTCGAAGGTGATCAGTGTGGCCTGGCTGCACAGGGGCGGGCCTGACGTGTTCGTGGTCCAGCGTGCCGGGGACCGGCAGGTGCATTGCGTCGCAGGCAACTCGGCTCACGAGGACGACGTCGGCCTCGTGGCGGGGTGGGAGGCACCGCCCTGGCAGAGACGTTGGTCTTTCCGGAAGGGGACCATGCCCAGGCCTACGTGCTTTTTATTCACACCCCTACGCTGGCGTGGCGTACGCCGGGCCATCCCACTCCGCTGACGCATAAGGGGGGGCGTAACAGGCAACATTTCCGCGATGTCCCCCACTGGCTGTGGTGACATGGTGGCATCCACTGTCCACTACACTCCATACGCAAGCCGTGTATGTCGCCATGGATATGGATGTGTTCTGCATACTGCGAGGTGTCCAGCACATCTCCTGCACTGTTGGCATTGTGTACTTTCCCAATCATGGTTCTCCTGCATCCTTCACACATGCCTGGTTGCCACCTCTCCCCACATTCGGCTATTGTGTTGCTGAGGTGCCATGCCGTTGCTGGGTCATGTTCAGGGCTTGCCCATGTGGACACTGTAAGTTGTTCTGTCGTGTCTGGTGGGTGGGCATATTGTTGTGCCTGTTGTATGTGATTTTGTGAAGTGTGCATTGCCAGAGTTGTGAGTTGCATGGTTGTGGTGTTGAGGTGTGTGGGATGTTCATTTGTATATTGCCAAGGGGCTGTACATTTCCCTTGTTGCCATCCTGGGTACGCTGGTTGATGATGGACTGTCGGAGGATGAAGGTATCATGCACACTGGCTGTGTATTTGGATGCAACATTGTTGGGTGTTCCACGGTGTTCTGTTGTTGCCTGCACATTGGTGTGAGATGTGTGCTTCCTGTTGCGGTGATTCTGTGCTGTGTCACCAGGGGTCACAGGTAGTACATGTGTGCTGTGTGTTGCCCCCAACACTTGCGTGCATCCTGCTATGGCGTATGGTCCTTGCTTGGTCTCTAGCAGATCCTGCGCCTTGTGTTGTACGTATGGGGACTGGGGTACCAGGGTGATGGTGATGTCCAGGACAGGTGTGGGGGACTTGTATGTGGCTGGCTGTGAGACTCCTCCGACTCTGGCGGGTGTTGGATGGGGGGTCTCAGGGGCCAACAGGTGCAGCCATGCCATCAGCTTTGTGTGGGGTGGGATGTTGGTTGTCCACTGTGTTGTTGCTGTAGGCCTGTTAGGCGATGATGGTCAGGATGCGTAGGTTGGTTGTCCCTTTCAGCCTGTAGTGGAAGGTGACATTGTCAGATGTTGGGTCTGTGCGGCTGGTACATTTCCTGGGGTTCCGCTGTCTTTGTCTGTGCTGCGTCTGTGTTGATCGGGGGGTGTTCCGGGTGTGGGATGGGGTCCTGGGGTAGTGGGGGTGGGTGTTGTGGCCCTCTTGGGTGTCTGGGCGGCATGATGTGTGGCTCCATGGCATCTGTTGCCCTTTGGATGTGGCTCTGGGCTGTGCTCCCTTTTGTGGTGCTGGCTGCCGTCCGAGTTTACACCAGGTCAGAGCAGGTGTAGATTTCTTGGTGCTAACGCGCCTTATCGCCTGTTTTGTGTTTTTATCGCGGATATGGCTGGTCGTTGTGAATGTTGAGGTGTGCTGTTGGCTCTGCTTTTGTCACAGGAACGCCTATTCTGCATCTCATTAGCGATATTTGCGAGGGTCCTCTGTGGCGATGTTTTTTGTAGGTGCTATTGAGGGAAAACTGGTGCTTTGGGCTGTTTACACCGGCTTGTGAATGGGGGGGTACATTTATCACGACTTTGGCTGCGATAAAGTGCCGTTAATTCGGCGATAGCTCCTTGTGAATATGCCCCTTAATCCCTTCACGCTGGGGTTCAGTGTGATGCAAGTTTACTCCTATTTACAAAATATAATTCTGAACCTGCATTTTTCCTAACAAATATATGTGTCAATGGACCTAAAGTTGAATAGTTGAATAGTTGATGTCAATAATATGTACTTATTTATGCATCTATATTACTAAATAATAACAGACACAGTGTGTAGTTTATGTTGTTTATCGTAAAATAATGTAAGAAAAAATGCTCATCAAGTACAGTTACACGAAATGCATATCATGGATTATCACAGAGAGAAAACATTGGCAATGTATAATTTCAAACTCATGTCAAATAAACAATGCATTGAAGGAGTGAATAGGCGTAGAGAGAAAAGTTTCAGAGACAAAATACATTTGCAAATTAAGGAGATTATCTATACTAACCCTAGTAAGAATCAGGGAAATCTACCCCACAGGGCAGTCAGGGCAGGAAGGCCATTCAAGTAGAATCAAGTGACAAAGTTTTAGTCAGGAATCAGGAAACAGGTAGGCCTCTATCTGGAAACGTTTAAGTAACAATGGGAAACCCAATAAACCCTTGGAGGCTTGGGCGATATGGTATGATCAGGTAGATGTGCCTACAAGGGATTTGTTTAATATAAACTGTTTGAAATTAAATTATTATTCTGAGTTAAAGACAAGTTTTAAATATATTACCTGCAGAATAATTTCTTATAACAAGTTATAATATCAACAATTGATGCTTGAATTAAACAACAGGAAATGCTTTTTCATTCACTTTAAGATATGAAAGTATATCAAAGACACGGGTGTATATATTCATATAATAGAATTTATCTCATTTCAAAAAGTAACATAAAAGGGTACACAATCATAATATACACAATGCAGCAGGAAATTACAGTTGTATATATATTTCATATATTTCTCAGTTGCAATTGTGGACACCTTTTTCTCAGAAACATATAAAGAAGGCAGACTGATTAGTTTATATAATTCAAAGTCGCCTAAGCTATCATTTGAGCAGGCGATAGGTGTCGTGGTCGACGTTTCGGTCTATCACGCTGTCGTCTGCTAGACCATCTTCAGGACTGAGTAAAATAAAAATTGGTTGACCCTCTGAGATTAATGCCAAGGTAAACTTGTTTTTAAATTTTCAAAGTTTGAATGAAGTTTGCACAGAAAAATCAGCAAAATATATCCAATATTTATTTCGTGCCAGATGTAGTACAATGGCACAAGGACACTTGACTTGCTCAAGCAGCAAAGCCTCTTACGAGTATAGTTAGAGATTATTCTATCTGTTTATCGTTGATTTTTTCTCGTACGTGACAGAATTATTCTAATAATCTCTAACTATACTCGTAAGAGGCTTTGCTGCTTGAGCAAGTCAAGTGTCCTTGTGCCATTGTACTACATCTGGCACAAAATAAATATTGGATATATTTTGCTGATTTATTCTGTGCAAACTTCATTCAAACTTTGAAAATTTAAAAACAAGTTTACCTTGGCATTAATCTCAGAGGGTCAACCAATTTTTTATTTACTCATTCCTGAAGATGGTCTAGCGTACGACAGCGTGATAGACCGAAACGTCGACCACAACACCTATCTCCTGCTCAAATGATAGCTTAGGCGACTTTGATTTATATAAACTAATCAGTCTGCCTTCTTTATATGTTTCTGAGAAAAAGGTGTCCACAATTGCAACTGAGAAATATATGAAATATATATACAACTGTAATTTCTTGCTGCATTGTGTATATTATGATTGTGTACCCTTTTATGTTACTTTTTGAAATGAGATAAATTCTATTATTTGAATATATACACCAATGTCTTTGATATACTTTCATATCCTAAAGTGAATGAAAAAGCATTTCCTGTTGTTTAATTCAAGCATCAATTGTTGATATTATAACTTGTTATAAGAAATTATTCTGCAAGTAATATATTTAAAACTTGTCTTTAACTCAGAATAATAATTCAATTTCAAACAGTTTATATTAAACAAATCCCTTGTAGGCACATCTACCTGATCATACTCTATCTGGAAACAGCAAACCGACGACAGCGACGATCTCCCGCTAGCCAGCCAACCCTAAACCACAACCCCGGGGACTTTCAATTATACCCTAAAACGTAAATGTCCACCCCACATTTGTTTCATTTACCAACCAAACTCTGCCTCTCATTGGCTAATATTGGGGGTGTTCTGTCACACCACTCTCAGCGTGATCACTTAAATTCCATAGCTTATTGTTTTAGACTTTCAACATGATGATAGATCTTTCTCAGGAAACAACTTTGAATACAATCATATTACATATTCTTCATGTTGCAAGTCTCTACGCCTCTTTTGTTCGCCTCTGCCATCTCATGAGGAAGTCGTTCGCTTCCACTTGTTTATCAGTATTCTCCTTCTTCCGCAACCTTGGCAGACAGTCAGCACATCGTGAAGGACATTTCTATGCTTTTGCGTTCTCTCCTCATTTCAAAGCCCATTTATTTCATATTCTTTTTCCTTCAGCAAGAATTAACCCAAAACTGGCATGCAGAAGTGTAGGCCCATGCTTGTATTTCTACGAGAACAGAACGCAAACATTTATTATTTCATGAAATGTAATTTCATTTCACACACCATCCCAGCATTGCACTAACCCATGCACAACTCATATTATTCCTAACGAAATATTATTAACGTGAACAAAAGCAGCATTAGTTTTTTATCAAAGCAGTTTTGCGGCCTTTTTCCATGCATTAATACACACAGTTTTACACATGCTTAAAAGCATTTCCTTATGTTTTAGCATTTATTAATAAAAATCTTCACCACACACTGTTAATATTTGTTATTGAGGGTTCATTCCGAGCAGGTTTTATTTTCTCAAAATCCTGCTACATCAGTCCCCCTTTGATGGCATTTTTGAGCCATCATCAAAATAGCCATCACAAACAAGTTGCCACTTATTTAAAATTCTGTACTTCTTTCTCGTTTTATCATTCTTCCATCTAAGTCTTTCATAATCTCATAGTAATTTCCTCTCATATCCTCTAATTCTATTTCTTCTCTCTTTCTGTTTCTAGCTCTACGTTTAAGATCTGATGTCTCTTTCTTTCTACACTTGCATTTGCAACATTTGTAAATCATAGTTATCATTATTATCACTACAACTACTGAAATAATCGGTATTAATATTTTCCCTAATAGACTACTCCCAAAAGTAGAAAACCAATTTCCCACTGAGGAAAAACTCTTACCAAGTTTCTCCCATGAGCCATCAACTTTCAATTCAGTCAAATCTTCATGAAGTTCTGTAATATTTTTAATATACCCTTCAAGATTCTTACTTTTATCAGGAATATAAGTACAGCATTGTTGTATTTTCAACATGCTACAGACTCCACCCTCTTTTGCCAATAATATATCAAGGGCAAGTCGATTTTGCAAAACCATTGATCTAATTGCAACCATTTCAGTATCAATCATCAAAAACACACCAGCAGTATCTGTTGATAAACGATCAACCACTGTGGACAATTTTCTAATTTTATGCGAATTCAGAATAACTCCAACTGAAGGTATCAGTGCTGCAAAAATAGCCCCAATTATTTCAGAATAACTTGCTCCTCACTTATTACGTGTTAGTCCTTTATTTCATTAACTCTATTATTCTTATCTACATGATAAACCTTCGGGAATACTATGCCTAAATAACAACATCCATACCAACCTGTAGATAATATATAATAAGCATTCTTACCACACACATAATTAATTCCCGGGAAAACAGGATCAGTCCCTCCTTTCAGTCCCCAATTTCTTTTTATCAAGAAAGTATGCTCACATTCACTAGAACCAATGAAGTAATTATTAAGTTTAGTATTTTCTCTAAACACACAAAGCTTTCCTCTATGTTGGAAATCTAGAGTCATGGCAGCATAAGTCTCACCCTTTTTATAATCACCCTCTCTGAAAACCCATGGAGGTATATGAGACTTTTGCTCAGCAGCTTTCTTGTTGAAATCTTGTCTTCTATCTTCTACCTAGTTCACAAACTCAATTTCTTCATGCCGTAGTTTACAGGTTAAGTTATTTTTATGTGCATCTATTGTATCTATTGGTTTGTTACTAATGAAAAAATCTCCCATGTAAGCTGCTTAAACAGGACCATAAACAATTTTTAAATCTCTCCTAATAGGAATTTCTGAAAATATTAAGTCAAGATTAGAATAATAATACTCTAGTCCTTCCCTCTCGTAAAACAGACTGGTTAAGACACTACAAGACACACCATATGTTAAAGGTAGGTGATGGTAAGTCACCCCCTCTGAGACAGATGAGGGTAATTGCATGCACACATAACAATCTCTTGCATTCATTGTGTTAACATATTCATACAACAATTTAGTAAAAACATTTAACGAAAAATCATTAATTGATTTATCATGATGATAAACACTATCATCTTTTATCTTTTCTATGTTAGTATTTAAATCTTCTTTAATATTAGCATCAACTCTCTCACTTCCCACATCATTAGTATTATTTTTGTGATTAGTCACCATTAGAACAGGGACACTAACAATCAGTGTTAACCATACCAATGTTAGTAGACAGACACTACATAATCAAGCATTAATACATCCACGTTTAAAACTATGATTTTGATATCCAGTCTCTGTTACCTTTGCCATTTTAGACACTATATAAAAAAAAAAAAAATCTAAGAAAAAACCTAAAAATCTAATTTTTTTTAATTTTTAAATAAAAAACGTATTGAAAAACCATCTAGAGTAGTGTATCCTTACACTTTAGGCCTCTCTTCTTTACCCCCTCTTTTTTCTTCTTTTTTTTTTAATATATTCTTCTTTTTCAAATGTTTTGGAATTTTTAGAATATTCTACATTGAAATTTTGTTGCACTTTATTTTTCACAGTTCTTTTTAAGGTGGTTTCAGTTTGCTTTGATCACTTTGATCAGTACCAGCTTCATCTTTCTGATCTGTGTTCTCAATTTCTTCCAACATCACATATGTCCATTCTGGAGCTGTGTATTTCTTACTCGAAATTCTTATTCTTTTTGTTTTTTGTACCAATTCTTCTTCCGAATCACTTTGTCCAGTTTGACTTGATATTTCATTTATTTGATCTGGCTTTTTCTTTCCTAGAATGTATGTCAATCTTTTCACTCCTTTTACCCACACATCACCTTTTCTTGCTTTCTTAACTTGAACTGCTTCTTCACCTTTGTTATCAAGTTTGCAAGTTCTTTTATTCAGTTCTTTTCTTTGTTGTACTTGCTCTTGCTTTTCATCAGTCACTTTCTCCTTTTCTTTCTCAACAGCTGTCTCCTGAGACCCAGTAGCTGGTTCCCTACATAGTTCTTCCTCTTGCTCAGCTTTTTCAGAATCTGTAACACTAGATTCTGTAGCTTCATGCTCTTCAGCTTCTGGTTCTTTTCTCTGCTTTACCATTTGCTGCTCTTCTGCTTGTCTTTCAAGTGGACTTGGGACTCTTCTTGTATGACTTGCATGTATCCAGTTTGGCAAGCCACCACACTTCACTGCTGTCATTGTCACCAAAATGATCTGATATGGTCCATTCCACCTGGGCTCTAAACACGACTTCCTCACGTGTTTCTTGACAAGAACCCACTCTCCTGGACTCAAATCATGTGCTTGATCCGGCTGTGTTGTGGTTGCAATTTCTCCAACCTGATGGGACACAGAACACACCAGATCAGCCAATCCTTTGCAATAATCAAGCACTAGATCATCAGAAGTATTCATCAGTTTGTTTGCTGGTACAATTGCTTGTCTCATGGCTCTCCCCATCAAAATCTCATAAGGACTCAATCCAGTCTTTTTATCAGGAATGCTTCTAAGACTCATCAATACCAGGGGTAAAGCATCTGGCCATTTCAGTGTTGTAGACACACACACTTTTGATAGTCTGGATTTAAGAGTGGCGTTAATTTGTTCGACCACTCCAGAGGCTTCTGGTCAATAGGCACAATGCAGCTTTTGCTCAATTTGTAATGCTGCACAAATCATCCGAATTATCTCATTGTTGAAGTGTGTTCCCCTGTCTGTTTCTAAGGAGACTGGAAATCTAAATCTTGGGATTATCTCTCTCAAAAGCAGTTTAGCAACGGTTAAGCTGCCATTCCTTCTTGTTGGATAAGCCTCTACCCAGCGAGAAAACAAACAAACAACAATCAACACATATTTTAGTCCATTACAAGGGGGAAGTTCTATAAAGTCAAGCTGTAGTCGGGTAAATGGTCCTGCTGCTTTCCCAATTCGACCCCAACTAACAACTGTCTTCCTACCTGGATTTTGCTGCTGGCACACTATACACCTCTGGCGTAGACTCTCTGCAATGAACCATGACTGCTTGAAGAGCCTAATCAAAACTATCTGGCATTACCTGTCTTCCATCAACATACATCCACACTTCATTTTCTGCTCTCTTTTTACAACCTGATTTTATCCAAATTTGTTTTTCTTCCTCATTTGCTTCTTCCTGAAGCTGTCTAATTTCTTCCCATGTTTCCAAAGAAGAAAACATTAAGTGGCAATTTGTATGTTTTTTCTCCATCCCTCTGTTAATTGAAATTGAATTTTGTGCACAGAAACACGCCACTTGGTCTGCGTATCTGTTTCCTTTTGTCACATAGTCATCTCCTGACTTATGTGCTGAACATTTAACCACAGCAATCTTTTTGGGCATTTGTAATGCATTCAATAGATCCTTCACATTTTTACTGTTCCGGATCGGTGATCCTGAAGATGTCAGAAATCCTCTTTGCATCCACAACTGACCAAAATCATGCACCACCCCAAAAACATATTGATTATCAGTGAATATGATTACTCTCTGATTTTTGCCAATTATCCATGCTCTAGTCAGAGCTATCAGTTCAGAAATCTGAGCAGAATTTATCCCCTTTAGACAGGATGCTTCAAGAACCACAGACACTGTACATACTGCATAAGCAGCACTTAATGCACCTATTTCATCTCTCAAACAAGACCCAATCACGAACATCACACTCTCTGACTCTTATAGTGGAGTATCTTTAATGTCAGGTCTTGGTTTTGTGCACAATTCTGTCACATCCAAACAATCATGACCTGCTTCATCTTTCACTTCTTCACAACTTAAACTTGGCAACAGGATTGCTGGGTTCAATATTGTACATCATGTCACTGTCACATTTTCACCACCCAAAATCACTCTTTCATACCTAGTCAGCCGACTATAGGTCATATGCTGAGTCTGAGTCCTTGTTAATAAGATCTCAACAGAATGTGGCACATATACTTTCACTGGTTGTCCCATAACAATTGTTTCGCTTTGCTCAAGACTCACACATGTAGCAGCCACTGCTTTTAAACAACCTGGTAATGCGGCAGCCACTGAATCCAAAGTAGCAGAAAAATATGCCACTGGACGACGTGCCATTCCATGTTTTTGTGTTAGGACTGAAAGTGCACACCAATCTCTCTCACAACAGAATAATGCAAAATCTTTTGTGTAATCTGGCGTTCCCAATGCAGGTGCTCGACAAAGACTATCTCGCAATTCAAAAAAAGCCTTCATACACTCTTAATCCTATTCAATTGGATCAACCGCATCTTTTTGTGTCAACCTCTGTAAAGGTTTTGCAATCAGTGAAAAACCACTGATCCACTGTCTGCAGTATCCAACCATTCCCAAAAACATTCAAACTTCTTTTTGAGTCTTAGGAGGACCCGTCTGCAAAATCACATTGATTCGTCCTTGCGTTACTTTTCTAACTCCTTTCTCAATTTTGTGTCCCAAATACTGAACCTCTTTTGAACAAAACTGTAATTTTGCTGGTGACACTTTATGCCCACCTTCTGCCAAATGATTCAGTAAGGCAATTGTATCTGTCACACAGGCTTCCCTCGTTTTTGAAGCCACAAGGAGGTCATCAATGTACTGCATTAACACTGAATTTTCTGGCATAATCAATGACTCTCAACATTTTTTCAAAATCTGATTAAAAATCGAAGGACTCTCTGTATACCCTTGAGGAACTCGGCACCATGCCAAAACACTGTTTCCGAACCGGAATGCAAAAAGATATTGGCTATCCGGATGCAAAGATATCGAGAAAAATGCTTGACACAGATCAATTACTGTGTACCATTCTGCATCACACGGAATTTGATAAAGAATCACTGCTGAATTTGGTACTATTGGACAGCAAGGTACTACGATCTTTTTAATTTTTCTCAAATCTTGAACTATTCTATATTTTCCACTTGATTTCTTAATCCCCATAATAGGTGAGTTACTAGGACTACTCAGTATTTCTTTTAGAATACCTTGCTAAATCATCTGATCAATTACAGGAATCACTCCTGCTGTTATCTCAGGACTCATCTTGTACTGAGGTGTGTTTGGATATATTGCACCTGGTTTAACTGTAACCTGAATAGGATCCACACCCTTCATCAAACCAATGTCTTTTCCTGTAAAATCCCATACATCAGGTCTTACTGCATTTCTCAACTCTGCAGGTAAATCTTCTTCTGTAAGCAATGAATATAAATCATTCACTTCTGTCCCTTGCTTTGCTAACATCATTTTAAAAGCAACATCCTCTACTGGTGTTTGAAAAGCAATACCTTCTGGCGTACAATAGATGGTGCAGTTCATCTTACAAAGCAAGTCCCTTCCTAAAAGATTCACCGGACTTGTATCAAATACCACAAACCGATGCATGTCTCTGAATCTTCCAATATGAACTTCTATTGGTCTTGTTATTAGAGTCTTAACTCCCACAACTTGGATAGTTTCTCCCGAGAGGGGTAGGTTTGGAATTTCTGCTGCTCTCACAGTAGAACGGGTAGCACCAGTGTCCACAAGGAATGTTATATCATTACCTTCCACTTTTCCATCAACAAAAGGACCTGACTGATCTACCTCTAGAGATGCGCCAAGCACACACTCTCACTCCCCCCTCAGGCACCGTCATTGAGATGAGTCTGAATCACTCTCTGAACATTGCAACAAATACTGTGAAACCACTTGCACATTTTGATTTTTACCAACTTGTTCACCTGCCTGGAATCCAGAATTCGCACTGTATCTCTGTACTTGAGCATTCACATTATTTGGCATAGGAGCTTGAGGCAGCTGTACTTGTTGTGTCTGTGGTGTAACTACCTGCTGCTGTTGTTGTTGATTCACAACCACTTCATTCTGCATCTGCGGATTGAAATTTTGATTCATTCCATTATTCTTCAGTAAAGATCTACACTCATTCCTCCAATGTCCAAACTTTCCGCACGCATGACAAGGAAATTTCTTTTTCAGTTCTTCTCTACTCATCTTACCTCTACCTCCATTTGGTACCTGATCATTTTGATTTTGTCCTTTCATGTGAAAATCTGTTTGAGAACCATTGTTTCCATCTTTCTGCTCTGCCACTTTCTCCTGTGCCCACATCATTTTCTCTTTCAACTTTTTATGCCTTGACTCAATATCATCACTACAATATTTAGCATTTCTCAGAATCTCATCAACCGTTTTACTCTGCCAACAAATCAAATGTTGCTGAATCATGTTACTAATTTCGGGTTTTAATCCAAAAACAAACCTATATACAAAATGTCCCATATCTTTGTCACCTATACTTTCAAAACCACTATACTGTTTGAACACCTGTAATAACCTTTCATAACATGCATGTACCGATTCTTTGGGTTCCTGGGTTGTCCTGTCAATTTTAACCCAATCTGTTTCTTTTGGAGAAATTTTACTTTTCAAGAAAGTAATTACTTAATTATATTTTTTTATCACTTCTTCTGAAGGTGCTCCTGTCTTCACATCTCTAGGATATTCTTCTTTTGGCCAGTCAACAGTAATTTTACACTCAGTCCATAAATCAGCTGGAACTACAATCTCAAACAAACCATCTAGATATTTTAACAAAACTTTTGAAACTTTTACAAACCTCTCTACCTGTTTGTACCACTCGACAGGTTTATCTCTCAACCTAGGGAAATCATTCGTAAAGGATAATATATCCTGTCTTGACCAGGGAACGTGAACATATCCACCACCTGGAACTTCTCTCATTGGGATACCATTTCAGCCTGTCCTGTTTCTCTTAATGGAAATAAAGACGCATTTTTACTTGCAAGTATTTCTTCCTTCTTTTTTGCCCATCTACCGTTCCACCATTCTTAATCACCCCATTTCTTCAAGGTGTTCATCAATTCTTTTATTTGCAATTGTTTACCAGACGTTTTCAAACTCTCCAAATCCTTATCAGTAAAATCCAGTCTGTACGTTTTTTGCAAAACGTTAGACTTTTCTATGTCTACTCCATATTCTTGTGCAGCTTCTGCTAACCTCTCATGCAAATTCCTTGCTTTCCATGTAATATTCTCACATAAAAATAACAACTCTTGATCTCGGTACTTACTCAACCTTTCTGGACTTATGGTACCAATAATCATTTCTTCCAGATCCACTCTCAATCTAGCTACATCAATACTCGATTGTGACTTATTCTTTTCCATTCCTCTTATCCAGTCATCTAACTCCCCTGGCGAAGGACCCACCGAACTCCCTGATACTGGAGTTGTTCCACTGCCATTCTGCACTATTTTCCTAGGATCCCTCTGTACACTCTTTGGTGTTTCAGTTACATTTTCACTCACTGGAAGATCAATCAATAAAGTACTCATTTCAACTTGTTCTGATCCACCAACATTTCTGGCATTATTCATGGGAATTGTCAATGCATGTACTCTTGATATATTCTGACTCTCACCATACAATGGAACTATAGGACCAATCGTTACTGGTACCGATAATGCTTCTGCATTCAGACTCATCTGACTAATTCTCTGAGTTAACTCCTCTCTCGCCTTATTCAACATGTCAATCTTATTTTCCTGCAACACTCAAGTGTGTGAAGCTACCGGAACTTGTGTAACCTGTGAAACTTGTGGAGTTTGTGGAGCTTGTGGAACCTGAGGAACCTGTATTTCAATTAGTGGTGCATTTGGAACTGTTTCCCCTGAACTTTCCTGATATGGTGGAGGTCTCTTTAATAATATTTCATCTAACAACTCATCATCAATCTCATCTGAATCATTATCTAGTTCTGAAGTTTCTAAGTTATTCTTTTTCTCTTTACTTTTGGCTCCAGTCTGATCTTCAGCAACTATTACTGGATATAATCCATCTGCAATTACATCTCTCCTCCATCTTTTCTTTTGATCATTCCATCTAGCCTCAGAATATCTTGTTATTATATTCCTGTATTTAATTCCATTCCTGTCTCTCTCCCTTTTATAAGCCTCATGATCCCATTCCTCAAGGGCTTCATACTGCATAGGTCTAGGACTTGGTTTTATTGAATTCATTCGTCCTCTCAAGTTCTCCAAAATCCTTACATTAAATGTACCATTCTCTGGGAAAGCTAAAACTCCATCATCTTCCGTATATCTCATCCAGTTCTCTAACCATGTACACGTATGATACCCACATTCTAACATCATAAAAGAAGCAGGCATTCTTGGAGGAGGAATAGGAAGTCACTCTCTAGTAACTATCGGCTTGTGTTTTTTAAATAAATCTTTTATTCTTTTTACCATCTTCATTTTTAAACACTCTTTTTCTCGCTAAATAAAGCAAAACAAACAAGAGAAAATTTCCGTAAACCCTCTCACTCTATTCGCTAAATCCCAACCAATACCAGCGCGACTCACAGCAACCAACCAATCACGGCTCACTACGTATCCGCTATCTCAACCAATGCTAGTGCGGCTCAGAGCAACCAACCAATCACGGCTCACTACACGCCAGCTGCCTGACCAATGCCAGTGCGGCTTTTTGTGACGTCAGTTTTATTCCCGTTACTGACCCTCCCTTTACAAATAATACGGTAATGTATTTTCTACGTATTTTCTCAACTATTTCTTGTTAGAAACAACACAAAACAATGCTACTTTGCCTGCTCCACTAATAAAAGAAATAGTTCAATTCACTCGAAGAGTTTTCTTTTACTTCTAGTAAAATAACGACCAGCGCTACTCTACTCTCAATCAAGTTAAAGGAGGTCTTGGTACTCCTCTGGGGATACTAGCCAAAGTTTCGGAAGAGGACTTTCCTTTCAGAAAGAGGTCTTGGTACTCCTTTGGGGATGTATGGTCAGAGTTTTGGAAGCGGGCCTTTTACTATTTCATGCAATCTTCTTTCGATTGAATATGTCCCTTAAATAACATCGTCAGCCTTTCGCTTGTTCGATTTTATAACAACAGACAAAGTACTTCTGCAGTGTGATACCTTTCCACACTATTCTTCTGCCACTTAGGCTAAAATAACATCATCCTAGGATCCTAGGTAACTCAGTACCCGTACTTCCAAACAACATAAAACAAAAACACTAACTTTTCATGTTAAAAATCAATAAATCAATAATCAATAATTATTGCCAAACTAATCAATAATAAACCGTCCTCTGCTACCAAAACTGATCCAGGGATCGATCATTTTTCACAAACACAGGCCCATTTTCACTACCCACTTTAATCCCTTCACGCTGGGGTTCAGTGTGATACAAGTTTACTCCTATTTACTAAATATACTTCTGAACCTGCATTTCTCCTAACAAATATATGTGTCGATGGACCTAAAGTTGAATAGTTGATGTCAATAATATGTACTTATTTATGCATCTATATTACTAAATAATAACAGAATCATTGTGTAGTTTATGTTGTTTATCGTAAAATAATTTAGGAATAAATGCTCATCAAATACAGTTACACAAAATGCACATCATGGATTATCACAGAGAGAAAGCATTGGCAATCTATAATTTCAAACTCATGTCAAATAAACAATGCATTGAAGGAGTGGATAGGCATAGAGAGAAAAGTTTCAGAGACAAAATACATTTGCAAATGAAAATGCAAATTAACCCCTTCGCTGCTAGGCCTTTCCCCCCCCTGTGCTAAGCCTTTTTTTGGCTATTTGGGGTAGTTCGCGCTTAGGCCGCTGTAACTTTTTGACCACATAAGGTATCCACGCCAAATTTGCGTCCTTTTCTTCCAACATCATGGGGATTCCAAAGGTACCCAGGGTTTGTGGATTCCCCTGGAGAGGACCCATAAAGTAGCCAAAATACAGCTAAATTTTATTTTTGGGGGGAAAAATGGGAAAAAAGTGCTGCAAATGAAAGCGTCTGTTTTTTTCCCTGCAAATGGTCATTTCATTTCATTTCAAATGGTATCAAAAAAGGGTTTGTGGGGCTGAAATCACCATTTTCCAAGCTTTTAGGGAATGACACACTTTTGTCAGAAAACCCCCAAAAAAATTTACACAGTTTTGGCATTTTTCTGGGACATAGCCTATTTTTGCTATTTTTTGTGCTTTCAACTTCCTTCCAGTTAATAGTAGAAATGGGTATGAAAGCAATAATGGATTCTGAAAAGCTATACATTTCAGAAAAGTAGACAAAATTCTGATTTCAGCAAGGGGTCATTTGTGTAGATCCTTCAAGGTTTCTTTATAGAAACTAACAGTTAAATATAGGAAAAATTGAAAATTAGTTGAAAAAAACAGCCATTTGTGTCAACGTTTTCACCTGTAACTTATTCTAATTATGACAGCTCTTTGAAAGCAATATACTGTTACATCCGCTGGACCTTTCTGGTTGTGGGGATATATAGGACTTGTAGGTTCACCAAGAACCCGACGAACCCAGAGCCAAAAACTGAGCAGCAACTTGCAATGGTTTTTATTATGTACCGGGTATATAGCAATTATTCTGGGAAAATGTATACATGGAAAAATCGGTATGAAAGACACCTATGTATTTCTGAAATGAGAACAAAATATAAAGTTTCGAAACAGTAGATATTTGCACATTTCCGAAATTGGGAATACTCATACTAGTATGAGAATTATCAGTCATTTTTCAAAATGACTTCTTTTTTACACATTGTCTTTCATTTGGAAGGCAGAAATGCATCGAAAGTCAATAGGTAATAACAGTTGCTCTGAAAATCTGAATTACCCAAAGTCTCCCGATAAAAATGGTACCTCACTTGTGTAGGTAAGCCTAGTGCCAACGACAGGAAACGGCTCAAAACGCAACGTGAACACACCACATTTTCACAATGAAAAATGACCCTTTTTTTGCAAAGTGCCTAGCTGTAGTTTTTGAACCCTAGTTCTGCCGGCACCTAGGGAAACCTAGCAAACCTATACATTTTTGAAAACTATACACCCAGGGGAATCAAGGATGGGGTGACTTGACTGGCTCTCACCAGGTTCTGTTACCCAGAATCCCTTGCAAACCTAAAATATTGACAAAATAAACACATTTTCCTCACATTTCTGTGGTGGAAAGTTCCGGAATCTCCATGGATCCACAAAATTCTACCCATCCCGCGTACCCCAAAGTCTTCTGAGAAAAATGGTACCTCACTTGTGTGGGTAGGCCTAGTGCCCGCGACAGGAAATGGCTCAAAACACAACGTGAACACACCACAATTTCACAGTGAAAAATGACCCTTTTTTTGCAAAGTGCCTAACTGTAGTTTTTGAACCCTAGCTCTGCCGGAACCTAGGGAAACCGAGCAAACCTATAAATGTTTGAAAACTAGACACCCAGGGGAATCAAGGATGGGGTGACTTGACTGGCTCTCACCAGGTTCTAATACCCAGAATCCCTTGTAAACCTAGAAAATTGTCCAAAAAAACACATTTTCCTCACATTTCTGTCGTGGAAAGTTCTGGAATCTGTGTGGATCCACAAATTTCCATGCACCCCGCGATCCCCAAAGTCTTCCGATAAAAATGATACCTCACTTGTGTGGGTAGGCCTAGTGCCCGGGACAGGAAACGGCGCAAAGCTCAACATGGACACACCACAATTTCAAAGTGAAAAATGACCCTTTTTTTGCAAAGTGCCTAGCTGTAGTTTTGAACTCTAGCTCTGCCGGCACCTAGGGAAACCTAGCAAACCTATACATTTTTGAAAACTAGACACCCAGGGGAATCCAGGATGGGGTGACTTGACTGGCTCTCACCAGGTTCTGTTACCCAGAATCCCTTGCAAACCTAAAAAATTGACAAAAAAACACATTTTCCTCACATTTCTGTGGTGGAAAGTTCTGGAATCTGTGTGGATCCACACATTTTCACCCACCCCGCATTCCCCAAAGTCTTACAACAAAAATGGGACCTCACTTGTGTGGGTAGGCCTAGTTCCCGTGACAGGAAACGGCGCAAAACGCAACGTGGACACACCACAATTTCACAGTGAAAAATGTCCCTTTTTTTGCAAAGTGCCTAGCTGTAGTTTTTTAACCCTAGCTCTGCCGGCACCTAGGGAAACCTAGCAAACGTATATATTTTTGAAAACTAGACACCCAGGGGAATCCAGGATGGGGTGACTTGACTGGCTCTCACCAGGTTCTGTTACCCAGAATCCTTTGCAAACCTAAAAAATTGACAAAAAAAACACATTTTCCTCACATTTCTGTGGTGGAAAGTTCTGGAATCTGCGTGGATCCACAAAATTCCACCCACCCGGCGTTCCCCAAAGTCTTCCAAGAAAAATGGTACCTCACTTGTGTGGGTAGGCCTAGTGCCCGCAACAGGAAATAGCGCAAAACGCAACGTGGACACACCACAATTTCACAGTGAAAAATGACCCTTTATTTGCAAAGTGCCTAGCTGTAGTTTTTTAACCCTAGCTCTGCCGGCACCTAGCAAACCTAGCAAACGTATACATTTTTGAAAACTAGACACACTGGGGAATCCAGGATGGGGTGACTTGACTGGCTCTCAACAGGTTCTGTTACCCAGAATCCCTTGCAAACCTAAAAAATTGTCAAAAAAAACACATTTTCCTCACATTTTTGTGGTGGAAAGTTCTGGAATCTGCGTTGATCCACAAATTTTCACCCACCCCGCGTTCTCCAAAGTCTTCCGAGAAAAATGGTACCTCACTTGTGTGGGTAGGCCTAGTGTCCGCGACAGGAAACGGCGCAAAACTCAACGTTGACACACCACAATTTCACAGTGAAAAATGACCCTTTTTTTGCACAGTGCCTAGCTGTAGTTTTTGAACCCTAGCTCTCCCGGCACCTAGGGAAACCTAGCAAACCTATTCATTTTTGAAAGCTAGACACCCAGTGGAATCCAGGATGGGGTGACTTGACTGGCTCTCACCAGGTTCTGTTACCCAGAAACCCTTGCAAACCTAAAAATCTGTCAAAAAAACCACATTTTCCTCACATTTCTGTGGTGGAAAGTTCTGGAATCTGCGTGGATCCACAAATTTTCACCCACCCCGTGTTCCCCAAAGTCTTCCAAGAAAAATGCTACCCCACTAGTGTGGGTAGGCCTAGTGCCCGCGACAGGAAACGGCGCAAAACGCAACGTGGACACACCACAATTTCACAGTGAAAAATGACCCTTTTTTTGCAAAGTGCCTAGCTGTAGTTTTTGAACCCTAGCTCTGCCGGCACCTAGGGAAACCTAGCAAACCTATACATTTTTGAAAACTAGACACCCAGGGGAATCCAGGATGGGGTGACTTGACTGGCTCTCACCAGGTTCTGTTACCCAGAATCCCTTGCAAACCTAAAAAATTGTCCAAAAAACCACATTTTCCTCACATTTCTGTGGTGGAAAGTTCTGGAATCTGCGTGGATCCACAAATTTCTACCCACCCCGCGCTCCCCAAAGTCTTCAGAGAAAAATGGAACCTCACTTGTGTGGGTAGGCCTAGTGTCCGCGACAGGAAACGGCGCAAAACGCAACGTGGACACACCACAATTTCACAGTGAAAAATGACCCTTTTTTTGCAAAGTGCCTAACTGTAGTTTTTTAACCCTAGCTCTGCCGGAACCTAGGGAAACCTAGCCAACTTATAAATGTTTGAAAACTAGACACCCAAGGGAATCAAGGATGGGGTGACTTGACTGGCTCTCACCAGGTTCTGTTACCCAGAATCCCTTGCAAACCTAAAAAATTGTCCAAAAAAACACATTTTCCTCACATTTCAGTCATGGAAAGTTCTGGAATCTGTGTGGATCCACAAATTTCCACCCACCCCGCGATCCCCAAAGTCTTCCGATAAAAATGGTACCTCACTTGTGTGGGGAGGCCTAGTGCCCGCAACAGGAAACGGCGCAAAACACAACGTGGACACACCACAATTTCACAGTGAAAAATGACCCTTTTTTTGCAAAGTGCCTAGCTGTAGTTTTTGAATCCTAGCTCTGCCGGAACCTAGGTAAACCTAACAAACCTATACACGTTTGAAAACTAGACACCCAGGGGAATCCAGGATGGGGTGACTTGACTGGCTTTCACCAGGTTCTGTTACCCAGAATCCCTTGCAAACATAAAAAATTGTCAAAAAAACCACATTTTCCTCACATTTCAGTGGTGGAAAGTTCCAGAATCTGCGTGGATCCACAAATTTCCACCCACCCAGTGTTCCCCAAAGTCTTCCGAGAAAAATGGTACCTCACTTGTGTGGTTAGGCCTAGTGCCCGCGACAGGAAAGGGCGTCAAAACTCAACGTGGACACACCACTATTTCACAGTGAAAAATGACCCTTTTTTTGCTAATTGCCTAGCTGTAGTTTTTTAACCCTAGCTCTGCCGGCACCAAGGAAAAACTGGCAAACCTATACATTTTTGAAACCTAGACACCAAGGGGAATCCACGATGGGGTGACTTGACTGGCTCTCACCAGGTTCTGTTACCCAGAATCCCTTGCAAACCTAAAAAATTGACAAAAAAAACACATTTTCCTCACATTTCTGTGGTGGAAAGTTCTGGAATCTGTGCGGATCCACAAATTGCCACCCACCCCACGTTCCCCAATGTCTTCCGAGAAAAATGATACCTCACTTGTGTGGGTAGGCCTAGTGCCCGGGACAGGAAACGGCGCAAAGCTCAACATGGACACACCACAATTTCAAAGTGAAAAATGACCCTTTTTTTGCAAAGTGCCTAACTGTAGTTTTGAACTCTAGCTCTGCCGGCACCTAGGGAAACCTAGCAAACCTATACATTTTTGAAAACTAGACACCCAGGGGAATCCAGGATGGGGTGACTTGACTGGCTCTCACCAGGTTCTGTTACCCAGAATCCCTTGCAAACCTAAAAAATTGACAAAAAAACACATTTTCCTCACATTTCTGTGGTGGAAAGTTCTGGAATCTGTGTGGATCCACACATTTTCACCCACCCCGCATTCCCCAAAGTCTTACAACAAAAATGGGACCTCACTTGTGTGGGTAGGCCTAGTTCCCGTGACAGGAAACGGCGCAAAACGCAACGTGGACACACCACAATTTCACAGTGAAAAATGTCCCTTTTTTTGCAAAGTGCCTAGCTGTAGTTTTTTAACCCTAGCTCTGCCGGCACCTAGCCAAACCTAGCAAACCTATATATTTCTGAAAACTAGACACCCAGGGGAATCCAGGATGGGGTGACTTGACTGGCTCTCACCAGGTTCTGTTACCCAGAATCCTTTGCAAACCTAAAAAATTGACAAAAAAACACATTTTCCTCACATTTCTGTGGTGGAAAGTTCTGGATTCTGTGTGGATCCACAAAATTTCACCCGCCCCGCGTTCCCCAAAGTCTTCCAAGAAAAATGGTACCTCACTTGTGTGGGTAGGCCTAGTGCCCGCAACAGGAAATAGCGCAAAACGCAACGTGGACACACCACAATTTCACAGTGAAAAATGACCCTTTATTTGCAAAGTGCCTAGCTGTAGTTTTTGAACCCTAGCTCTGCCGGCACCTAGGCAAACCTAGCAAACCTATACATTTTTGAAAACTAGACACACTGGGGAATCCAGGATGGGGTGACTTGACTGGCTCTCACCAGGTTCTGTTACCCAGAATCCTTTGCAAACCTAAAAAATTGACAAAAAAAACACATTTTCCTCACATTTCTGTGGTGGAAAGTTCTGGAATCTGCGTGGATCCACAAAATTCCACCCACCCGGCGTTCCCCAAAGTCTTCCAAGAAAAATGGTACCTCACTTGTGTGGGTAGGCCTAGTGCCCGCAACAGGAAATAGCGCAAAACGCAACGTGGACACACCACAATTTCACAGTGAAAAATGACCCTTTATTTGCAAAGTGCCTAGCTGTAGTTTTTGAACCCTAGCTCTGCCGGCACCTAGGCAAACCTAGCAAACCTATACATTTTTGAAAACTAGACACACTGGGGAATCCAGGATGGGGTGACTTGACTGGCTCTCAACAGGTTCTGTTACCCAGAATCCCTTGCAAACCTAAAAAATTGTCAAAAAAAACACATTTTCCTCACATTTCTGTGGTGGAAAGTTCTGGAATCTGCGTTGATCCACAAATTTTCACCCACCCCGCGTTCCCCAAAGTCTTCCGAGAAAAATGGTACCTCACTTGTGTGGGTAGGCCTAGTGTCCGCGACAGGAAACGGCGCAAAACGCAACGTTGACACACCACAATTTCACAGTGAAAAATGACCCTTTTTTTGCAAAGTGCCTAGCTGTAGTTTTTGAACCCTAGCTCTGCCGGCACCTAGGGAAAAATAGCAAACCTATTCATTTTTGAAAGCTAGACACCCAGTGGAATCCAGGATGGGGTGACTTGACTGGCTCTCACCAGGTTCTGTTACCCAGAAACCCTTGCAAACCTAAAAATCTGTCAAAAAAACCACATTTTCCTCACATTTCTGTGGTGGAAAGTTCTGGAATCTGCGTGGATCCACAAATTTTCACCCACCCCGTGTTCCCCAAAGTCTTCCAAGAAAAATGCTACCCCACTAGTGTGGGTAGGCCTAGTGCCCGCGACAGGAAACGGCGCAAAACGCAACGTGGACACACCACAATTTCACAGTGAAAAATTACCCTTTTTTGCAAAGTGCCTAGCTGTAGTTTTTGAACCCTAGCTCTGCCGGCACCTAGGGAAACCTAGCAAACCTATACATTTTTTAAAACTAGACACCCAGGGGAATCCAGGATGGGGTGACTTGACTGGCTCTCACCAGGTTCTGTTACCCAAAATCCCTTGCAAACCTAAAAATCTGTCCAAAAAAAACACATTTTCCTCACATTTCTGTGGTGGAAAGTTCTGGAATCTGCGTGGATCCACAAATTTCTACCCACCCCGCGCTCCCCAAAGTCTTCAGAGAAAAATGGAACCTCACTTGTGTGGGTAGGCCTAGTGTCCGCGACAGGAAACGGCGCAAAACGCAACGTGGACACACCACAATTTCACAGTGAAAAATGACCCTTTTTTTGCAAAGTGCCTAGCTGTAGTTTTTTAACCCTAGCTCTGCCGGAACCTAGGGAAACCTAGCCAACTTATAAATGTTTGAAAACTAGACACCCAAGGGAATCAAGGATGGGGTGACTTGACTGGCTCTCACCAGGTTCTGTTACCCAGAATCCCTTGCAAACCTAAAAAATTGTCCAAAAAAACACATTTTCCTCACATTTCAGTCGTGGAAAGTTCTGAAATCTGTGTGGCTCCACAAATTTCCACCCACCCCGCGATCCCCAAAGTCTTCCGATAAAAATGGTACCTCACTTGTGTGGGGAGGCCTAGTGCCCGCGACAGGAAACGGCGCAAAACACAACGTGGATACACCACAATTTCACAGTGAAAAATGATCCTTTTTTTGCAAAGTGCCTAGCTGTAGTTTTTGAATCCTAGCTCTGCCGGAACCTAGGTAAACCTAGCAAACCTATACATTTTTGAAAACTAGACACACTGGGGAATCCAGGATGGGGTGACTTGACTGGCTCTCAACAGGTTCCGTTACCCAGAAACCCTTGCAAACCTAAAAATCTGTCAAAAAAACCACATTTTCCTCACATTTCTGTGGTGGAAAGTTCTGGAATCTGCGTGGATCCACAAATTTTCACCCACCCCGTGTTCCCCAAAGTCTTCCAAGAAAAATGCTACCCCACTAGTGTGGGTAGGCCTAGTGCCCGCAACAGGAAACGGCGCAAAACGCAACGTGGACACACCACAATTTCACAGTGAAAAATGACCCTTTTTTTGCAAAGTGCCTAGCTGTAGCTTCTGAACCCTAGCTCTGCCGGCACCTAGGGAAACCTAGCAAACCTATACATTTTTGAAAACTAGACACCCAGGGGAATCCAGGATGGGGTGACTTGACTGGCTCTCACCAGGTTCTGTTACCCAGAATCCCTTGCAAACCTAAAAAATTGTCCAAAAAACCACATTTTCCTCACATTTCTGTGGTGGAAAGTTCTGGAATCTGCGTGGATCCACAAATTTCTACCCATTCCGCGCTCCCCAAAGTCTTCAGAGAAAAATGGAACCTCACTTGTGTGGGTAGGCCTAGTGTCCGCTACAGGAAACGGCGCAAAACACAACGTGGACACACCACAATTTCACAGTGAAAAATGACCCTTTTTTTGCAAAGTGCCTAGCTGTAGTTTTTGAATCCTAGCTCTGCCGGAACCTAGGTAAACCTAGCAAACCTATACATTTTTGAAAACTAGACACCCAGGGGAATCCAGGATGGGGTGACTTGAGTGGCTTTCACCAGGTTCTGTTACCCAGAATCCCTTGCAAACATAAAAAATTGTCAAAAAAACCACATTTTCCTCACATTTCAGTGGTGGAAAGTTCCAGAATCTGCGTGGATCCACAAATTTCCACCCACCCAGCGTTCCCCAAAGTCTTCTGAGAAAAATGGTACCTCACTTGTGTGGTTAGGCCTAGTGCCCGCGACAGGAAAGGGCGTCAAAACGCAACGTGGACACACCACTATTTCACAGTGAAAAATGACCCTTTTTTTGCTAAGTGCCTAGCTGTAGTTTTTTAACCCTAGCTCTGCCGGCACCAAGGGAAAACTGGCAAACCTATACATTTTTGAAAACTAGACACCCAGGGGAATCCACGATGGGGTGACTTGACTGGCTCTCACCAGGTTCTGTTACCCAGAATCCCTTGCAAACCTAAAAAATTGACAAAAAAAACACATTTTCCTCACATTTCTGTGGTGGAAAGTTCTGGAATCTGTGCGGATCCACAAATTGCCACCCACCCCGCGTTCCCCAATGTCTTCCGAGAAAAATGGTACCTCACTTGTGTGGGTAGGCCTAGTGTCCGCGACAGGAAACGGCGCAAAACGCAACGTGGACACACCACAATTTCACAGTGAAAAATGACCCTTTTTTTGCAAAGTGCCTAGCTGTAGTTTTTGAACCCTAGCTCTGCCGGCACCTAGGGTACCTAGCAAACCTATACATTTTTGAAAGCTAGACACCCAGGGGAATCCAGGATGGGGTGACTTGACTGGCTCTCACCAGGTTCTGTTACCCAGAATCCCTTGCAAACCTAAAAATCTGTCCAAAAAAACACATTTTCCTCACATTTCTGTGGTGGAAAGTTCTGGAATCTGCGTGGATCCACAAATTTCCACCCACCCCGTGTTCCCCAAAGTCTTCCAAGAAAAATGTTACCCCACTTGTGTGAGTAGGCCTAGTGCCCGCGATAGGAAACGGCGCAAAACGCAACGTGGACACACCACAATTTCACAGTGAATAATGACCCTTTTTTTGCAAAGTGCCTAGCTGTAGTTTTTGAACTCTAGCTCTGCCGGCACCTAGGGAAACCTAGCAAACCTATACATTTTTGAAAACTAGACACCCAGGGGAATCCAGGATGGGGTGACTTGACTGGCTCTCACCAGGTTCTGTTACCCAGAATCCCTTGCAAACCTAAAAAATTGTCAAAAAAACACATTTTCCTCACATTTCTGTGGTGGAAAGTTCTGGAATCTGCGTGGATCCACAAAATTCCACCCACCCGCCGTTCCCCAAAGTCTTCCAAGAAAAATGGTACCTCACTTGTGTGGGTAGGCCTAGTGCCCGCAACAGGAAATAGCGCAAAACGCAACATGGACACCCCACAATTTCACAGTGAAAAATGACCCTTTATTTGCAAAGTGCCTAGCTGTAGTTTTTGAACCCTAGCTCTGCCGGCACCTAGCCAAACCTAGCAAACCTGTACATTTTTGAAAACTAAACACCCAGGGGAATCAAGGATGGGGTGACTTGACTGGCTCTCACCAGGTTCTGTTACCCAGAATCCCTTGCAAACCTAAAAATTGTCCAAAAAACACATTTTCCTCACATTTCAGTCGTGGAAAGTTCTGGAATCTGTGTGGATCCACAAATTTCCACCCACCCCGCGATCCCCAAAGTCTTCCGATAAAAATGGTACCTCACTTTTGTGGGGAGGCCTAGTGCCCGCGACAGGAAACGGCGCAAAACACAACGTGGACACGCCACAATTTCACAGTGAAAAATGACCCTTTTTTTGCAAAGTGCCTAGCTGTAGTTTTTGAATCCTAGCTCTGCCGGCACCTAGGTAAACCTAGCAAACCTATACATTTTTTAAAACTAGACACCCAGGGAATCCAGGATGGGGTGACTTGACTGGCTTTCACCAGGTTCTGTTACCCAGAATCCCTTGCAAACATAAAAATTGTCAAAAAAACACATTTTCCTCACATTTCTGTGGTGGAAAGTTCTGGAAGCTGCGCGGATCCACAAATTACCACCCACCCCGCGTTCCCCAATGTCTTACGAGAAAAATGGTACCTCACTTGTGTGGGTAGGCCTTATGTCCCCGAGAGGAAACGGCGCAAAACGCAACGTGGACACACCACAATTTCACAGTGAAAAATGACCCTTTTTTTGCAAAGTGCCTAGCTGTAGTTTTTTAACCCTAGGTCTGCCGGCACCTAGGGAAACCTAGCAAACCTATACATTTTTGAAACCTAGACACCCAGGGGAATCCACGATGGGGTGACTTGACTGGCTCTCACCAGGTTCTGTTACCCAGAATCCCTTGCAAACCTAAAAAATTGACAAAAAAACACATTTTCCTCACATTTCTGTGGTGGAAAGTTCTGGAATCTGTGCGGATCCACAAATTGCCACCCACCCCGCGTTCCCCAATGTCTTCTGAGAAAAATGGTACCTCACTTGTGTGGGTAGGCCTTGTGTCCGCGACAGGAAACGGCGCAAAACGCAACGTGGACACACCACAATTTCACAGTGAAAAATGACCCTTTTTTGCAAAGTGCCTAGCTGTAGTTTTTGAACCCTAGCTCTGCCGGCACCTAGGGTACCTAGCAAACCTATACATTTTTGAAAGCTAGACACCCAGGGGAATCCAGGATGGGGTGACTTGACTGGCTCTCACCAGGTTCTCTTACCCAGAATCCCTTGCAAACCTAAAAATCTGTCCAAAAAACACATTTTCCTCACATTTCTGTGGTGGAAAGTTCTGGAATCTGCGTGGATCCACAAATTTCCACCCACCCCGTGTTCCCCAAAGTCTTCCAAGAAAAATGTTACCCCACTTGTGTGAGTAGGCCTAGTGCCCGCGATAGGAAACGGCGCAAAACGCAACGTGGACACACCACAATTTCACAGTGAATAATGACCCTTTTTTTGCAAAGTGCCTAGCTGTAGTTTTTGAACTCTAGCTCTGCCGGCACCTAGGGAAACCTAGCAAACCTATACATTTTTGAAAACTAGACACCCAGGGGAATCCAGGATGGGGTGACTTGACTGGCTCTCACCAGGTTCTGTTACCCAGAATCCCTTGCAAACCTAAAAAATTGTCAAAAAAACACATTTTCCTCACATTTCTGTGGTGGAAAGTTCTGGAATCTGCGTGGATCCACAAAATTCCACCCACCCGCCGTTCCCCAAAGTCTTCCAAGAAAAATGGTACCTCACTTGTGTGGGTAGGCCTAGTGCCCGCAACAGGAAATAGCGCAAAACGCAACATGGACACCCCACAATTTCACAGTGAAAAATGACCCTTTATTTGCAAAGTGCCTAGCTGTAGTTTTTGAACCCTAGCTCTGCCGGCACCTAGCCAAACCTAGCAAACCTGTACATTTTTGAAAACTAAACACCCAGGGGAATCAAGGATGGGGCGACTTGACTGGCTCTCACCAGGTTCTGTTACCCAGAATCCCTTGCAAACCTAAAAAATTGTCCAAAAAAACACATTTTCCTCACATTTCAGTCGTGGAAAGTTCTGGAATCTGTGTGGATCCACAAATTTCCACCCACCCCGCGATCCCCAAAGTCTTCCAATAAAAATGGTACCTCACTTTTGTGGGGAGGCCTAGTGCCCGCGACAGGAAACGGCGCAAAACACAACGTGGACACGCCACAATTTCACAGTGAAAAATGACCCTTTTTTTGCAAAGTGCCTAGCTGTAGTTTTTGAATCCTAGCTCTGCCGGCACCTAGGTAAACCTAGCAAACCTATACATTTTTTAAAACTAGACACCCAGGGGAATCCAGGATGGGGTGACTTGACTGGCTTTCACCAGGTTCTGTTACCCAGAATCCCTTGCAAACATAAAAAATTGTCAAAAAAACACATTTTCCTCACATTTCTGTGGTGGAAAGTTCTGGAAGCTGCGCGGATCCACAAATTACCACCCACCCCGCGTTCCCCAATGTCTTACGAGAAAAATGGTACCTCACTTGTGTGGGTAGGCCTTGTGTCCCCGACAGGAAACGGCGCAAAACGCAACGTGGACACACCACAATTTCACAGTGAAAAATGACCCTTTTTTTGCAAAGTGCCTAGCTGTAGTTTTTTAACCCGAGGTCTGCCGGCACCTAGGGAAACCTAGCAAACCTATACATTTTTGAAAGCTAGACACCCAGGGGAATCCAGGATGGGGTGACTTGACTGGCTCTCACCAGGTTCTGTTACCCAGAAACCCTTGCAAACCTAAAAATCTGTCAAAAAAAACACATTTTCCTCACATTTCTGTGGTGGAAAGTTCTGGAATCTGCGTGGATCCACAAATTTCCACCCACCCCACGTTCCCCAAAGTCTTCCGATAAAAATGGTACCTCACTTGTGTGGGTAGGACTAGTGCCCGAGAAAGGAAACGGCACAAAACGCAACGTGGACACACCACAATTTCACAGTGAAAAATGACCCTTTTTTGTAAAGTGCCTAGCTGTAGTTTTTTAACCCTAGCTCTGCCTGAACCTAGGGAAACCTAGCAAACTTATAAATGTTTGAAAACTAGACACCCAGGGGAATCAAGGATGGGGTGACTTGACTGGCTCTCACCAGGTTCTGTTAGCCAGAATCCCTTGCAAACCTAAAAAATTGTCCCAAAAAACAAATTTTCCTCATATTTCAGTCGTGGAAAGTTTTGGAATCTGTGTGGATCCACAAATTTCCACCAACCCCGCGATCCCCAAAGTCTTCCGATAAAAATGGTACCTCACTTGTGTGGGTAGGCCTAGTGCCCGCGACAGGAAAGGGCGCAAAACGCAACGTGGACACACCACAATTTCACAGTGAAAAATGACCCTTGTTTTGCAAAGTGCCTAGCTGTAGTTTTTTAACCCTAGCTCTGCCGGCACCAAGGGAAAACTGGCAAACCTATACATTTTTGAAAACTAGACACCCAGGGGAATCCACGATGGGGTGACTTGACTGGCTCTCACCAGGTTTTGTTACCCAAAATCCCTTGCAAACCTAAAAAATTGACAAAAAAAACACATTTTCCTCACATTTCTGTGGTGGAAAGTTCTGGAATCTGCGTGGATCCACAAAATTCCACCCACCCGGCGTTCCCCAAAGTCTTCCAAGAAAAATGGTACCTCACTTGTGTGGGTAGGCCTAGTGCCCACAACAGGAAATAGCGCAAAACGCAACGTGGACACCCCACAATTTCACAGTGAAAAATGACCCTTTATTTGCAAAGTGCCTAGCTGTAGTTTTTTAACCCTAGCTCTGCCGGCACCTAGGCAAACCTAGCAAACCTGTACATTTTTGAAAACTAAACACCCAGGGGAATCAAGGATGGGGTGACTTGACTGGATTTCACCAGGTTCTGTTACCCAGAATCCCTTGCAAACATAAAAAATTGTCCAAAAAACCACATTTTCCTCACATTTCAGTGGTAAAAAGTTCCAGAATCTGCGTGGATCCACAAATTTCCACCCACCCAGCGTTCCCCAAAGTCTTCCGAAAACAATGGTACCTCACTTGTGTGGTTAGGCCTAGTGCCAGCGACAGGAAAGGGCGTCAAAACGCAACGTGGACACACCACTATTTCACAGTGAAAAATGACCCTTTTTTTGCTAAGTGCCTAGCTGTAGTTTTTGAATCCTAGCTCTGCCGGCACCTAGGTAAACCTAGCAAACCTATACATTTTTGAAAACTAGACACCCAGGGGAATCTAGGATGGGGTGACTTGACTGGATTTCACCAGGTTCTGTTACCCAGAATCCCTTGCAAACATAAAAAATTGTCAAAAAAACCAAATTTTCCTCACATTTCAATGGTGGAAAGTTCCAGAATCTGCGTGGATCCACAAATTTCCACCCACCCAGCGTTCCCCAAAGTCTTCCGAGAAAAATGGTACCTCACTTGTGTGGGTAGGCCTTGTGTCCGCGACAGGAAACGGCGCAAAACGCAACGTGGACACACCACAATTTCACAGTGAAAAATGACCCTTTTTTTGCAAAGTGCCTAGCTGTAGTTTTTGAACCCTAGCTCTGCCGGCACCTAGGGTACCTAGCAAACCTATACATTTTTGAAAGCTAGACACCCAGGGGAATCCAGGATGGGGTCACTTGACTGGCTCTCACCAGGTTCTCTTACCCAGAATCCCTTGCAAACCTAAAGATCTGTCCAAAAAACTTATTTTCCTCACATTTCTGTGGTGGAAAGTTCTGGAATCTGCGTGGATCCACAAATTTCCACCCACCCCGTGTTCCCCAAAGTCTTCCAAGAAAAATGGTACCCCACTTGTGTGAGTAGGCCTAGTGCCCGCGATAGGAAACGGCGCAAAACGCAACGTGGACACACCACAATTTCACAGTGAAAAATGACCCTTTTTTTGCAAAGTGCCTAGCTGTAGTTTTTTAACCCTAGCTCTGCCGGCACCAAGGGAAAACTGGCAAACCTATACATTTTTGAAAACTAGACACCCGGGGAATCAAGGATGGGGTGACTTGACTGGCTCTCACCAGGTTCTGTTACCCAAAATCCCTTGCAAACCTAAAAAATTGACAAAAAAAACACATTTTCCTCACATTTCTGTGGTGGAAAGTTCTGGAAGCTGCGCGGATCCACAAATTACCACCCACCCCGCGTTCCCCAATGTCTTACGAGAAAAATGGTACCTCACTTGTGTGGGTAGGCCTTGTGTCCGTGACAGGAAACTGCACAAAACGCAACGTGGACACACCACAATTTCACAGTGAAAAATGACCCTTTTTTTGCAAAGTGCCTAGCTGTAGTTTTTGAACCCTAGCTCTGCTGGCACCTAGGGAAACCTAGCAGACCTATACATTTTTGAAAGCTAGACACCCAGGGGAATCCAGGATGGGGTGACTTGACTGGCTCTCACCAGGTTCTCTTACCCAGAATCCCTTGCAAACCTAAAAATCTGTCCAAAAAACACATTTTCCTCACATTTCAGGGGTGGAAAGTTCTGGAATCTGCGTGGATCCACAAATTTGCACCCACCCCTTGTTCCCCAAAGTCTTCCAAGAAAAATGGTACCCCACTTGTGTGAGTAGGCCTAGTGCCCGCGACAGGAAACGGCGCAAAACGCAACGTGGACACACCACAATTTCACAGTGAAAAATGACCCTTTTTTTGCAAAGTGCCTAGCTGTAGTTTTTGAACTCTAGCTCTTCCGGCACCTAGGGAAACCTAGCAAACCTATACATTTTTTAAAACTAGACACCCAGGGGAATCCAGGATGGGGTGACTTGACTGGCTCTCACCAGGTTCTGTTACCCAGAATCCCTTGCAAACCTAAAAAATTGTCAAAAAAACACATTTTCCTCACATTTCTGTGGTGGAAAGATCTGGAATCTGCGTGGATCCACAAATTTTCACCCACCCCGCATTCCCCAAAGTCTTACAACAAAAATGGGACCTCACTTGTGTGGGTAGGCCTAGTGCCAGCAACAGGAAAAGGCGTCAAAACGCAACGTGGACACACCACTATTTCACAGTGAAAAATGACACTTTTTTGCTAAGTGCCTAGCTGTAGTTTTTAATCCTAGCTCTGCCGGCACCTAGGTAAACCTAGCAAACCTATACATTTTTGAAAACTAGACACCCAGGAGAATCTAGGATGGGGTGACTTGACTGGATTTCACCAGGTTCTGTTACCCAGAATCCCTTGCAAACATAAAAAATTGTCAAAAAAACCACATTTTCCTCACATTTCAATGGTGGAAAGTTCCAGAATCTGCGTGGATCCACAAATTTCCACCCACCCAGCGTTCCCCAAAGTCTTCCGAGAAAAATGGTACCTCACTTGTGTGGGTAGGCCTTGTGTCCGCGACAGGAAACGGCACAAAACGCAACGTGGACACACCACAATTTCACAGTGAAAAATGACCCTTTTTTTGCAAAGTGCCTAGCTGTAGTTTTTGAACCCTAGCTCTGCCGGCACCTAGGGTACCTAGCAAACCTATACATTTTTGAAAGCTAGACACCCAGGGGAATCCAGGATGGGGTGACTTGACTGGCTCTCACCAGGTTCTCTTACCCAGAATCCCTTGCAAACCTAAAGATCTGTCCAAAAAAACACATTTTCCTCACATTTCTGTGGTGGAAAGTTCTGGAATCTGCGTGGATCCACAAATTTCCACCCACCCCGTGTTCCCCAAAGTCTTCCAAGAAAAATGGTACCCCACTTGTGTGAGTAGGCCTAGTGCCCGCGATAGGAAACGGCGCAAAACGCAACGTGGACACACCACAATTTCACAGTGAAAAATGACCCTTTTTTTGCAAAGTGCCTAGCTGTAGTTTTTTAACCCTAGCTCTGCCGGCACCTAGGGAAACCTAGCAAACCTATACATTTTTGAAAGCTAGACACCCAGGGGAATCCAGGATGGGGTGACTTGACTGGCTCTCACCAGGTTCTGTTACCCAGAATCCCTTGCAAACCTAAAAAATTGTCAAAAAAACACATTTTCCTCACATTTCTGTGGTGGAAAGTTCTGGATTCTGCGTGGATCCACTAATTTTCACCCACCCCGCGTTCCCCAAAGTCTTACAACAAAAATGGGACCTCACTTGTGTGGGTAGGCCTAGTTCCCGTGCCAGGAAACGGCACAAAACGCACAGTGGATACACCTCAATTTCACAGTGAAAAATGACCCTTTTTTTGCAAAGTGCCTAGCTGTAGTTTTTTAACCCTAGCTCTGCCGGCACCTAGGGAAACCTAGCAAACCTATATATTTTTGAAAACTAGACACCCAGGGGAATCCAGGATGGGGTGACTTGACTTGCTCTCACCAGGTTCTGTTACCCAGAATCCTTTGCAAAAATAAAAAATTGACAAAAAAACAAATTTTCCTCACATTTCTGTGGTGGAAAGTTCTGGAATCTGCGTGGATCCACAAAATTCCACCCACCCGGCGTTCCCCAAAGTCTTACAAGAAAAATGGTACCTCACTTGTGTGGGTAGGCCTAGTGCCCGCAACAGGAAATAGCACAAAACGCAATGTGGACACCCCACAATTTCACAGTGAAAAATGACCCTTTATTTGCAAAGTACCTAGCTGTAGTTTTTGAACCCTAGCTCTGCCGGGACCTAGGCAAACCTAGCAAACCTGTACATTTTTGAAAACTAAACACCCAGGGGAATCAAGGATGGGGTGACTTGACTGGATTTCACCAGGTTCTGTTACCCAGAATCCCTTGCAAACATAAAAAATTGTCAAAAAACCCACATTTTCCTCACATTTCAGTGGTGGAATGTTCCAGAATCTGCTTGGATCCACAAATTTCCACCCACCCAGCGTTCCCCAAAGTCTTCCTAGAAAAATGGTACCTCACTTGTGTGGTTAGGCCTAGTGCCAGCGACAGGAAAGGGCGTCAAAACGCAACGTGGACACACCACTATTTCACAGTGAAAAATGACCCTTTTTTGCTAAGTGCCTAGCTGTAGTTTTTTAATCCTAGCTCTGCCGGCACCTAGGTAAACCTAGCAAACCTATACATTTTTGAAAACTAGATACCCAGGGGAATCCAGGATGGGGTGACTTGACTGGATTTCACCAGGTTCTGTTACCCAGAATCCCTTGCAAACATAAAAAATTGTCAAAAAAACCACATTTTCCTCACATTTCAATGTTGGAAAGTTCCAGAATCTGTGTGGATCCACAAATTTCCACCCACCCAGCGTTCCCCAAAGTCTTCCGAGAAAAATGGTACCTCACTTGTGTGGGTAGGCCTTGTGTCCGCGACAGGAAACAGCGCAAAACGCAACGTGGACACACCACAATTTCACAGTGAAAAATGACCCTTTTTTTGCAAAGTGCCTAGCTGTAGTTTTTAACCCTAGCTCTGCCGGCACCTAGGGAAAGCTAGCAAACCTATATATTTTTGAAAACTAGACACCCAGGGGAATCCAGGATGGGGTGACTTGACTGGCTCTCACCAGGTTCTGTTACCCAGAATCCTTTGCAAACCTAAAAAATTGACCAAAAAAGCACATTTTCCTCACATTTCTGTGGTGGAAAGTTCTGGAATCTGCGTGGATCCACAAAATTCCACCCACCCGGCGTTCCCCAAAGTCTTCCAAGAAAAATGGTACCTCACTTGTGTGGGTAGGCCTAGTGCCCGCAACAGGAAATAGCGCAAAACGCAACGTGGACACCCCACAATTTCACAGTGAAAAATGACCCTTTATTTGCAAAGTGCCTAGCTGTAGTTTTTGAACCCTAGCTCTGCCGGCACCTAGGCAAACCTAGCAAACCTGTACATTTTTGAAAACTAAACACCCAGGGGAATCAAGGATGGGGTGACTTGACTGGATTTCACCAGGTTCTGTTACCCAAAATCCCTTGCAAACATAAAAAATTGTCAAAAAAACCACATTTTCCTCACATTTCAGTGGTGGAAAGTTCCAGAATCTGCGTGGATCCACAAATTTCCACCCACCCAGCGTTCCCCAAAGTCTTCCGAGAAAAATGGTACCTCACTTGTGTGGTTAGGCCTAGTGCCAGCGACAGGAAAGGGCGTCAAAACGCAACGTGGACACACCACTATTTCACAGTGAAAAATGACCCTTTTTTTGCTAAGTGCCTAGCTGTAGTTTTTGAATCCTAGCTCTGCCGGCACCTAGGTAAACTTAGCAAACCTATACATTTTTGAAAACTAGACACCCAGGGGAATCCAGGATGGGGTGACTTGACTGGATTTCACCAGGTTCTGTTACCCAGAATCCCTTGCAAACATAAACAATTGTCAAAAAAAACACATTTTCCTCACATTTCAATGGTGGAAAGTTCCAGAATCTGCGTGGATCCACAAATTTCCACCCACCCAGCGTTCCCCAAAGTCTTCCGAGAAAAATGGTACCTCACTTGTAAGGGTAGGCCTTGTGTCCGCGACAGGAAACGGCGCAAAACGCAACGTGGACACACCACAATTTCACAGTGAAAAATGACCCTTTTTTTGCAAAGTGCCTAGCTGTAGTTTTTGAACCCTAGCTCTGCCGGCACCTAGGGTACCTAGCAAACCTATACATTTTTGAAAGCTAGACACCCAGGGGAATCCAGGATGGGGTGACTTGACTGGCTCTCACCAGGTTCTGTTAGCCAGAATCCCTTGCAAACCTAAAAAATTGTCCAAAAAAACACATTTTCCTCATATTTCAGTCGTGAAAAGTTTTGGAATCTGTGTGGATCCACAAATTTCCACCCACCCCGCGATCCCCAAAGTCTTCCGATAAAAATGGTACCTCACTTGTGTGGTTAGGCCTAGTGCCCGCGACAGGAAAGGGCGCAAAACACAACGTGGACACACCACAATTTCACAGTGAAAAATGACCCTTGTTTTGCAAAGTGCCTAGCTGTAGTTTTTGAACCCTAGCTCTGCCGGCACCTAGGGAAACCTAGCAAACCTATACATTTTTGAAAGCTAGACACCCAGGGGAATCCAGGATGGGGTGACTTGACTGGCTCTCACCAGGTTCTGTTACCCAGAATCCCTTGCAAACCTAAAAAATTGTCAAAAAACCCACATTTTCCTCACATTTCTGTGGTGGAAAGTTCTGGAATCTGCGTGGATCCACAAATTTCCACCCACCCCGTGTTCCCCAAAGTCTTCCAAGAAAAATGGTACCCCACTTGTGTGAGTAGGCCTAGTGCCCGCGACAGGAAACGGCACAAAACGCAACGTGGACACACCACAATTTCACAGTAAGAAATGACCCTTTTTTTGCAAAGTGCCTAGCTGTAGTTTTTGAACTCTAGCTCTGCCGGCACCTAGGGAATCCTAGCAAACCTATATAGTTTTGAAAACTAGACACCCAGGGGAATCCAGGATGGGGTGACTTGACTGGCTCTCACCAGGTTCTGTTACCCAGAATCCCTTGCAAACCTAAAAATTGTCAAAAAAACACATTTTCCTCACATTTCTGTGGTGGAAAGTTCTGGAATCTGCGTGGATCCACAAAATTCCACCCACCCGCCGTTCCCCAAAGTCTTCCAAGAAAAATGGTACCTCACTTGTGTGGGTAGGCCTAGTGCCCGCAACAGGAAATAGCGCAAAACGCAACATGGACACCCCACAATTTCACAGTGAAAAATGACCCTTTATTTGCAAAGTGCCTAGCTGTAGTTTTTGAACCCTAGCTCTGCCGGCACCTAGCCAAACCTAGCAAACCTGTACATTTTTGAAAACTAAACACCCAGGGAATCAAGGATGGGGTGACTTGACTGGCTCTCACCAGGTTCTGTTACCCAGAATCCCTTGCAAACCTAAAAAATTGTCCCCAAAAACACATTTTCCTTACATTTCAGTCGTGGAAAGTTCTGGAATCTGTGTGGATCCACAAATTTCCACCCACCCCGCGATCCCCAAAGTCTTCCGATAAAAATGGTACCTCACTTGTGTGTGGAGGCCTAGTGCCCGCGACAGGAAACGGCGCAAAACACAACGTGGACACGCCACAATTTCACAGTGAAAAATGACCCTTTTTTTGCAAAGTGCCTAGCTGTAGTTTTTGAATCCTAGCTCTGCCGGCACCTAGGTAAACCTAGCAAACCTATACATTTTTAAAACTAGACACCCAGGGGAATCCAGGATGGGGTGACTTGACTGGCTTTCACCAGGTTCTGTTACCCAGAATCCCTTGCAAACATAAAAAATTGTCAAAAAAAACACATTTTCCTCACATTTCTGTGGTGGAAAGTTCTGGAAGCTGCGCGGATCCACAAATTACCACCCACCCCGCGTTCCCCAATGTCTTACGAGAAAAATGGTACCTCACTTGTGTGGGTAGGCCTTATGTCCCCGAGAGGAAACGGCGCAAAACGCAACGTGGACACACCACAATTTCACAGTGAAAAATGACCCTTTTTTTGCAAAGTGCCTAGCTGTAGTTTTTTAACCCTAGGTCTGCCGGCACCTAGGGAAACCTAGCAAACCTATACATTTTTGAAACCTAGACACCCAGGGGAATCCACGATGGGGTGACTTGACTGGCTCTCACCAGGTTCTGTTACCCAGAATCCCTTGCAAACCTAAAAAATTGACAAAAAAAACACATTTTCCTCACATTTCTGTGGTGGAAAGTTCTGGAATCTGTGCGGATCCACAAATTTCCACCCACCCCGCGTTCCCCAATGTCTTCTGAGAAAAATGGTACCTTACTTGTGTGGGTAGGCCTTGTGTCCGCGACAGGAAACGGCACAAAACGCAACGTGGACACACCACAATTTCACAGTGAAAAATGACCCTTTTTTTGCAAAGTGCCTAGCTGTAGTTTTTGAACCCTAGCTCTGCCGGCACCTAGGGTACCTAGCAAACCTATACATTTTTGAAAGCTAGACACCCAGGGGAATCCAGGATGGGGTGACTTGACTGGCTCTCACCAGGTTCTCTTACCCAGAATCCCTTGCAAACCTAAAAATCTGTCCAAAAAAACACATTTTCCTCACATTTCTGTGGTGGAAAGTTCTGGAATCTGCGTGGATCCACAAATTTCCACCCACCCCGTGTTCCCCAAAGTCTTCCAAGAAAAATGTTACCCCACTTGTGTGAGTAGGCCTAGTGCCCGCGATAGGAAACGGCGCAAAACGCAACGTGGACACACCACAATTTCACAGTGAATAATGACCCTTTTTTTGCAAAGTGCCTAGCTGTAGTTTTTGAACTCTAGCTCTGCCGGCACCTAGGGAAACCTAGCAAACCTATACATTTTTGAAAACTAGACACCCAGGGGAATCCAGGATGGGGTGACTTGACTGGCTCTCACCAGGTTCTGTTACCCAGAATCCCTTGCAAACCTAAAAAATTGTCAAAAAAACACATTTTCCTCACATTTCTGTGGTGGAAAGTTCTGGAATCTGCGTGGATCCACAAAATTCCACCCACCCGCCGTTCCCCAAAGTCTTCCAAGAAAAATGGTACCTCACTTGTGTGGGTAGGCCTAGTGCCCGCAACAGGAAATAGCGCAAAACGCAACATGGACACCCCACAATTTCACAGTGAAAAATGACCCTTTATTTGCAAAGTGCCTAGCTGTAGTTTTTGAACCCTAGCTCTGCCGGCACCTAGCCAAACCTAGCAAACCTGTACATTTTTGAAAACTAAACACCCAGGGGAATCAAGGATGGGGTGACTTGACTGGCTCTCACCAGGTTCTGTTACCCAGAATCCCTTGCAAACCTAAACAATTGTCCAAAAAAACACATTTTCCTCACATTTCAGTCGTGGAAAGTTCTGGAATCTGTGTGGATCCACAAATTTCCACCCACCCCGCGATCCCCAAAGTCTTCCGATAAAAATGGTACCTCACTTGTGTGTGGAGGCCTAGTGCCCGCGACAGGAAACGGCGCAAAACACAACGTGGACACGCCACAATTTCACAGTGAAAAATGACCCTTTTTTTGCAAAGTGCCTAGCTGTAGTTTTTTAATCCTAGCTCTGCCGGCACCTAGGTAAACCTAGCAAACCTATACATTTTTTAAAACTAGACACCCAGGGGAATCCAGGATGGGGTGACTTGACTGGCTTTCACCAGGTTCTGTTACCCAGAATCCCTTGCAAACATAAAAAATTGTCAAAAAAAACACATTTTCCTCACATTTCTGTGGTGGAAAGTTCTGGAAGCTGCGCGGATCCACAAATTACCACCCACCCCGCGTTCCCCAATGTCTTACGAGAAAAATGGTACCTCACTTGTGTGGGTAGGCCTTGTGTCCCCGACAGGAAACGGCGCAAAACGCAACGTGGACACACCACAATTTCACAGTGAAAAATGACCCTTTTTTTGCAAAGTGCCTAGCTGTAGTTTTTTAACCCGAGGTCTGCCGGCACCTAGGGAAACCTAGCAAACCTATACATTTTTGAAAGCTAGACACCCAGGGGAATCCAGGATGGGGTGACTTGACTGGCTCTCACCAGGTTCTGTTACCCAGAAACCCTTGCAAACCTAAACATCTGTCAAAACAAACACATTTTCCTCACATTTCTGTGGTGGAAAGTTCTGGAATCTGCGTGGATCCACAAATTTCCACCCACCCCACGTTCCCCAAAGTCTTCCGATAAAAATGGTACCTCACTTGTGTGGGTAGGACTAGTGCCCGAGAAAGGAAACGGCACAAAACGCAACGTGGACACACCACAATTTCACAGTGAAAAATGACCCTTTTTTGTAAAGTGCCTAGCTGTAGTTTTTAACCCTAGCTCTGCCAGAACCTAGGGAAACCTAGCAAACTTATAAATGTTTGAAAACTAGACACCCAGGGGAATCAAGGATGGGGTGACTTGACTGGCTCTCACCAGGTTCTGTTAGCCAGAATCCCTTGCAAACCTAAAAAATTGTCCAAAAAAACAAATTTTCCTCATATTTCAGTCGTGGAAAGTTTTGGAATCTGTGTGGATCCACAAATTTCCACCAACCCCGCGATCCCCAAAGTCTTCCGATAAAAATGGTACCTCACTTGTGTGGGTAGGCCTAGTGCCCGCGACAGGAAAGGGCGCAAAACGCAACGTGGACACACCACAATTTCACAGTGAAAAATGACCCTTTTTTTGCAAAGTGCCTAGCTGTAGTTTTTTAACCCTAGCTCTGCCGGCACCAAGGGAAAACTGGCAAACCTATACATTTTTGAAAACTAGACACCCAGGGGAATCCACGATGGGGTGACTTGACTGGCTCTCACCAGGTTCTGTTACCCAGAATCCCTTGCAAACCTAAAAAATTGACAAAAAAAACACATTTTCCTCACATTTCTGTGGTGGAAAGTTCTGGAATCTGCGTGGATCCACAAAATTCCACCCACCCGGCGTTCCCCAAAGTCTTCCAAGAAAAATGGTACCTCACTTGTGTGGGTAGGCCTAGTGCCCACAACAGGAAATAGCGCAAAACGCAACGTGGACACCCCACAATTTCACAGTGAAAAATGACCCTTTATTTGCAAAGTGCCTAGCTGTAGTTTTTAACCCTAGCTCTGCCGGCACCTAGGCAAACCTAGCAAACCTGTACATTTTTGAAAACTAAACACCCAGGGGAATCAAGGATGGGGTGACTTGACTGGATTTCACCAGGTTCTGTTACCCAGAATCCCTTGCAAACATAAAAAATTGTCCAAAAAACCACATTTTCCTCACATTTCAGTGGTAAAAAGTTCCAGAATCTGCGTGGATCCACAAATTTCCACCCACCCAGCGTTCCCCAAAGTCTTCCGAGAAAAATGGTACCTCACTTGTGTGGTTAGGCCTAGTGCCAGCGACAGGAAAGGGCGTCAAAACGCAACGTGGACACACCACTATTTCACAGTGAAAAATGACCCTTTTTTTGCTAAGTGCCTAGCTGTAGTTTTTGAATCCTAGCTCTGCCGGCACCTAGGTAAACCTAGCAAACCTATACATTTTTGAAAACTAGACACCCAGGGGAATCTAGGATGGGGTGACTTGACTGGATTTCACCAGGTTCTGTTACCCAGAATCCCTTGCAAACATAAAAAATTGTCAAAAAAACCAAATTTTCCTCACATTTCAATGGTGGAAAGTTCCAGAATCTGCGTGGATCCACAAATTTCCACCCACCCAGCGTTCCCCAAAGTCTTCCGAGAAAAATGGTACCTCACTTGTGTGGGTAGGCCTTGTGTCCGCGACAGGAAACGGCGCAAAACGCAACGTGGACACACCACAATTTCACAGTGAAAAATGACCCTTTTTTTGCAAAGTGCCTAGCTGTAGTTTTTGAACCCTAGCTCTGCCGGCACCTAGGGTACCTAGCAAACCTATACATTTTTGAAAGCTAGACACCCAGGGGAATCCAGGATGGGGTCACTTGACTGGCTCTCACCAGGTTCTCTTACCCAGAATCCCTTGCAAACCTAAAGATCTGTCCAAAAAAACTTATTTTCCTCACATTTCTGTGGTGGAAAGTTCTGGAATCTGCGTGGATCCACAAATTTCCACCCACCCCGTGTTCCCCAAAGTCTTCCAAGAAAAATGGTACCCCACTTGTGTGAGTAGGCCTAGTGCCCGCGATAGGAAACGGCGCAAAACGCAACGTGGACACACCACAATTTCACAGTGAAAAATGACCCTTTTTTTGCAAAGTGCCTAGCTGTAGTTTTTTAACCCTAGCTCTGCCGGCACCAAGGGAAAACTGGCAAACCTATACATTTTTGAAAACTAGACACCCAGGGGAATCAAGGATGGGGTGACTTGACTGGCTCTCACCAGGTTCTGTTACCCAAAATCCCTTGCAAACCTAAAAAATTGACAAAAAAAACACATTTTCCTCACATTTCTGTGGTGGAAAGTTCTGGAAGCTGCGCGGATCCACAAATTACCACCCACCCCGCGTTCCCCAATGTCTTACGAGAAAAATGGTACCTCACTTGTGTGGGTAGGCCTTGTGTCCGTGACAGGAAACTGCACAAAACGCAACGTGGACACACCACAATTTCACAGTGAAAAATGACCCTTTTTTTGCAAAGTGCCTAGCTGTAGTTTTTGAACCCTAGCTCTGCTGGCACCTAGGGAAACCTAGCAAACCTATACATTTTTGAAAGCTAGACACCCAGGGGAATCCAGGATGGGGTGACTTGACTGGCTCTCACCAGGTTCTCTTACCCAGAATCCCTTGCAAACCTAAAAATCTGTCCAAAAAAACACATTTTCCTCACATTTCAGGGGTGGAAAGTTCTGGAATCTGCGTGGATCCACAAATTTGCACCCACCCCTTGTTCCCCAAAGTCTTCCAAGAAAAATGGTACCCCACTTGTGTGAGTAGGCCTAGTGCCCGCGACAGGAAACGGCGCAAAACGCAACGTGGACACACCACAATTTCACAGTGAAAAATGACCCTTTTTTTGCAAAGTGCCTAGCTGTAGTTTTTGAACCCTAGCTCTTCCGGCACCTAGGGAAACCTAGCAAACCTATACATTTTTGAAAACTAGACACCCAGGGGAATCCAGGATGGGGTGACTTGACTGGCTCTCACCAGGTTCTGTTACCCAGAATCCCTTGCAAACCTAAAAAATTGTCAAAAAAACACATTTTCCTCACATTTCTGTGGTGGAAAGATCTGGAATCTGCGTGGATCCACAAATTTTCACCCACCCCGCATTCCCCAAAGTCTTACAACAAAAATGGGACCTCACTTGTGTGGGTAGGCCTAGTGCCAGCAACAGGAAAAGGCGTCAAAACGCAACGTGGACACACCACTATTTCACAGTGAAAAATGACACTTTTTTTGCTAAGTGCCTAGCTGTAGTTTTTTAATCCTAGCTCTGCCGGCACCTAGGTAAACCTAGCAAACCTATACATTTTTGAAAACTAGACACCCAGGAGAATCTAGGATGGGGTGACTTGACTGGATTTCACCAGGTTCTGTTACCCAGAATCCCTTGCAAACATAAAAAATTGTCAAAAAAACCACATTTTCCTCACATTTCAATGGTGGAAAGTTCCAGAATCTGCGTGGATCCACAAATTTCCACCCACCCAGCGTTCCCCAAAGTCTTCCGAGAAAAATGGTACCTCACTTGTGTGGGTAGGCCTTGTGTCCGCGACAGGAAACGGCGCAAAACGCAACGTGGACACACCACAATTTCACAGTGAAAAATGACCCTTTTTTTGCAAAGTGCCTAGCTGTAGTTTTTGAACCCTAGCTCTGCCGGCACCTAGGGTACCTAGCAAACCTATACATTTTTGAAAGCTAGACACCCAGGGGAATCCAGGATGGGGTGACTTGACTGGCTCTCACCAGGTTCTCTTACCCAGAATCCCTTGCAAACCTAAAGATCTGTCCAAAAAAACACATTTTCCTCACATTTCTGTGGTGGAAAGTTCTGGAATCTGCGTGGATCCACAAATTTCCACCCACCCCGTGTTCCCCAAAGTCTTCCAAGAAAAATGGTACCCCACTTGTGTGAGTAGGCCTAGTGCCCGCGATAGGAAACGGCGCAAAACGCAACGTGGACACACCACAATTTCACAGTGAAAAATGACCCTTTTTTTGCAAAGTGCCTAGCTGTAGTTTTTTAACCCTAGCTCTGCCGGCACTTAGGGAAACCTAGCAAACCTATACATTTTTGAAAGCTAGACACCCAGGGGAATCCAGGATGGGGTGACTTGACTGGCTCTCACCAGGTTCTGTTACCCAGAATCCCTTGCAAACCTAAAAAATTGTCAAAAAAACACATTTTCCTCACATTTCTGTGGTGGAAAGTTCTGGATTCTGCGTGGATCCACTAATTTTCACCCACCCCGCGTTCCCCAAAGTCTTACAACAAAAATGGGACCTCACTTGTGTGGGTAGGCCTAGTTCCCGTGACAGGAAACGGCGCAAAACGCAACGTGGACACACCACAATTTCACAGTGAAAAATGACCCTTTTTTTGCAAAGTGCCTAGCTGTAGTTTTTTAACCCTAGCTCTGCCGGCACCTAGGGAAACCTAGCAAACCTATATATTTTTGAAAACTAGACACCCAGGGGAATCCAGGATGGGGTGACTTGACTTGCTCTCACCAGGTTCTGTTACCCAGAATCCTTTGCAAAAATAAAAAATTGACAAAAAAAACAAATTTTCCTCACATTTCTGTGGTGGAAAGTTCTGGAATCTGCGTGGATCCACAAAATTCCACCCACCCGGCGTTCCCCAAAGTCTTACAAGAAAAATGGTACCTCACTTGTGTGGGTAGGCCTAGTGCCCGCAACAGGAAATAGCACAAAACGCAATGTGGACACCCCACAATTTCACAGTGAAAAATGACCCTTTATTTGCAAAGTACCTAGCTGTAGTTTTTGAACCCTAGCTCTGCCGGGACCTAGGCAAACCTAGCAAACCTGTACATTTTTGAAAACTAAACACCCAGGGGAATCAAGGATGGGGTGACTTGACTGGATTTCACCAGGTTCTGTTACCCAGAATCCCTTGCAAACATAAAAAATTGTCAAAAAACCCACATTTTCCTCACATTTCAGTGGTGGAATGTTCCAGAATCTGCTTGGATCCACAAATTTCCACCCACCCAGCGTTCCCCAAAGTCTTCCTAGAAAAATGGTACCTCACTTGTGTGGTTAGGCCTAGTGCCAGCGACAGGAAAGGGCGTCAAAACGCAACGTGGACACACCACTATTTCACAGTGAAAAATGACCCTTTTTTTGCTAAGTGCCTAGCTGTAGTTTTTTAATCCTAGCTCTGCCGGCACCTAGGTAAACCTAGCAAACCTATACATTTTTGAAAACTAGATACCCAGGGGAATCCAGGATGGGGTGACTTGACTGGATTTCACCAGGTTCTGTTACCCAGAATCCCTTGCAAACATAAAAAATTGTCAAAAAAACCACATTTTCCTCACATTTCAATGGTGGAAAGTGCCAGAATCTGTGTGGATCCACAAATTTCCACCCACCCAGCGTTCCCCAAAGTCTTCCGAGAAAAATGGTACCTCACTTGTGTGGGTAGGCCTTGTGTCCGCGACAGGAAACAGCGCAAAACGCAACGTGGACACACCACAATTTCACAGTGAAAAATGACCCTTTTTTTGCAAAGTGCCTAGCTGTAGTTTTTTAACCCTAGCTCTGCCGGCACCTAGGGAAAGCTAGCAAACCTATATATTTTTGAAAACTAGACACCCAGGGGAATCCAGGATGGGGTGACTTGACTGGCTCTCACCAGGTTCTGTTACCCAGAATCCTTTGCAAACCTAAAAAATTGACCAAAAAAACACATTTTCCTCACATTTCTGTGGTGGAAAGTTCTGGAATCTGCGTGGATCCACAAAATTCCACCCACCCGGCGTTCCCCAAAGTCTTCCAAGAAAAATGGTACCTCACTTGTGTGGGTAGGCCTAGTGCCCGCAACAGGAAATAGCGCAAAACGCAACGTGGACACCCCACAATTTCACAGTGAAAAATGACCCTTTATTTGCAAAGTGCCTAGCTGTAGTTTTTGAACCCTAGCTCTGCCGGCACCTAGGCAAACCTAGCAAACCTGTACATTTTTGAAAACTAAACACCCAGGGGAATCAAGGATGGGGTGACTTGACTGGATTTCACCAGGTTCTGTTACCCAAAATCCCTTGCAAACATAAAAAATTGTCAAAAAAACCACATTTTCCTCACATTTCAGTGGTGGAAAGTTCCAGAATCTGCGTGGATCCACAAATTTCCACCCACCCAGCGTTCCCCAAAGTCTTCCGAGAAAAATGGTACCTCACTTGTGTGGTTAGGCCTAGTGCCAGCGACAGGAAAGGGCGTCAAAACGCAACGTGGACACACCACTATTTCACAGTGAAAAATGACCCTTTTTTGCTAAGTGCCTAGCTGTAGTTTTTGAATCCTAGCTCTGCCGGCACCTAGGTAAACTTAGCAAACCTATACATTTTTGAAAACTAGACACCCAGGGGAATCCAGGATGGGGTGACTTGACTGGATTTCACCAGGTTCTGTTACCCAGAATCCCTTGCAAACATAAACAATTGTCAAAAAAAACACATTTTCCTCACATTTCAATGGTGGAAAGTTCCAGAATCTGCGTGGATCCACAAATTTCCACCCACCCAGCGTTCCCCAAAGTCTTCCGAGAAAAATGGTACCTCACTTGTATGGGTAGGCCTTGTGTCCGCGACAGGAAATGGCGCAAAACGCAACGTGGACACACCACAATTTCACAGTGAAAAATGACCCTTTTTTTGCAAAGTGCCTAGCTGTAGTTTTTGAACCCTAGCTCTGCCGGCACCTAGGGTACCTAGCAAACCTATACATTTTTGAAAGCTAGACACCCAGGGGAATCCAGGATGGGGTGACTTGACTGGCTCTCACCAGGTTCTGTTAGCCAGAATCCCTTGCAAACCTAAAAAATTGTCCAAAAAAACACATTTTCCTCATATTTCAGTCGTGAAAAGTTTTGGAATCTGTGTGGATCCACAAATTTCCACCCACCCCGCGATCCCCAAAGTCTTCCGATAAAAATGGTACCTCACTTGTGTGGTTAGGCCTAGTGCCCGCGACAGGAAAGGGCGCAAAACACAACGTGGACACACCACAATTTCACAGTGAAAAATGACCCTTGTTTTGCAAAGTGCCTAGCTGTAGTTTTTGAACCCTAGCTCTGCCGGCACCTAGGGAAACCTAGCAAACCTATACATTTTTGAAAGCTAGACACCCAGGGGAATCCAGGATGGGGTGACTTGACTGGCTCTCACCAGGTTCTGTTACCCAGAATCCCTTGCAAACCTAAAAAATTGTCAAAAAACCCACATTTTCCTCACATTTCTGTGGTGGAAAGTTCTGGAATCTGTGTGGATCCACAAATTTCCACCCACCCCGTGTTCCCCAAAGTCTTCCAAGAAAAATGGTACCCCACTTGTGTGAGTAGGCCTAGTGCCCGCGACAGGAAACGGCACAAAACGCAACGTGGACACACCACAATTTCACAGTAAGAAATGACCCTTTTTTTGCAAAGTGCCTAGCTGTAGTTTTTTAACTCTAGCTCTGCCGACACCTAGGGAATCCTAGCAAACCTATACATTTTTGAAAACTAGACACCCAGGGGAATCCAGGATGGGGTGACTTGACTGGCTTTCACCAGGTTCTGTTACCCAGAATCCCTTGCAAACCTAAAAAATTGTCAAAAAAACACATTTTCCTCACATTTCTGTGGTGGAAAGTTCTGGAATCTGCGTGGATCCACAAATTTTCACCCACCCCGCGTTCCCCAAAGTCTTACAACAAAAATGGGACCTCACTTGTGTGGGTAGGCCTAGTTCCCGTGACAGGAAACGGCGCAAAACGCAACGTGGACAGACCACAATTTCACAGTGAAAAATGACCCTTTTTTTGCAAAGTGCCTAGCTGTAGTTTTTTAACCCTAGCTCTGCCGGCACCTAGGGCAACCTAGCAAACCTCTATATTTTTGAAAACTAGACACCCAGGGGAATCCAGGATGGGGTGACTTGACTGGCTCTCACCAGGTTCTGTTACCCAGAATCCTTTGCAAACCTAAAAAATTGACAAAAAAAACACATTTTCCTCACATTTCTGTGGTGGAAAGTTCTGGAATCTGCGTGGATCCACAAAATTCCACCCACCCGGCGTTCCCCAAAGTCTTCCAAGAAAAATGGTACCTCACTTCTGTGGGTAGGCCTAGTGCCCGCAACAGGAAATAGCGCAAAACGCAACGTGGACACCCCACAATTTCACAGTGAAAAATGACCCTTTATTTGCAAAGTGCCTAGCTGTAGTTTTTGAACCCTAGCTCTGCCGGGACCTAGGCAAACCTAGCAAACCTGTACATTTTTGAAAACTAAACACCCAGGGGAATCAAGGATGGGGTGACTTGACTGGATTTCACCAGGTTCTGTTACCCAGAATCCCTTGCAAACATAAAAAATTGTCAAAAAACCCACATTTTCCTCACTTTTCAGTGGTGGAAAGTTCCAGAATCTGCTTGGATCCACAAATTTCCACCCACCCAGCGTTCCCCAAAGTCTTCCGAGAAAAATGGTACCTCACTTGTGTGGTTAGGCCTAGTGCCAGCGACAGGAAAGGGCATCAAAACGCAACGTGGACACACCACTATTTCACAGTGAAAAATGACCCTTTTTTTGCTAAGTGCCTAGCTGTAGTTTTTTAATCCTACCTCTGCCGGCACCTAGGTAAACCTAGCAAACCTATACATTTTTGAAAACTAGACACCCAGGGGAATCCAGGATGGGGTGACTTGACTGGATGTCACCAGGTTCTGTTACCCAAAATCCCTTGCAAACATAAAAAACGGTTAAAAAAAGCACATTTTCCTCACATTTCAATGGTGGAAAGTTCCAGAATCTGCGTGGATCCACAAATTTCCACCCACCCAGCGTTCCCCAAAGTCTTCCGAGAAAAATGGTACCTCACTTGTGTGGGTAGGCCTTGTGTCCGCGACAG